>JBBPBO010001985.1:31873541-32104049 GCA_037974295.1 Cicer cuneatum | reverse complement strand
GGTGGCCGAAATCAGAGGGTTAGGAAGTGTGGTCCAGGAATGGCCGAAATCAGAGGATCAAAAAATATGAAATAGACTGGTCCAGATGTGGACTATCACATTAAGATCCAATGGTGCAGATTTGATCATGAGAATTAAAGAATCTGAGAAAAACGCTCAAAACAGAAGCTGAGCAAAATGCTCGAAACAGATCAGTGAGCAAAAGGCTCAAAACAGAATCTGAGCAAAATACTCCAGAATATTTTCAAAACAGATTAATCTAAATATACTGCAGAAGTAAAGCATCAGTGAAGTTCTAAAGTTCAACTATAAATAGAGACTTAATGCTGAAGAATAAAGCATTGAAAATCACAAAAGAGTCATACACTTCCAAAGCAACAAACACCCAAATTTTCATAGAAGTCAATTGTGAGTTTTAGCTTTCAAGAAGCAAGTACTCGTGTTATTTTCTTTCCACTGTGGCAAATCTAAGTTGTTGAAGTAGAGTCTACAATCTGAGGGAGTCAGTAGAGGTAGCAGGGTACTTGGCAATTAGATAGGGTTGTATCTAAGTTGTTGAAGTAAAGTCTACAAACTGAGGGAATCAGAAAGGGTAGCAAGGTACTTAGCAATTAGATTCATAGTGATAGTGACTGTGATGATATGGCATACTTAACCAAAAAGATGGTTAAGATCTGGGAAAACAGGAAGAGAAGAAACTTCAGAAAGAAACATAACAGCAAGGATAAGGAAGAATCTGACAAGAAGAATATTGTCTGTTATGGATGCAATGAACCTGGACATATCAAGTCAAAATGTCCAAATCTGGAAAAAGGAAAACAGCACAAGACGAGTTCCAGATACAGAAAGAAAGGTCTGATGGCTGCCTGGGATGTATCTGAATCAGAGGAAGAATCTTCTGATGAAGAAGAGGCAGAAATAGCAAAGATAGCTCACATCAAGTCTGCTTCTTGACCTCATAAAGGCACGAATTCCAGAAGGAAAACAGGCAGAAGGAAGAATGATCGAAGCAATCATTCTGGCAAATCTGGAAGCACATAAGAGGAAACAATTCTGTCTCTGATGGCTCATACCAACTCAAGTTCTGAATATAGCTCAGGCTCTGGAACAGAATCAGAAGATGAAGACAATGAGGTATTTTCTGATCTGTCTAAATCTAAATTAATTGAGACTTTAAAAGACTTGTTAAATGCAAACAATAAAAGGTCTTGAAAACTGAAAACTCTTAGGGAAGATAAGGAAAATCTAACCAAAGAAGTCCAAGTTTTAAAGAATCGAAATTCTGAGTATGCAACTGAAAACAAAAATTTTAAAACTGATGTTGCAAGACTCAAATCTGAAAACCAAACTCTGAAAAGTAATAATTGTTCCACTTCTGAAACTGTTTGTAAATCTGATATGCATGAGCAAGTTTTTCAAAACTTTATTTCCAATGGAATGGAAAGAAGTAAAAATGCATCTATGATTTATGGAAACAGTAATTCTGGAAAAAGAGGTCTTGGTTTTACAGAAACAATTACTGAAAATAAAGCTGTTCATTCTGATGTTTTATGTAGTGTTTGTGCCAAGAAAGGTCACTCTGAATTATCTTGTCCAATGGTAAAATCTGAACAAGATCAGAGAGCTGTTACAACTAACAAACCTGGACCCAATCAGTTCTGGGTACCAAAAGATCAAATTGTCTATGTTGCAGATATTCTGAGCAACCAGAAGGAGACACCAACAATGGTGCCTAGACAACGGATGTTGGCAACGCACAAGCAGAAGAAGGTTTATGTTCCAACATCTACCAAACAGAAGCAAAGTGACTCTGGTATAAGAAGAACTGGTCAACACAATACCTATTAGAACTAGAACCAGAATTATAGGAGGAACATGAAATATCATGGATATCACTCGTATCAGAACAAGAACTAGAACCAGAATCAGAACTGGAACCTGTATCAAAGGAACAGGAACTGGAACCAGAACCAGAACTGGAACCAGTACCAGAAGCACAGAAACTGGA
The DNA here is from genome assembly GCA_037974295.1 of Cicer cuneatum. Lineage (NCBI taxonomy): Eukaryota > Viridiplantae > Streptophyta > Magnoliopsida > Fabales > Fabaceae > Cicer > Cicer cuneatum. The sequence goes on along the minus strand of JBBPBO010001985.1, from coordinate 32,102,041 downwards.
ACCAGAACCAACACTGGAACGAGAACCAGAACTGGAGGCACAGAAACTGGAACCGATATCAACAGTGGAACCAGAATCAAAATCAATACCAGAACCAGAACTAGAACCAGAACCTGAACAGGTATCAATATCAAATGTTGAGGTATGATCATCCGAACTACTTTAATTATCAAAATAAGAATGATTATCAGAATCACCATAAGTTCCAGAATCACCAGAGGAATATGGTGTATGAGCCAAAACAGAAATTAAAGAATCAGAATCAAGAGAGTTCTTCAAACTCTCTAGGGAGATTCATCAAGACTAGAAACCTGGAAGGGAATTCAAATTCCCTCATCCAAACCATGTAATCTCAGAACATATAGATTAGGAATATGAAAATCAGAAGCAAGAGGTTTTTCAGAGTAAACCTGAGGCTACATCTTGCTGTAAATACTATTATTATTTAATATTTACTGTGATAACAAGAAGCTTGATCTTAACAAATCAAAGCTAGATAACTGTTCTGCAGGTTTTCCAAACATCAGAGGAACCAAGTGATTGACACGAATTGAACACTCAGAAGAAACAACATTCCAGTGGTTTCAAAAACAAACAGGAACCACCAGAAGCAGAATTAATGGTTTGGCTGTACTAAGTTCATTTTTAAATTAATGGATTTATATTATGGTATATGACAAACTGCTTGACAAATCAAAGAAAGATAAAGCTGTTATAGATTCACCAGAACCAGAAGCTGATTCATCAGAATCAGAAGCTGTTACAGAACCAGAAGCTGATGCGAACCAAGCATTGTTGATGAAGTTTTGGCAGAAGAAGGTTGGATACTTGCAATGCAAGAAGAGCTGAATGAAATTCAAAGGAATGATGTTTGGGATCTGGTACCCAGACCAAACAAAAACATTATTGGAACCAAGTGGGTTTTTAGGAATAAACTCAATGAAAAGGGTGAAGTGAAGGAGTTCCAAATGAGCATGATGGGAGAACTTAAGTTCTTCCTGGGAATTCAGATTCATCAAGGTAAAACAGGTATACTCATTCACCAATCTAAATACACCAAAGAACTTCTTAAAAAGTTCACGATGAGTGAATGTAAGCCTATGGCCACCCCCATGCACCCAACCTGCTCACTTGAGAAAGATGAAACCAGTCAAAAGGTAGACCAGAAAACATACAGAGGTATGATTGGATCCCTTCTATATTTAACTGCTTTTAGACCTGATATTATATTTAGTGTGTGTGTATGTGCTCGATTTCAATCTGATCCTAGAGAATCTCATCTAGCTGCTGTTAAAAGAATCCTTAGATACCTAAAAGGCACTACCAACCTCACCTTGTTTTACAAGAAAACTCCTACATACAAACTGAGTGGATACTGTGATTCTGACGATGCTGGAGATAAACTTGAAAGAAAAAGCACCAGTGGCTATTGTACCTTTTTAGGAGACAATTTAATTTCGTGGTCCAGTAAGAGGCAACACACTATTGCCATGTCAACAGCAGAGGCTGAATACATTTCAGCAGCTGGCTGCAGCTCTCAACTACTCTGGATGAAGCATCAACTTGAAGACTACAAAATATTAGAATCCAACATACCCATCTATTGTGATAACACCTCTGCAATTTGCCTAACCAAAAATCCTATCCTACATTCTAGAGCCAAACACATAGAAATCAAACACCACTTCATCAGAGATTATGTTCAGAAAGGAGTACTCAACATTCAGTTTGTGGACACTGATCATCAATGGGCTGATATCTTCACTAAGGCATTACCAGAAGATAGGTTCGAGTTCATTAAGAAGCATCTCAGCATGACCTCCATATCTGACTAGCTCAAGTAGTCATTTTAGGAGTTTTTAAAATTCTTGCAATTTTATTTTATTCAATTTTTACTTTCTGTAATTTGTAAAGAGAAAAACAAAAAAAGAAATACAAAAATAGTAGGACCACTTTTTGCCTGATGACAAAAAGGGGGAGAAAGAGAGAGAGAGAGAAAGAAAGGAGAAATAAGTAGAAAAGGAGAGATAAAAAGAAAGAAGGAGAGAAAAAGAAAGAGTGAAAACAGAAGGAGTTGAAAAGGAGAGGAATCAGGGAGAGAGAAAAAGAAAGAGTGAAAAGAGAAGGAGTTGAAAAGAGAAGGAGTTGAAAAGGAGAGGAGAAGAGAAGAAAAGAAAGAGAGAACAAAGAAGGAGTTGAAAAGGAGAGTATCACACTTAGGGGGAGAGATTGGTCTGAGAGGGAGTAATTCAAAATTTTCAAGTCATAATAGCAAAATAAGTACTTAGGATTTTGATGCTTACAAATGTACTCAATGTAAACTTATTTTGTACTTTGAATTATTAAGTTAAATGCCCCAGAAACTGAAGGAAACAGAAGCAGAGATCAAAGGAAAATGAATTCTGAAATTTCCAAAAGATGTTCCAGGATGTCAAAACATCACCAGAGGATATGTTTGGTGGCCCAGAACAGAAGGAATAAAAAATCATAATGAAACATGGATCATATCATTGGAAAGCCTGCCAGAAGGAGAGTTGTTCCAGACAAACAGGAGTCGAATATCAATTTTATTCCAGAACTTATTCTGACCAAAAGATGGCCTGGAAGTGAAAAATTACACAGTCCAGACTTGTTCCAGACTTGACCAGAAGGTATGTTTATGAGTCCAGAACAAGAGGATCAATTCAGATTTGGCCCAGATCATGAGATAGCATGATTCAGGGCATGGAACTAAGTCCAGAACAAAAGAAATGAGTTCCAGAATCAATCCAGACCTGGTCCAAAATTAAAGGTAAAATGTCCAGACTGAAATTTTTTTGTTCAAGTTAATTTCAGTTTGTTCCAGACCAAAGTCCAGAATCTGTCCAGATCAGAGTAAAAATTTCCAGATCAATGGTTCAGAAATAATTATTTGGTCCAGTGATGATCCAGATCAGAAAATCAGACCATGGCCCAGTGGTGGCCGAAATCAGAGGGTTAGGAAGTGTGGTCCAGGAATGGCCGAAATCAGAGGATCAAAAAATATGAAATAGACTGGTCCAGATGTGGACTATCACATTAAGATCCAATGGTGCAGATTTGATCATGAGAATTAAAGAATCTGAGAAAAACGCTCAAAACAGAAGCTGAGCAAAATGCTCGAAACAGATCAGTGAGCAAAAGGCTCAAAACAGAATCTGAGCAAAATACTCCAGAATATTTTCAAAACAGATTAATCTAAATATACTGCAGAAGTAAAGCATCAGTGAAGTTCTAAAGTTCAACTATAAATAGAGACTTAATGCTAAAGAATAAAGTATCGAAAAATCACAAAAGAGTCATACACTTCCAAAGCAACAAACACCAAAATTTTTATAGAAGTCAATTGTGAGTTTTAGCTTTCAAGAAGCAAGTACTCGTGTTATTTTCTTTCCACTGTGGCAAATCTAAGTTGTTGAAGTAGAGTCTACAATCTGAGGGAGTCAGTAGAGGTAGCAGGGTACTTGGCAATTAGATAGGGTTGTATCTAAGTTGTTGAAGTAGAGTCTACAAACTGAGGGATTCAGAAAGGGTAGCAAGGTACTTAGCAATTAGATTCATAGTGTTGTGAATTCTTCTACAATCTGGGGTTGTCAGATTGGCTGAAGACACGGTTGTTTTCCTCAAGAAGTCTAGGATCGTTAGACTATTGAGAAGACTGACTTGGAGGGTCAGTAGCAAGGTTGTAATTCAAGATTGAATTAGTGAAATCCTTCAAGGCGAAGGGACTGGACGTAGCCTCGTTAACGGTGAACAAGTATAAAATTTGTGAGTTTTTATTTTTATTTTTATCCGCTGCTAACTCAGTTTTAATTATACATCAAGTTTTGTTTTAAAAGTATTAAAACAAGAAAAGTATTCAAGTTAAGTCAAACACAATTCAACCCCCCCTTCTCGTGTTTGCACCTTCAACTGCGTGCTTCCGTCATAGACTTAGGTGCAGGAAAGTTTCTGATAGAACTCACCTTCTCTTTATCCACCTGAATCCTATCTTCACCGACAACAAAACCCAGAAACAACAGCTTGTTGGTACAGAAGGTGCACTTCTTCAAGTTGATGTATAGCTGGTTCTCTTGCAATACCTGTAGCACTTGCTTCAAATGCCCTAGATGATCCTCCTTGGTTTTGCTATAAATCAGGATATCATCAAAGTAAACCACCACAAAAGAGCCAGTAAAAGGACGAAGAACCTGATTCATTAGCCTCATGGAAGTACTGGGGGCGTTGGATAACCTGAAAGGCATGACCAACCACTCGTAAAGGCCATCCTTGCTCTTGAAAGCCGTCTTCCATTCATCTCCGGGTCTAATTTGGATCTGATGATAACCACTCCGTAGATCTATCTTAGAAAACAACTTAGACCCCGATAACTCATCAAGCATGTCCTCCAGACGAGGAATGGGAAACCTATACTTGATCGTTATCTTGTTGATGGCTCTGCTGTCAACGCACATCCACCACTAATTGTTCTTCTTAGGCACCAAAAGCACTGGAACTGCACATGGGCTCACACTCTCTCTAATGAACCCTTTCTTCAGTAAATCCTGAATCTGCTCCCGCAATATCTCGTTCTCCTTGGGATTCATGCGGTAATGAGGCAGGTTCGGCAGGTTGGAACCTGAAATTAAATCAATCTGATGCTGAATATCTCGCATAGGATTAGCAAACATTAAAACCAAAAGAACAAACAAACTCTGGAATCCACCAGAAAAGAGTAAACTCTCAATATTAATTATTTTATTCAAAAGGTGCCTTTCGTTACAACATAGAAAGTCTTTAAATAGATAATAGAAACCCTAGTGCGAAAATTAGGTAAAATAGAAAAAGTCGGAAATTACAGGGGAGAAGAGGAACTTGTTGGAACCAAGTTGGTTCTAAGTACTTAGGATTTTGATGTTTACAAAAGCACTCCATGTAATCTTATTTTGAACCTTGAATTATTAAATCAAATGCCACCAGAAGCTGAAATAATCAGAAGTAGAAAATCAAAGGGTTCCAGAGATTGAATCCTGAAGGTACCAGAAGATACTCCAGGATGTCAAAACATCACCAGAAGATATCTTTGCTGGCCCAGATCAGAAGGAAGCAAAGTCAAAAAGAGACCTGGACCAGACCAGAAGGAAGCCTGCCAAAGGGAGACTTGATCCAGACCAGAAGGAATCAAATGTCAGACTTAATCCAGAAGTTATTCTGACCAGAAGATGGCATGGCAGTGAAATAATAAACAGCACAGACTTGATCCAGACTTAATAAAAGGGTAAATTAATGGGTCAAGAACAAAGGAATTAATCTAGATTTGACCCAGACTAGAAGATAGCATGGTTCAGGGTAGGAAACTAAGTCCAGACCAGAAGAAATGATCTCCAGAATTGATCAAGAACTGAAATATTATTTGTCCAGATTTAATTTCAGTTTAATCTAGACCAAGTCCAGAATTGGTCCAGATCAGAGGGAAGATTTTCAGATCAATGGTTCAGATTTAAGTATTTGGCCTAGTGTTGGCCGAGATAAGAATATCAGACCATGGCCCAGTGTTGGCCGAAATCAGAAGGTCAGGATGTGTGGTCCAGCAATGGCCGAGATCAAAGGATCACAGCAAATCAGTTTGCTAGACCAGGATGGGCGAGATCAGAAGGTTAGAAAGTGTGGTCCAGGGTTGGCCGAAATCAGAGGATCACAGCAGATCACTTAGTATGGTCCAGATGTGGACTAGCGCAGAAGATCAAATGGTCCATATTTAATCATGAGGATTAACGGTGGAGATTTTAATTTATTTTGATCAAAGTATTAAAAGGATTTATTACAAAAATAAAGTGAAGTATTGTGGAATTCAGGAGCTTTTGGCGGGAAGAAACTAAAGACATGATTGGCCAGTTATTTTTGAAAGAAAATCTGAAGCTTAAAAAAGATATGTTTTTTATTTAAATGAAGCCCAATTGGTCAAGATATTTTTGCAAGAGAATCCAGCAAGATTCAGCTCGAAATTAAAGCTTGGAAGAGACCCTAATTCGCATCTATAAAAGGAGGCTTAAGGCAGAATACTTAGCATCGAAAATCACAAAAGAGTCATACACTTCCAAAGCAAACACTCAAGTTTTCAGTGAGATTAATTGTGAGTTCCAGCTTTCAAGAAGCAAGCACTCGTGTTATTTTCTTTCCTTTGTGTTAGATCTAAGTTGTTGAAGTAGAGTCTACAATCTGAGGGAGTCAGAAGGGGTAGCAGATTACTTGGCAATTAGATTCAAGACGTTGTAATTCCTTCTACAATCTGGGGTTGTCAGATTGGCAGGAGAAGACTTGACTTAGGAAGTCAAGGTGCTGTATTCATCAAGAGTCTAGGATTGTTAGACTGTTTGAGAAGACTGACTTGGAGGGTCAGTGGAACTGTTGTAATTCAAGGTTTGAATTAGTGAAATCCTTCAAGGTAAAGGGACTGGACGTAGCCTCGTTAACGGTGAACCAGTATAAAAGTTGTGTTTTTATTTTTACTTTATATCCGCTGCTAACTCTGTTTTTATTCATATATCAAGTTTTGTTTTAAAAGTGTAAAAACAAGAAAAGTATTCAAGTTAGTCAAACACAATTCAACCCCCCTTCTCGTGTTTGCACCTTCAGAACTCAATATAGCTAAAAAAGTAATTAAAATAACTCTTATCCACTTGAACCAAACATAAAAATATTAAAACCCCTTGTCTCCTTTCCCCTCTTTTGAATTAAACACATATCTATTATCCTTCCTTCCCCTCTGTTAAAATCCTTCTGTTCCCTTCCGGTGAATCAAACTCACCCATAATTTTTGAAATTTCATAAACCCAAGATAAAAAGTAACAAACATATGAACTTAAAAATCAAATTTTAAATTCATTTTATGTGGAGAAATTTTATATATTTTGTAAACATGTCTATCAAAAACTCATTCAAAAATATATGTTAACAATCTAACATAGACTAAAAATGCATGTATAATAATTTTATAAAGACATAAAAAGTTAATTATTTTTATAGACACTAAATTTGTCTAATACTTATATAAATAAACAAATGGGAACTCTTTGATATAAATAAAATACTACGTTGGATATATTATACATATAATTAAGATATTGAAATACTTAGAACCAAAAGAAAATATATGTTTAAATACTTTATAATTTTTTCTAAAAATAACTTTTATTTTCTTCTTTTTCTTCAAATAAATTAATATTAACTTTAAATCTTAGTTCAACTAATAAATATTAAAATAATTAAATTGAATATGATATCTCGAATTCAAACTCAAAATCTTACAATTATGTATACAAATTTTTAATAGTGTTTACCAATCGGTCTAAGTAAATTTTTTTTCGAAGACTAAATTTATGTCCTACTTACTTCTTTACAAGATGTGTTACTCCTTAATTTAATTTTTCTTGATAAAGTAATATAATTTCTTTATCCGTAAATTAAAAACACTTTCAAGATGTATCCGATCAATCAGGGAAATATCCTCCGCGATGGACGGTTCTGATAATGGGCCATATGTTATCTGACAAAGTAAATTAAAATCGTGGTCACGAGAAAACATTTAAAAAATAAAGAATAAAAACATAACTGGGCAAGTAGTTGCAATATCACTATCAATGACCATTTCTTTCTCTAGGAAAATCCCAAAAATAAAAAGAATTGAAAATTCGAGATGATTAAAAAAGGGAAACACACACACTAGAAAAAGATATACAAAGCAAAGATAGCACATGGGATTTGAGTAAACTGAACGCACCAGAAAGAAGAGCATGTGGATGAGAAGATTCATCAGCCATTTCTTTTCTTTTTCCCAATATCAAAATTGATTTTTTAATTATAATTTTTTTAAGGTATTGAATTCAAATCTCGTTAGAAACAATTGTAAATTAGACGTTAGTACTACTTTAATTAATAAATTTTTTTCCTTTCTCATGTTTTACAATATGGTATTTATTATTTTTATTTTATTTTTGCACTTAATCAAGAATTAAGATAATTAATATGGGAAATTAAAAGAGGTTAGAACATGGCAATGCAAATTTCCAACTAATACAAGGCATGTGAATTAGTGAGAGCTACTTGTCTTTGGCTACATACATATCAAAGCAATATTTGCATGGAACCTTATCGATGTTCCCAACAGGCAACATCAAATACATAGATTCATCACTCTTTTTGCCACTTTGTTTTCCAAGACTATATACTTTCCCTTGTTTAGCACATCTTTTTCATTTGAAATTGACTTGTCCTAGTAGTCATGTTGAGTCAGGTAAATTCATATTCATATAATGGACAAAGATATCTTAGCTTCTATATTTTTTGTATTCACATGACTAAAACAAAGACATAAAGACATTGATTAATTAAAATTAAACTTCACCACTTATAAACCCACATATATACTAATTAATCTTGAACTTGAAGATTAAAGGGCCAATTTCTATTTTTTTTTTTATGAAAATGGAATTAGATTAACGATAAATCAATGGACTGCAAAAAGTCCTACAATATGCAAAAAGCAAATAGTCTAAACGAGGGCATGAGTGCTCTAACAAATTAAGGGACAATGAGCTCTCATGTCCTAGAAAAGCAATAAAATCAACACATTTATTTGTATCACAGTTGACAAGTTGCACAGAAGGATGCCAAAACAGAAGTCTGAGATGATGCATGGCCTCATCAAGGATGCAGTGCAGAGAAGTGGACAAAAGAGTTAACAATGAGGATGGGTGACCCAATTCAACAAGGCCTTCATGGCAACACTAAAAAATTTAGACCAATTCCACGTTGTTTTGCCTATATTCTCCTTACACATATTCTAGTTGATGCAATCGTGAGGGCCTAAACTAAAGAGTTTGTACCTGATTAACTCTTTTAAAAATATTTCCTCCTATCTTCTCTCCTCGTAAGAAATCTAAATCAGATAACTTATAATTACTGTATAAGTTCTATAAAGAAATTAATTTTGCATAAAATATACTATTAAAAATAATTTATCTAAATTTTTTTTGTCTTGTATTGGGTCAAGCCAGTCGAGTTTAATCTAGTAGTGAATCTCATTTCCCCAAACATATATTCAAAGGCCTTCTACAACCCTTCATGGATAGAATCATGCAATGTGATATTAAAAGATAATAATAGTGTTTATGCTTTAATCACCACTATGTGGCGTCTATAAATATGCAAAATGTTTCTTGGACACCCCCCTTCTCGTACACCGGAAATATCTAGTTAATCGCTATAAAAATATAGTTAATTCTTTTGAGTAGATGATTAATTTTGATCATATTGAAAAATTGTGTTTAATAATGTATTTAACTAACCATATTTTTTGTAATGATTTTAATTAATCATCTAGTCAACTGAATTTTTCATATTTTTACATGTGATTAACCGAGTGTCGCGCGAGTGTACAAAAAGAAGGTATCCATGTGAACACATTATTTCATACATTTGAATCACCTCATTTAGACCTTAACTTAAGCGTTGCGGTGCTTGCAAGTACACCACCTCCGATAGACTCTCACCTCCATATGTTTATTGTGTTGGGAAAACACACATGACAAAAAATTAAATAAACACAATCACAACACAAACACAAGAATATAACTTGAAAGCTCAACTACCACAAAAAGAAAAAAACAACTGTTGTTTAAATAAAGTGAGATTTTTTCTAGATTTTTTAATTTGAACCAAACGCAAGATAATGAACACATTTCCCTGTCTCTCAGGCGGCCATCCTTCTTGCTCAGATAAATTTTGGTGTCAGCATCACACCATCAATTATAAAGGTTGAATCAACTATACATGTATTTATCAGAAAGTCTCTAAGGCATTAAATCAAATAGGAACTTATGGTCGTCCATGTTTGTGGCTGATATAGTGAATTTTGGACCATATTATGTATTAGAAAAAATTTAATTCCTTTCATTGGTCCTATGTGTCTGTTACACTTCCTGTTGGAAATATTAGATATAGAAAAGAAAAAGAAAAAAAAATCGATGGTGACATAACAATAATAACAAAAACAGAAAAAATAACAGTAGTAAAGTTGAGTGTACTTTTTACTTTTTAATGTGATGTACATTTTGTTTGGGTACTGCATTCATCTCCAACTGTATGAAAATTGGAAAACATTACAATCATCCATAGCAAAATTGTACATGTCCTTTTTACTAGTTTATGTGAAATCCCCTAATTTCAAAATTAATTCATACTGTATTAAAGAGATTGATCAACGGCTATTGACACTAGCAATTTGTAGCACATAGTGAAAGGTACTGAAGTTTCCAATATAGTCGGTAAGTGTTGTTGCATGGTAAGATGAAAGTAATTTCCTCTAACCTTTATTTCATTGTCTCTTTGACTCTCTAGTTGCCAAGCCCTGTATTTAGTTGTGAATAGAACTACTCTGAATACGGATTTGGATTTTTTGAGATCTAATTTCTTCTAAATTTTGAGCACTCCTTCCATCTCAAAATCTAAGCAAATTAAAAATGAGTTTGTTTACACTCAAAAATATCATAAGTGGTTAGCCAAGGATGGCCAACAGTCAAATAAGGTTTAGCCGATGTTCAAGTAGTCGAGTAAGTTTCAAACAAATTAAGAGTAGTTGAATACAAGTTAAACGAATCTTTCTCATGTTCAAAGAGCCCCAAGAGAGTCATGGGGTTGCTACAAGTTGTCAAAAGCACGTGAAGTTGATAAGTAAGCTGCAAGACTAGTTTCTAATGTTTTTACCCACCACTAAGTGAAGCAGCTATTTTACGGAGGCTGAAAATGAGTGGAAAGATATGTGTTCATGAAGGAAATTGTCACGCTGCAAAATGGAGGGAGATCAAGACCAACATGGGAGCAACATACATTAAGTAACGGGCAAAGACGCGCAATATCTACAAGAATAGTTGATTAAGGCAAATCAAGGTAAAATTTAATAGGTCACAATATTTTAGCCAGTCGGGCTAGCTTTGTCTATAAACAATCATTGTATACTTCATTGTAAACACATAGTCGATCAAACTAATAATTTTCTCGCAATTTATCCCTTTATCTTTGTGCTTTATGTTTTCATTAATTTAGTAGTTTACAAAAATTCAACTCCATATTCAACATACTTTGTAGTAGTTAAAGAACCCATAACCAAATGACAAAGTTCATTCCTTATCGTAGTCATTTGAAGTAAATGACAATCATTAATTGAGAGCTATTAGCCGATTTTTTGGCTAACTTTCAATTTTGACAACAGATTTGGCATGTCGATGGGACCATATGACAAACATTGCTGAAAAGTTTTGTTTTCCATGTCACCACTACAATTGGCGTATGCACTTGTGTTTTGCTAAGAGCCTCAACAACATGGACCAACCACATGCTTCAACATCAAATAAATCAGGCTCTCAAAAGCCTAATGATTAGGCATGGAAATGGGGTGAGTTTTGCCTACCTCACTGCTGCCCTCGACTAATCTGGAAAAATTTGCACCCACCCCTGTTTTTTGTCGGGTTTGAAATTTGGGTCCTCATCTCTGCCCCTAATGAAGGTCGAGTTCCCCAACCTTGACCCCATACCCTTTTAAATATATCAAATAATAAATTTAAATGTTATGTTTATTATAATTAATATAATAAAATAATAATTATTATATAATTATAAAATAAAAATATTAAATCATATTTTCTGCAGAGAGGAGATCAAAATCTATAATATATAAAAGAAAAGATTTGATAAAATAAATATGTGCATGTATATAAAAATTTAAAATTAGTATTAATTTTACTAGTCAACATGTTTAGGATGAGTGTCAGGTGCATATTAACATCCCAAAAATCATCTCATGCATGAGTTTTAATTTCGGAGAAAACCTACACTCAATCAAAGCAGGTTTTCTTCGTCAAAGTTGAGATTGATTCGGGTAGATACCAATGGGGTAGGTTGTATTACCATATCTACTAACAACCATCCACTGTGAATGCCAACATTTGTGGTTTCCCTCAAGGATGTAGGAAATAATATAATTGATCCACTTGAACAACTAGTGATAATGACCACGCCCTTTATCATACAACAAATTGGTATGGGGACACATGATATCATGTATCTAGTCTCAACAACTTGTTGACACTATTAAACTTATGGTACACAATGAGGTTCAACAAGTCAGGGAGTTGGAGGTCAAATGAGCATATCTTAGTGACAATTTTTTCACTTTTGCCAATCAAGGTGCTCAGGGGTACAAGATTAGGAAGGCATTGTAATCCAAAGTAAGCCGATCGTTGCTACGACAAAACCTTTATAGGCCTAGTCGAATCCTATACAACAGGTACCTTTCGTCCCTATAAATTAACCCATGAGGAACTACTAGATAATGATACTTATAATTAGGCCAATCTTCAATTTGGATAGGTACATATGGCTAAGAGGTCCCCTGAAACAGTGGGACAAATTGGTATTCTGCAAGTATTGTCTTGTGATAGTACTATGTAGGCTAACAACATGTTTCAGACTTGTGGACTGATTGTTGGCCTTATAGTATAAATCGAAAAACCATTTGGAGGCTATTCGAATTAGAAGCAATGGAGTTATTCAACACTTGTGTAATAATAGACAACATACCTGTCAATACTTGATGTACCAACTATAGCTCTGGTGGGTTCGAATTTACCAAGAGCAATAGGTGGCTATGCTGGTGAGCAGACATGGGTTACTAACCTACCAATATAATACTCAAATGGCAGCAAGAACTTCCATAAGGAATCCTATGGAAGTAAACCAGGAGTATCCATGGGAGAATCTTCCACATCAGGTTCATAACCAACTTGGCTTCTAAAATCCGCAATATTATATGCAGTGCTAGCTAGTCACGACTGACGCAAGACCTATCAAATAGCAGCTGTTGGATCCTAACCTCATATCTGATATCATCAAGAGGTAATTTGGGGTACAAGTAAACTTCAAAGCCAAGGATGGTTGCTTCTTCTTGGGCTCATCCTTTGCAAGTTCAATTTCATGTGATATGAGATAGCTGATTAATTCTTCCAGCTTAATGGTATTCAGATCTTTATATTCCTAAATGGCAGTGATATTAGGTCTCCACTTGCTTGACAGATTTCTTGGTATCTTCTTTACATGATTAGCAGTAGTATAACTTTTCTCAAGTATCTTTAATCCTAAGACCAGAGTCTAGAATTTGGAAAACATTGTTTCAATGTCTTCATCTTCTTCCATCTTGAACAACTCATACTTTTTGACTAGGAGGTTGACCTTTGCTTCGTGAACTTGATTGCTTCCTTCATAGGTCAGAATTAAACTATCATGTCTCCTTGTTGGTTCACTTGTCAAACTCCTTGAAAATGATTACATTTATCATTAATGTTCTGGAGTTATGATGCATCTTGTATATCTTCTTCTGATCATCATCTGTTTTTTTGCTTGGAATCTAAATACCATAAGTATTCTTTGGAGCAGTATGGCCATCTTCCACCAAGTCCCAAAGTTTAGGATCTTGTGAAATAAAGAAACTTCTTAGATCTTCCTTCTAGTACTCAAAACGTTCTCCATCAAACAAAAGTGGTTTGTTGATGTTTCCTCCAACAACTTCTTCACTAAATCCAGGCATGTTGAACCCTTGGATCATTCCTCAAATAGTGTAAAATGTTCAGCCTTGAGACCGAGCTCTGATGCTAATTGAAGGTGCAAAAACGAAAAGAGAAGCAGATTGAATTGTGTTTGACTAAGTTGATAACTTTTTCATTATTTGATTAAATTGGTTCAAACTTGATGATTTACTTGGAGTAGAAGCAATTTATCCTAGTTCACCACTAACTTGGCTACATTTAGTCCCTTCACTCAAAAGGATTTAATCCATTAATTCAACAACTTGAATTACAAATCACCTGACCCTCCAAGCCAGTCTTCTCAAATAGCCTAATACCCCAGACTTTTGATGAACACACACACCTTGACTCTACAAGCCAAGTCTTCTCCACATAATTTGACAACTCCAGATTGTTGAAGGCTCACTAACACCACTATCGGTTTGAATACATAGGTTTGGAACTTGAGTAGTTGCTTCTAACAAGTTGATTATAACAATGACTCTCACACTCTAAGAAAAACACTTAGTAAATATTTCTCATTCAAACAAGTGTTTCTCTCTTTAAACTCTAAGATGAATTTGGAATTTTGAGCTTGAGTTCTTCTACTATTTTATGACTTTTCAATGATGTTCTTCTTCAGCCTTGAGTATCTATTTCTAGATAAAATTAGGACTTCAATTTAGTCCTTGTTTAATTCTGAATAGTATCTTCATTCCTAGCATGGTCAACAATGATCTTATTCAAAAGTAATTATGAACAAGATGTTTTTTGATAATATGTTCTTTAGCGAATTCTTTGTTTTCTGAATCGAATATGAGCAGGTCTTCTAGATTGATTCTGTTCGTATTTTTTTTATAGATTAAGGTTGTAAATTCTTCATATTAATAGTGTTCGTATTTTGGTAAGATTGAGTTTGTAAATTCTTGAGATTGATATTGTCCGTATTTTGTTAAGATTGAGTTTGTAAATTCTTCAGATTGATACTGTTCGTATTTTGTTAAAATTGAGTTTGTAAATTATTCAGATTGATATTGTTTGTATTTTATTAAGTAGGAATGTGACTAAGTCCACTTATGTATTTTGTTCTTTGTCAAAATATGAATCATATCTTTGCAAATAAGAAATGTATCTTCTTGTAGATAAATCTTGATCAAATCTTCTTGTAAATAATTCATATCTTCTTGTGATAATTCTTGATAAAATCTTCTTGTAAATAATTATATCTTATTTTTGACAAGATGTTGATCATATCTTATTCAAATATTGACCATATCTTCTTTTTAACTTGGTCAAAGATTTACTTCAATTATAAATCTGAATCAAATCTTGTTTTAGATTGTCTTCAAAAAGACGAATCTTCTTTCATACTTTGTGAAGTCAAACATATTGTTCTCATAAAATAGTTTTTTTAACATCAAAACTCTAAGTATAAAACCAATTTGGTTCTAACAACTACATCCTCAACAACTTGACTGTACTAAGCTATACGGTTGAGGATACTTAAACACTATCAGATTGACTAGTAGTTTTTCAATGGAAGTGTGATTCAGTTTGTGAATTAGTGGATTAAATCCTTCAGTTTGAAGAGACTATATATGGCTACATGGATGGTGGTGAACCAGGATAAACTGGTTGTGTTGTTATGTGTTTCTATTTTATATGCTCTTTTTCATTACTTTGTTTTAATCATGTTATACAGTTTTAAAATGAAACACAATTCAAATCCCCCTTTCTTGTGCTTCTCGTTCTACAATCGACATTAGAGCTTGGTCTCAAAGTTGAGAACTTAACCGTGTTTGATTAACGATCTGTTTTATTATGACTAACTCTAATGAAGAAGTTTCAGATGGAAACATAAACAGACCCCATTTGTTTGATGAAGAAATATTTGAGTACTAGAAAGATAGGCTAAGAAGTTTCTACAACTTACATGATCCAGAACTTTGGAATATAGTCAAAGATGGCTATGAGGCTCCAAAAACCGTTGCTGGTGTTGAAATATCCAGAAATAATCTCAAAGCTAATCAAAAGAAACAATACAAGATTCATCATAAAGCTAGAACTTTCATGATGAATGCTATCACCTTTAAAGAGTTCGAAAAGTGCAGTAGCAAAGAAGCAGCAAATAGTATCTTTGATGCTCTAGTTCTCAACTATAAAGGAAATAAGCAGGTAGAAGAAGCTAAGAGCAATCTACTAGTCATGATGTATGAACCCTTCTAGATGGAAGAAGATGAAGACATTGAGAGAATGTTTTCTAGATTTTAAACACTGGTATATAGATTAAAGATTCTCCAAAAGAGTTACACTACCTCTATCCACGTCAAGAAGATCCTCAAAAGTCTTCCCAACAAGTGGAGACCAAAGGTAACAGCAGTTCAAGAGGCTAAAGATCTAAGAAAACTTCATCTCGAAAAGCTGTTGATTTCACTCATATCCCATGAGATTGAACTTGTTGAAGATAAGCCCAAGAAGAAGTCAAAATCCTTGTCTCTCAAGTCTCAAGGAAAGAAGGTTAACTCTAAGGGTCTGCAAGGTACTAAAGACTCATAGGAAAATGAATTAGACAATCAGAGTGAAGACGCAGATGTTGAATAATTGTCCTTTATCTAAAGGAAAATCGAACGCATGTGGAACAACAAGAAGAAATCTTTTCCCAAAAGATATTTTAGATGATCCCAAAATAGAAGAGAAAGAGGTGAAGAATCAGACAAGAAAAGAATCATTTGGTATGAAGGTTAAGAGCTAGGACATTTCAAATCAGAATGTCGTAAACTTGATAAGGGAAATTCCCAAAGAAAAGACTTCAAGGCAAAGTAGAATGGTCTTATGGTTACTTGGGATGACTCTGATTAATCATCTGATGGAGATAAAAAGCATGCAAACATGGCTCTGATGGCAGATACACACTTTGACTATGATTTTGACGATGAGTATGTTGATGAAGAAATTGATCTATCTCTTAGAAAAGCACATGACATCTTAACAAATAAATATAGTTCTTTTGAAAAAGATTTTGAAAACTGTAAGACCCTTAATTTTAAATATTAATTTTGGAATTAATGTCAAGGGTATTTTGGGAATTTTTGTAAATATTTAATATATGTATGTTTTGAGTGAATATATATATATATATAAATATTTATTTTGAAGTATGAATTAAAATTATTGGGTGAAGAATTAAATTAATTTAATTTCAAGTAATTAAATTAATTGGACAATTAAGTAAGGAATTAAGTGGGTAATTGCAAGATAATTAAAGAGCTGGAAAATCAGACAAGTGGCAAGTGAGGTGGCACCTTGAGAGCCTATATATAGGAGTGAGAAGGATGGTAATTTCAGAACACCATTCCTTCCACCATACTGCCCATATTGCATGTACCAACTCCATCACTCCTCCCATTCTATCTCTGTTTTTGCTTTCTGCCTTTCCCGAAACTTAAATTTTAGAGAGGGAAATCCTTCAAACCCCATTAATTGAGAATCCAAGCCTCAAACCTGAAAACCCCCAGTAGTAAAGTTAATCCCCACCTCAATACGAAGAGAAAGAACCCAGTTTTGCAGCAGCAAACTCAAGGAACAGCTTCACCGTTTCTGGACGCAGAAAAAGGAACGCAGCAGGAACAAGAGAGATAGCAAAGCACGCTACAAGGGTAAGGGCACCTTCCAACTTTTAGCTGCATTAGGGCCATAAATTGTGCTGTTTTCAGTTCTGTTTTTAAATGAAAAGCTATTTTAGAAAATGACATTTTGAGAGAAAATGCATTTGTTGAGAAGTGATTATTTTGATAAGTTGTTGTTGGCTGTTTTACTGGTAAAATATGTGTTTTACATTCTGTGTGAATGCTGGAAAACGTTTGCATGCTATTTAGTTATGATTAAAATGCATGTCTTAAAACTGTTTGAAAAATAGCATTAAAATGCAAAATGCATTCTGTTGGTGTGTTGTTGCTCTGTGATGCGTGCATGCTATTTTGATGTTTGAGGAAGCTGAAATGCTTCGCATGTTTCTGATGTTGGAGGAAACTGAGTATTTGCATGTTCTGATGTTGAGAAAGCTGAGTATTTGCATGTTTCTGATGTTTGAAAAAAACTGAGCACTTGCATGTTTGTTCTGATGAGTGAGAACACTGAAATGTTGCATGGTGTCCTGATGATTAATCATCTGTCTCTGTTTTGGATAAACTGGTTCTGATTCTGTTTTATGTTGTGGGATTCTGGTGATGATTCTGATTCTACTTGTTTTGTGTGGTTTTGGTGATGATTCTGATTCTGGTTGTTTTGTGTGGTTCTGGTGATGATTCTGGTGGTGTTGATGTTTTTAAAGAAAAAGGGATTTTAAATGAGGAAAGGTTTTTCTTGAAAAAGTGCAGAATCTGTTTGATGTTGGCTGTTGTTTTAAAAGAATCAGTTTTGAAAAGGGGTGAACTCTCATTGGTTTTCGAAGGTGTATTCGACTACAACATGTGTGTATTCGAATACAACCTTCCAGGTTTCTGTTTTATTTTAAAGTTTTCCAAGCCTGTATTCGAATACGAGCCCCTGTATTCGAATACGGAGGAAAGATTTTGGCTTCTGTATTCGCATCTGTATTCGACTACGATCATGTCGTATTCGAATACATAAGTGAAATTTTTAACACTGTGATCGCAACTGTAGTCGACTACAGGCATGCTGTATTCGACTACAGATTCAAGTTTTTCCATAAACTCAGTTTTTAGCTTCTGTATTCGAATACAAGGAAGCTGTATTCGAATACAGATTCGTGTTTTCTAGAAAAACAAGTTTTAATCACTGTCATGTGAGTTTTGAAGTGTTGAGAAAACTAAGAGAAGGTTTAAATGATTGAAAAGAAGTCTGTGAAATGGTTTTAAAGAGGGGAGAAAGATGTTTGAAAACCTTTAAGTGACATGGGAGAAAAGGCTGAATTTTTCAAAGGTTGAACTCCTGTATTCGACTACAGCCATGGTGTATTCGATTACAGAATGTTAAATTTCAATTCCTGCTTCTGTATTCGAATACAGGGAGTCTATATTCGAATACAGGGAGTCTATATTCGAATACAGATTTGTGTTTTCAGAAAATTTCAAGTTTTAACAATTTGTTGAAAAACCCTGAGTGTCTGGGGAATACTGGGAAGGTTGTGGTGAGTTAAAGTGGAACTTTTGATGAGATTTTGAAGTAGTGATGATGAAGTTTTAAAAACTTTACTGATGTAATGAAAGAGGTTGATTTATGCACTGAAATCTGTCTTTGTATTCGAATACCAGAGGGTTGTATTTGAATACAGAGTGTGAATCTGCACTGTTTTTGACTTCTGTATTCGAATACAGAAGAGCTGTATTCGAATACATATTCGTAAATCTCAGAAAAATCCCAGTTTTAATTATGTGTCTGAATTTTGAGAGTTTGGGAAAACATTTCAAAGTGTGAATGATTAATTCACTATTAATTCATGATTGTGATGTTGTTATGTATGACTGTGCTGAAATAATTAAATATGATTGAGAGACAAGAATTTCTGTTTTGCATTATGTTTCTAGAGAAATGAAACACTGCATATTCATGCATTGCATAGTCAAGTGGTACCCGTGATGGGCCACAGAGTAACGCGCAACCACGTGCTGATCTGTGAGCGATTGCACGAGTGCTGGTCTGTGAGCGACTGCACTAGGTACTGATCTGTGAGCGATTGTACCTTGGTATATAAGTGCTGGTCTGTGAGCGACTGCACTGGTACTGGAGTGTGAGCGTCTGTACCCTGAAATGCGCAACCATGTGCTGATCTGTGAGCGATTACACAAGTGCAGGTCTGTGAGCGACTGCACTAGGTACTGATCTGTGAGCGATTATACCTTGGGTTTTGTCAAACGTGCTGGTCTGTGAGCGGCTGCACGATGTGCTGGACTGTGAGAATCTGCACTGGTGCTGATCTGTGAGTGATTGCACCCTGGTCATGAGGGCCGTTAAATTGTGCTGGTTTGTGAGCGACTGCACCTTGGTGATTCCAAGAAAATTATGCATGAGCATATATGCATTACATTGAGGGTTTTGACTGTTGTGTGATGATTATTTATATGATGAATGTTGGAGATTAATGTGTGTGATTGCTGTCCAGAATCTGAAATTCTGAACTGATGATTGTGTTTTGTTGATGTGTGTTTGTATTTACCGCATACTTCATAATCATTAACTGTTGTTTTGAAAAGGCATGAAAGTCATAGATTTTCAAAAGAGCATGATTATATCCTCATCATCATATGTTATACCATGATTATAGATGTTTTTGTGCAATATATGCTATGTGATTATCTGTTATTTTCGATCGGTGACCCCTTCCTTTATATTGTGGACCTTGGGCTTTGCCCTCAGATGCCTCCCAAACCCACGCCGCTCGTGGGAACCCGAACGACGGAAACGTCGTTGAATTTCCTTGACCGCTACTCGCGCACTGCTTGGGCTTTTGACCCCCTCTCAAGCAGAGCGACCTATACGGGGTGGCTAGAGCGGACTAGTAGGACGGATGGTGTGGAAGACTTCGTAGAGCGTACTCACGCGAGCATAGATTTCCCCGTACCTTCTCGCCTGGTGTTAGAGGCGCACGGAGTGTTTGACGATGCTGAGGAGCCTACTGAAGGGGTTGAGGTGGAGGCCAATGTAGGAGTGGTGACTCCCAACCCTGAGATTGTAAGAGAGATACATGAGTCTGATGCGGTAGAGAAGCGTGAAGAGCTGAGACCAATAGCGACTGAGATTCCGGGTCCATCTAGGATTTCCGATGACTGCTACGAGATTCTGACACCGCCAAAGCGGCCTCGAGTGTGTATTGACTTGACTTCGGAGGAGACCGACCCTTCTCTCTACGACGAGGAAGAGGAGGAGGTTACGTCGAAGCGAGCTGCAGAGTCAGAGGAGACTTGCGTGGGATGCGGAGGGAATCCGTGTTACTGCAGCTTCAGCGCATGATCAGTTAGACTTATTGTATTAGGTTTTGGATTGAAATTGTAATTTGTCTTATTTTGGAAATTCTGTACTATTTTCCGCTGAACCTATTACTCTGATATTTACGGTTGATGTATTATGACAATGATATTTTGGGATGTATTAATGTTTTAAAAACTAATTTCCAAGATAAGTACTTAGTGATAATCCTGATGAAGTATTTGGTTTACGTTCATCGATTAATCTATAACGTACTATTTTACGAAGAACTTTATTTTAATTCTTTTGAAATAAATTTGGGGAAAAACTTATTTTAATTATTAATTTTTTTAAAAAAAATGCACCCGCGTTGTGTTTTAAACTCGGGGTGTTACAATGTGCACTTAAAACCTAAGTACAAGGTACTATTAAAGATTATGATTTTGTGTGTGGTACCCAAATTGTGGATCACATTAGTTAAGATCACAATGGTCTAATGTGGAATATCTCCAAGAGGATCAAAACCAGTCTTCCAAACTTTATATTCGAACACATCAGATCACATGTCATGAACTCTAGGTCAGGAAAGATCAGAACATTCCCCTACCCTAGACTCATCACTGGAATACTGATGAGAACTCCTTTCATTCAAACCATAGAGGAAGTAAGAGGAGCTACTCAAGAACAACACTTAGTTTCTTCATCTACACCCATGTTCAACATATCCACTCTCATCAAGATGAGACTAGAAGGCACAAACACGAGAAATGGGGGATTGAATTGTGTTTGACTAAGTTGATAACTTTTTCATTGTTTGATTAAACTAGATCAGACTTGATGATTTACTTGGAGTAGAAGCAATAAAAAAACTAAGGAGTACAAGAATAAAGTGACACAAATAATTTATCCTAGTTCACCATTAACTTAGCTTCATCAGTTCCCTTCACTCAGAAGGAATTAATCCACTAATTCAACAACTTGAATTACAAAGCACTTGACCCTCCAAGCCAGTCTTCTCAAACCTCCTGACAACCCCTGACTTTTGAGGATCATACACACCTTGACTCTACCAGCCACGTCTTCTCCACACAATCTAACAACCCCAAATTGTTGAAGGCAAACTAACACCACTATCCGGTTTAAATCCAAACGTTTGGAACTTGAGTAGTAGCTTGTAACAAGCTGATTATAACAATGACTATCACACACTTTGAAAAGCACTTAGTAAATATTTCTCAGTCAAACAAGTGTCTCTCTCTTTAAACTCTAATATGAATTTGGAATTTTGAGCTTGAGTTCTTCTACTATTTTTCTCATTTTTCGATGATCTTTTCTTCAGCCTTGAGTATCTATTTATAGATAAAATTAGGGCTTCAATTTAGTCCTTGTTTAATTATGAATTGTATCTCCATTCCTAGCTTGGTCAACAATGATCTTATTCAAAACTAATTCTGAACAAGATGCATTTTGATAATGTGTTCATTAGCCAATTCTTTATTTCTGAATCCAATCTAATCAGTTTTTGTACGCTGATTATGTTCATATTTTTTTAGAGTGAGTTTGTAAATTCTTTAGATTGATAATGTTTGTATTTTGTTAAGATTGAGTTTGTAAATTCATCCGATTGATACTGTTCGTATTTTGTTAATATTGTGTTTGTAAATTCTTCAGATTGATATAGTTTGTATTTTGTTAAGATTGCTTTTGCAAATTCTTCAGATGAAACTTCTTTCCTATTGCTTGCTTTGATCTGGGCGAGAACATAGTGTTAGATCGGTTCTTGAACTATCATAAGTAGGAATATGACTAAGTCCAATTCAGTATTTTGTCCTTTATCAAAATCCGAATCATATCCTTGCAAATAATAAATGTATCTTCTTGTGAGTGTTTCTTCTTGTAAACAATTCTTGATCATATCTTCTTGTAAAAAATTCTTATCTTCTTGTAGATAAATCTTGATCAAATCTTCTTATAAATAATTCATATCTTCTTGTGATAAATCTGGATCATATATTCTTTTAAATTATTCATATCTTGTTGTAGATAAATCTTGATCAAATCTTCTTGTAAATAATTCATATCTTCTTGTAGTAAATCATGATCAAATCTTCTTCTAAATAATTTATTTCTTCTTGTTATAAATATTGATCAAATCTCCATATCTTTTTGTAGATTAATTTTGATCAATTCTTCTTGTAAATAATTGATATCTTAATTGTTGATAAGATGTTGATCATATCTTCTTCAAATCTTGACCATATCTTTTTTTCAACTTGGTCCAAGATTTTCTTCAATTGTAAATCCGAATCGAATCTTATTTTAGATTGTCTTCAAAAACATGAATCTTCTTTCATAATCTGGGAATTCAAATATATTGTTCTCATAAAATGCTTTTGTTAACATCAAAACTCAAAGTGTAAAATCAACTTAGTTCCAACAAGATTGATCTGTCCTAAGGACAACATTCAACCAAGTGGTGATGTCAAAAGAATATCTGGTCAAACTAGTGGATCTCAGGACATTCCCTTTGTAGTTGAAGACTCTTATACTCCTATCTTTGAGGAAGATAATAAAGAAACAATTATCGAGTATTTGAGGATGTGTCAATTAGGTGAAGAGATGGCTTCATTCTGCATCCCTCTACCCAAAGTTGCTCATGTTTTTGAGAAGAAGAGGAAAAGGGTTTCCAAGACAATTTGTGTAGAGAATGGATGAAGAAACAGATGCCAATGAGGACGCAACAAACCTCATCTTGAGGAAGAAACCGAAGGTACAATCTGTTGGAACCAAGTTGGTTCTAAGTACTTAGGATTTTGATGTTTAGAAAAGCACTCCATGTAATCTTATTTTGTACCTTGAATTATTACATTAAATACCACCAGAAATTGATGTTTGCAGAGGCAGAAAATGCATCCAGAATGCATCCTGGAATTACTAGAGGATACACCAGGATGTCAAAACATCACCAAAAGATATCTTTGCTGACCCAGATCAGAAGGAAGCAAAGTCAGAAGGGAACCTGGACCAGACCAGAAGAAAGCCTGCCAGAGGGAGAGTTGTTCCAGACCAGAAGATGTCAAATGTCAGATTTATTCCAAAAGTTATTCTGACCAGAAGATGGCCTGACAGTGAAATGATAAATAGCCCAGACTTGATCCAGACTTAATCACAGGGTAAATTAATGGGTCCAGAACACAGGAATTAATCCAGATTTGACCCAGACCATAAGATAGCATGGTTCAGGGTATGAAACTAAGTCCAGACCAGAAGAAATGATCTCCAGAATTGATCCAAAACTGATCCAAAACAGAAGGTAAAATGTCCAGACTGAAATATTATTTGTCCATATTTAATTTCAGTTTAATCCAGACCAAGTCCAGAATTGGTCCAGATCAGAGGGAAGATTTTCATATCAATGGTTCAGCTTTAAGTATTTGGCCCAATGTTGGCCGAGATTAGAAGATCAGACCATAGCCCAGTCTTGGCCGAAATCAGAAGGTCAGAATGTGTGGTCCAGTAGTGGCCGAGATTAGAGGATCACAACAGATCAGTTTGCTAGACCAGGATGGCCGAGATCAGAAGGTTATAAAGTGTGGTCCAGGGTTGGCCGAAATCAGAGGATCACAGCAAATCACTTAGTATGGTCCAGATGTGGACTAGCGCAGGAGATCAAATGGTCCAAATTTAATCATGAGGATTAACGATGGAGATTTTAATTTATTTTGATCAAAGTATTAAAAAGATTGGTGAAAAAAATAAAGTAAGGTATTGTGGAATTCAAGAGCTGTTGGCGGGAAGAAACTAAAGACATGATTGGCCAGTTATTTTTGAAAGAAATCTGAAGCTTAAAAAAGATATGTTTTTTATTTATATGAAGCCCGATTGGTCAAGTTATTTTTGCAA
The DNA here is from genome assembly GCA_037974295.1 of Cicer cuneatum. Taxonomy (NCBI): domain Eukaryota; kingdom Viridiplantae; phylum Streptophyta; class Magnoliopsida; order Fabales; family Fabaceae; genus Cicer; species Cicer cuneatum. The sequence continues at coordinate 32,077,601 of JBBPBO010001985.1, read as the reverse complement.
GAGAATCCAGCAAGATACAGCTTGAATTTAAGCTTGGAAGAGACCCTAATCTGCATCTATAAAAGGAGGCTCAAGGCAGAATACTTTGCATCGAAAATCACAAAAGAGTCATACACTTCCAAAGCAAATACTCATGTTTTCAGTGAGGTCAATTGTGAGTTCTAGCTTTCAAGAAGCAAGCACTCTTGTTATTTTCTTTCTCGTGTGATCTAAGTTGTTGAAGTAGAGTCTACAATCTGAGGGAGTCAGAAGGGGTAGCAGATTACTTTGCAATTAGATTCAAAGTGTTGTAATTCCTTCTACAATCTGGGGTTGTCAGAATGGCAGGAGAAGAAAGGTGTTGTATTCCTCAAGAGTCTAGGATTGTTAGACTGTTTGAGAAGACTGACTTGGAGGGTCAGTAGAACTGCTGTAATTCAAGGTTTGAATTAGTGAAATCCTTCAAGGTGAAGGGACTGGACGTAGCTTCATTAACGGTGAACTAATATAAAAATTATGTGTTTTATTTTTACTTTATATCCGCTGCTAACTCTGTTTTTATTCATCAAGTTTTGTTTTAAAAGTGTAAAAACAGGAAAAGTAAACAAGTTAGTCAAACACAATTCAACCCCCCCTTCTCGTGGTTGCACCTTCACAATCCAACCTTGAGCAAACTACTCCTTCTGTGATTTTTGGTAATACTTGTAGTAATGAACAAACCGCACCAAAATCTAAGCCTACACCTGAACGAAAACCTCTAACACCATCTACCCAAAATACAAACTTAGTTGCCCCCTCCTCTAATCTTTCAACTACTACCTCCGCTGACGTTAACTCTGATACCTCAAGTGAAATGTTTAAGGCTACCTTAGTAGAACATTTTGCATCTTTAGATATAAAACACATCCTCTCCCTCTAGAGACCAACATTGCAAACCAAACACCACCAACTACGTACGTTTACCCTCGAAAAACATCTACCAACTCTACAATACCATAAACACCTACCCTCTCCACCGCTGCATCTAACCCTACCTCATGAAGGCTTGTGAATCCCTTTCACCAAGTAGCCAAGATAGCAGCTAAAGTCCTCGTTGGCATAGTCTCTGATACATCTTCTGAAGACTCCTTTACACCTCCATCGCCCTCACACATTCCATTCCCTATGGCTTTCCAAATCTTGACTCATTCATTACTTCTCTTATTTCGAAAATCACTTTAATACGCAATAGGTACACTCAGTGTTTGAATCTTAATGACGTTTCAAACCAGTGGAATAAAGTCCTCTCATTTGTCACCAACTGGATAAGGAACAATATAGAGCATGGAATGTAGTGGGCCTCCAAGAATTTTGTTGCTTTCAAAGAAACAATTGAGGTCCTCTATATATGGATCTTGTAGCTTCAGAAAGCCCAAAGCAATCGATCCAGAAAGCTACTAACAACCACATTAGAAGGCTCATCAAGGGAAGACCCATCTCCCTCGGGTGATGTTCACCTGGAACTTCCAATGGTTGCTCTATTAGCACCATTACAGTTCCATGTGCTCATTCCACAGATTGAGATACTCTCCTTGAAATGTCCTAGTGTTGCTTTAGGATTTGCAAGAAAATCTGCCTCTACAAATCACTCTACAACTCCTTCTAGCCTTGTGTTCGATCCTTCCTAGTATGTCACAAAGGAAGATTTTGGTCGCTTGGAAGATAAGACTGAGGCATTCATGGAACAAACAGCCAAGAATCAAGAGAACATTTAGACTACGCTAAGTTTAACCTTAGCTAGGCAGAACAACCCAAATATGTAGTTCCTTGTAATTTTGTTGTTGTTGTTATTTGTCTGTTTGTAATTTTTTTTATTACTCTGTTTGTCAGATGACAAAAGGGGGAGAATACTTTTGAGAACATTTTTTAATGAAATTTTCTATTTCCATTTCAAATTAATTTCATTTGCTAACACTTATCAACTATATTTTTAGAATATCTCTCACCACTCATACATTTAAACATGTATATATTAAGGGGGAGCCTTGCTGTGATATTCCATGTTAATTTTTACTTCATTAAAATTAAAAATTGTTCACAAAAATAAATGTTTGTCATCATCGTAAATGGGGAGATTGTTCGAACCAAATTGGTATAATGAAATATGCCCTTTACGTATTTTGATGATAACAAATTATTTTTTGGAAACAATTTAAAGCACTAATATTCTATTTAAATATGAAAGTCATGTTATTCTATACGAGTTTATGCTACATATGATCGTTTGACTCTGTTTGAATGTCAACACTTTGACAAATAGTCCACGCTATGATGAAAAGTCAACGTTATGAAGAAGACAAATTTGTGCATTATTTGCTCAACACCCTGAATCTGTTATTTCTCTAAAGGTCTATGTTACATACTCTGATCATGATATCCTCTCCACTCTCTATCTCTATATCAAGATATGCAGAATCACTTACAAGGATACTGATGGACAAGGTTTAACAGGGAATCAATCTCTGACGATTAGATATGAAACTTCCTGATAGATGTTGATTTCATGCAATCAGGAGAATGGCCAAAAACCCTAAAGTTCTCCACAAAAATACGTGCAACCCCTATTGAAGAAAACAATAACACAATGCAATAAGTACAATAGAACCGTCTCTAAACTCTTGTTCTTAATTGTTTTTTTTTGTCTAAATGCTGAGAAATATTTTGAGAGTACAACATTGTAAACATCCTCTTTTGAGAGTATTCAGAAAACCTTTAAACTTATTCTTTTTTAACCTAGCACAGTAGTGGCTGCATCACTCAACAACTTGAATGTACTAAGCTATAATGTTGAGAAGAGTTGAATATAGTCAGATTGACTAGTAGGTGTTCAATGGAAGTGTGATTCAGTTGGTGAATTAGTGGATTAAATCCTTCAGTTTGAAGGGACTAGACGTAGCTATCGTTTTGGTGGTGAACCAAGATAAATTGGTTGTGTTGTTCTGTGTTTCAATTTTGTTTTATCTTTTTCATCACTTTGTTTTAATCTTGATAAAAAGCTTTTAAAATAAAACACAATTCAAACACCTCGTTTCTTGTGTCTCTTGTACTACAGTGCTCATCTTGAACTACTCCTCATACTTCCTCTTGAACCTTAATGAGAGGAGTCCTCATTAGCATAGTTGTGATGGGCCTTGAGTAGGGAATAAGGGTGGGAATAGGCCAAGCCTGACCAAACTTTGAAAGGCCTGAGCCTGGCCTACGATGAATTTTTTAAGCCTAAGTCTAGCCTACGGCCTATCATAGGCTTTTTTTCCGGCCTGGCCTGACCTTTTTAAAAGTCTGGTCTGACCTGAAAGCCTATTTAAAAGCCTTATTCACACTAAAACATTTAAATGTTATATTTTACATTTTTTTAAATAGGTTAAACTAGGCATTTATATACAAAGAAAACTAATAAAATTATAATCAAATCTAATTGAATAAAATAATATTAAAATAGCCTAATTTATAGGCTTTAAAATAGGAAACAATAATATTAATAAATAATAATAAAAAATAACATTAATAAATAATATATATATACTTTAAAATAGAAAACAATAATATTAATAAATAAATAAATAAAATAACATTAATAATATATATATATATATATATATATGTATGTATAGGCTGGCCTATCATGCCTAATAGACTTTTTTATAAGCTTGAGTCTGACCTATTTAAATAAATAGGCTTTAAAAATAGCATGAACCTAGCCTTCTTATTAAACAAGCCATACCAGACCATAAGTAGGCCAGGCCATAGGCCCCTGACGGACGACCTAGCCTATTCCCATCCCTAGTAGGGAATAGTCTTGATCTTTCTTGATTTAGAGTTGATGGTACAAGACCTCATGTGCTAAAGTACCAAGTTTTACAAATTTATTTTGATCTTTTGGGAGATGTTTAATATCAATCCCTTGTGGTTTTTGCTGACATAATCAACAAAGTCACCTTTAGGCATCACACATTCAATCAGAATCTTGAAGAGCATCCTGTATTTGGGCTTTAAATGTACTGACTTGGAGTTGACCTAGGGGTCTTCAAAAAGTTTTGTGTTGATTTTTGAGGGGCTAACCCTTGATTCATATCCATTTTCAATTATCAGGCCTTCATCCAACATTTGGTAATAACATCAATGGTTTGCTGAGCAATTTATATAGGAAGCCCTAAAACTACACTAGAGACTTCTCTGTCTTTGTTCACATTAGAAAACCTCCATAACTCTTTAACTAGAATGTCTAGAGTAGAAGTTGATCGAGGTTAAAGTACTCAGACTATCCAATATCAACAAAATCTTCAATGAAGTCGAACCCGTTCTCAGCGAGATTAGCGAAATAAATTTTAAGTTCATTGAAGGTATCAAGTTGATCCAATTAAAATTCATAGTGGGGGTAGGTGAAATGTTGATGAGGGTAGAAGAAGTGGAACTTGAAGCCATTTAAGAATTCAGGATAGTTTCTAAGAGGTTTCTAAGATTTGAAAAGATAGCAAAAATATGGGAAATAATTCAGAGTAGTGAGTGACTTAAGCGTTGGTGTTTTTGATAAAACGTTTGAGTTTCTAAAAGTAAACAACAATAACCACCATGTATGTGTTAGCACACAAGAAACGACACGTGTCTGAAAATCACAGAACTCACACAACTTTCAAGAAAATTGTGTATATATGAAATAAATTGAATTTTAAAGGACTAGCGGCAAAGGAAAAATTCAATTCATCAGAGACAAAGCATACATACTTAACCAATTAGTCTGTTTTACCAGTGGCAGAGGCATACAGAGATTCCAACATCATTCCATCAAAATATTTGCATCCACAATAGTGTTACTCTCACTAACTTTGAAGTCTTCTAGTTGATGTTTCATCCACAATAGTTGAGTGTTGCAGCCGACTATTGAAATATGTTATGCTTCAGTTTTAGATAAAGAAATGGTTCCTTGTCTTTTGCTTGACATGATAATTAACTTTTGACAGAGCTTACCATTAGTAGAACCAAACATTATATCATCAACAAATACTTGGACAATAAGAAGGTCATTCTAAGATGATTTTCTAAATAAAGTAGTGTCAATTTGACCTATTTCAAAATCCTTTTCTAATAGAAAGTTGCTAGTATGTCATACCAAGCTCTTGGAGCCTGTTTCTTTAGTTTGAAAACATTGTCTAGAAATTCATTATCCTTAAAGCCAAAAGGTTGTTTAACATACACTTCTTCATTTATATAACCATTTAAGAATGCACTTTTCAAGTCCATTTGATATAAAATAATTTTAATAAAAGTTACAAATGAAAGAAAAATCATGATTGAATCTAACCTTGCCACAAGGGCAAAAGTTTCAATATAATGAATACCTTCTTACTTACTATAGCCTTAAGCTAAAAGAGTAGCTTTATTTCTTACCACATCACCTTTCTCATTTAACTTGTGTATGAAAATCCGCTACGTTGCAATCCACTTCTTTTCTTAATGCTTGGGTAAAAGATCCCATACATAATTTCTCTTGAATTGATTTAGTTCTTCTGGCATCGTCATAATCCATCCATTATCTAATAGATCTTCGTGTATTGTTGCAGGCTTGATTTCAAACAAAATTTTGAACATTAATGTTTCTTTAAGAGAAAACCTGGTCTTCATATGATCACTTAAATTTGCTATGATTAGAGAATTTGGATGTGATTATTTGTATTTCCATCCAAGTTTAGGTTTCTGATGGCTTTGACTTGTAGATGGTTCTTCATTACTTGTCCTTGTATTGTTAAGTACATCTTTTGGTTGTTTAGACGGAGGCTTTGTTGCTTCTTATGATTTCTTCTGTTCCTCTGATATTTGAAAATTTGCAAAATCTTCATCGAGCTTTAACTTTTTATGGTCAAGCTTTTGTCATAAAACTTGACATGGATTGATTCATCAACAATCAGTGTCTATTTATTGTATACTCTATAGGCTTTTGACCTTTTAGAGTATCCAAAAAATGTGCTATTTTGAGATCGTGAATCAAAATTGCCAAGATTCTCTCTGGTGTTCAAAATTTAACATATGCAAAAAATTGATGAAAATAAGATATGTGTTTTATTCCTTTCCAAAGTTCATAAGGTGGTCTTATTATATCTTAAATAGATTCTATTATGAATATAACATGTAATGATCATTGTCTATGCCCAAAAGTGTTTGCCAACATTTATTTCATGAATCATGGTGCGTGCCATTTCCTAAAGAGATATATTTTTCCTTTCTACAACACCATTTTGTTGAGGTTTTCTAGGAGAAGAAAAATTGTATAAAATTTTTGTAATACAAAAATCTTTTTCATTTTGCACTTGTTTGCACAAAGTAGTGAAAAATTTATGTGACTCATCTTTGTTTTTATGGACTTTATCCACGTCCACCTAGAATAGTCATCAACAATAAGGAGTCCGTACTTTTGACCATTGACAAAGGCAGTCCTTATTGGACAAATAAATCAAGGAGAAAAATTTGAAGTGGTCTAGAAGTGGAAACAACATTCTTTGAAGCAAATAATGATTTTGTTTGTTTCCCTTTCTGACATGCCTCACAAAGAACATATGATTCATATATTAGATTTGGCAAGCCTCTGACTAGGTTAAGTCTTTTCAACTTTGAGATTAATGTCAAAATGGCATGTCCTAGCCTTTTGTAACAATTCTGTTTTCTTCATTCACTGACATAAGACACTTTACTTCTTGTTTTTGTAAATCTCATAAATTTATTTTGTAAATATTGTTTTTTCTCTAACTAGTTAATAATATAGATAATTTCCTTACATGACTTTTGGTTAAAAACAACATCGTAAACACCATCAATTAATTGACTTATGCTCAATAGGTTATGCATTAGTCCTTTTACAAGTAGAACATTTTTAATAGAAGGAAGAGAACCATTACCTACACTACCACACCCTATGATCTTACCCTTTTGATTTCCTCCAAATCCTCCTACCTTGAGGGTCATGTTTTGGAACATAGACTTTTCTCCCGTCATATGTCGTGAGCATCCACTGTTCAGGTACCATGACTGGTGTTTTAACTTTGTTGCTAAGGATATATGCAAGATAGATTATTTTGTTCTTAGGTACTCACATTTGATTGGATCCTCAATTTCCTCATCTATAGATTCATTGTCAGAATTAGAGTTACAATGAGCATTTGCCATTAGAGTCGTGTTTGCATGCTCTTCATCTTCATTAAAGGATTCATTCGAGTCATCCCAAGTAGCCATTTGAGTTTTCTTCTTTACATCAAAGTCTTTACTTTGAGAGTTTCCCTTCTCAAGCTTAGGACACTTTGATTTGAAATGTTGTGGTTCTTTGCATTCAAAGCAGATGATTTTCTTCTTTTCTTCTTTTCTGATTTTTCTTTTCTTTCTTTGCTATTTATGGATCGTATGAAATCCTCTTTTGGAAATGATTTATTCTTGTTGTCCCCCATGCCCTAGATTTTCTTTAAAATGAATAATAGCTATTCATCATATTAGTCTTAACTTTGATTTTCAGATTCACTTTCCTCTTAGTCCTCATAGGCTTTCAGAGCCTTGCAATTTTCTTTGTTTCCTTTAGATTTGAGAGCCAAAGATTTTGACTTCCTTTTTGGTTCATCTATAACTAGTTAGATCTCATGGGATATGAGTGAACTCATTAGCTCTTCAAGAGGCAATTTGTTAACGTCTTTAGCCTCTTAAGTTGCTATTACTTTTGGTCTCCACTTACTAGGTATACTTCTGAGGATCTTCTTGAGTTTGGAATCCATAGAGCATTTTCTCAATGTCTTCATCCTCTTCCATCTGGAAATGTTCGTACTTCCTAACAAGTAGATTTACCTTAGCATCCTGCACTTGTTTATTTCCTTCATAATTGAGAACCAAAGCATCAAAGATGCTTTTTGCTGTTTCTTTATTGCTGCATTTTTCGAATTCTTTGAAAGTGATAGCATTCATCATAAAGGTTCGGGCTTTATGATGCATCTTGTATTGTTTTTTTTTATCTACGTTGAGATCCTTTATGGATATTTCAACACCAGTAGCATTTTTAGGAGCTTTATAACCATTCCACTATGCCCCAAAGTTCAGAATCATGTGAGATGTAGTAACTTCTTAGTCGGTCTTCCACTATTGAAATCTCTCCCAATCAAACAATGGTGGTATGCTAACATTTCATATGGTAAAAAAATTAGTCCTAATAAAAAATAGATCTTTACTCAAAAACGGTTAAGTGTTGAACCTTGAGACTGAGCTCTAATGCGAATTGTAGAGAGAAAAACACAAGAAAAGAATGTTGAACTGTGTTGTGTTTCAATAAAAAAACTTAATTAAAACAACTTATAAATTGGCGATCTTAAAAGCAAGAAAAAGTAAAGAGATAAAGAGAGGAACACATGCCAATATATCCTAGTTCACACCACCAACATGGTAGCTACGTCTAATCCCTTCATACTGAAGAATTCAATCCATTAATCACCAACAGTATCACATGTCCACTAAACACCTACAAGTCAATCTGACTGTGTTCAAGTGTTCTCAACCTTCTATATTAGTACAATCAAGTTGTTAAAGATAGAAACCATTACTAGGCTAAGTTACAAATAGTGTTTAAGATTGTTTTCTGAATATCTCTCACAAGAAAATGTTTACAAGGTGTGCTCTCATAATGTATTTGATATTTTCAGTACTAAAAAAATAACACAGTTATTCATGGGTTGATGTATATGATGATAGTAGGTATCCTATATTTTTTCCATTGAAGATCACAAGTTCTTTTAAAGAGAAACTTCAAGGCCATTTGGGTTTTTGATAGTTGTTGTGACTGCATGAAATCAACATGTAACATAATGATTCATATAAAATCTTCAGAGATTTTGAATCAACATTAAAAGCTCATCCAAATTTGTCTTCACTATTGATTTAGCGTATCTTGATAAAAATGACAAGAAGACCAAAAAATGACATATTCAGAAGATGTCATGCACTTCTACAGACTGTTGAAAAGTCCAAGTCAGCAAACAGAGGATGTTGGGATGTTGACTTTTATTAGAACATTGACTTTGTTAGAGTGTTGACTTGATGCTTTCAGAATATGATCAACAATTTTTCATATTCATTTGACGTAGAATTATCAGAGCGATCTTCTATTAACAGATTCACCAGAGGTGCGTTGAGAGCATGTTTATCAAAGTCAATTACAACTTTAACAGATCTTCTAGAGCATTTCCTTGTTTTGTTTGTTTATCTTCTCCAATAATCAGAGGATGCAACATATGGTCTTTAAGGTTCATTACAAGTAAACTTCACACTTAGTTAAACTTATTAGTGCTATAAATTGTTCCCACAAAATAATTTTTTTTATTATTAAAATAATTAAAGGTCATTGTTCTTTAACCCAATTTAGCTCTAGAAGAATGCTTTGATGTTCTCACAACCGACGCGGTGGTTGGCCCAATGGAAATAAGGTCGTATTTTTTTGTGATAGATGGTTGGCCCAATGGATAAGATGAACACTAGTGAATGTGTGCCATCAACACTTCATCAAAGGCTTATGTTTTGGATAGGCAATAAAGTTGAGACTTTGGAGGATGATAAAAATTATTTCTTAGCTGAGGTAAAAATATTTGAAGCTTTGTTCTACTCACCTCATTTGAGTCATATATATCATGGTGCCTAAAGAATATGAAGAAGATGCATTTGGATCCCTCAACCTCACTAATTAGGGCTTCTATTTTAAAGCTCGGGTCGACATATAACCTTTTAACGAATTATTCAATGATTAGTCCACCTCGTGATTTAAGCGACCTTCTAGATTGGATATAAACCATAGGAGATGAATAGGGTTTTGGATACAATGTTTTCTAGGATAATAGTGACAATGAATAGGGTGATCAAGAGCCTCCAAAGATTTTTGGTTGAAGATCTAAAACATTAGGCATCCAATGGAATTTGAATAAGCTATTCAAAGGAAGGTACCGACCTTTGATGCACATGATTCTTTAGTGGAAGTAAACATGGGAATTTCTAATGAACCTAAGATGGAAAAGTTAGAGGATTACTAACTGAAGAGGAGAGACACCAACTAGTCGATTTGATCAAGTGATATTAAGACTGTTTTGTGTGGGATTATCATGAGGTGATTGGTTTGGCTAGTAGTCAAACATATGCTACCAATTAAGGAAGGATATTGAACGTAGTGAGAAAAACACAGAAAGAGGGTTTGAGTCATATTTTAAAACTATTTGAAATTAAAGCAATTTACGAAATTCCTTTGAAAACACAATGAGTTTATAAAACCCTTTTGAAAAACCATTAAAATAAAATAATTGTGTATCTTTAAAACAGAGAAAGATAAATAAGATAAGACATAGACTTACACTGGTTCACCACTAAATTGGTTGCTATATCATGTCCCTTCAACATGAGAATTTTCCTCTAAATAAAAATTATTTTTCTTTTTCTACTAAAGTATATATACTTTTGTCTAACCGATTATTCTCTACTCTTCTCAAACCTCTAGTCTCGTTCAACCAAGCTTTTGAGGAGACAACCTTCTAATAGGTCGTGTTACAAAGTGAAATAGGTTTTGTAAAATTAAAAAGTTATAACTCTTTTTCAAAGAGGATAAAAAATTAAGCACAAAATATAAGTGACAAAACTCTTTTTCAATACTAATGACTATAGGATCTACGCACTTAAGCAAAAATCAGAAATTAAATTATACTCTTATATATATACTTTATTATCATTTAAACATAATTAAGAGTCATTGTACTTCAAATTAACTTGATTCTAATATATATAAGACACACAAAAACCAAGTTTAATCCACAGTTGATGCGTCATATCAAAGTTGAAATTAAAAGGCTACTCAAAGTAAGGTTTCTCAAAACAACTAGATATGTTTTGTGGCTCTCCAACATAGTGCCTATTACCAAGAAGAATGGTCAGGTAAGGCTATGTATTGATTATAGAAATCTAAACTTGGCCACCCCTAAAGATAAGTATGGAATGCTAGTAGCTGACGTGTTAGTTGATATTGTGGCTAGCCATGCAATCCTCTCATTTATGGATAGATATTCAGCCTACAATAATATATTTGTGGCTAAAAAGGATGCCTACAAAATAGCTTTCAGATGCCTTGATGCGCTTGGAATATACGAGGAGATTGTTATGCCATTTGGACTAAAGAATGATGGTGCCACCTATGCTATGAATTTCATTTTCGAAATTTAAAATGAGTTTTTTTTCCCACAATTATGGTAAAGTCTCAGATCAATGTATTAATCTATCAAAACATCTCCCTTTATTTTAGCAACTACTGGCCTTTTGATATTACCTTGGTGTCCTCATCTCTAACGGCAGACCTAAACTGATTCATCTCAAACCTTTAGTTGAAAAAATTATAAATAAATGACATCTTGGAACGATTCTATTCTGTCGATATGATGGATTGGGTGCAACTCGTTAAATTTGTACTCAAAGTATGTTTGTTTATAACTTTTAACATTTATGTTTAGCTTGAGAGGCTTCTCAAACAATTAGATAATTCGTTATGAATTTTATTTGGGCAGAGAAAACAAATAATAATAAGTTATTTGTTTTAGTTGCTTGGATTAAGCTTTGTAGATCTGTTTTCGAAGAGGCTCATGCCCCAGGAAAGAAAATAAAAAATGTTGATGACGTTGTAGATATAAAATCCTGCTTGATTTTTTTTATATTTTAAAGCTTTCTTGCACAGTTGTTAAGATCTCTATATTAAGTCCCCTATTTGGCCCGCTATTTAAAAATATGCTTGGTTTTGTTTTAATAGATTTTAATTGTGTATGATAATTTATGTTGTATATTTATAAAGCTTGAGCAGGGGAGGACATAGTTTAAATTTTTTTAATAAAAAATAAGTATATAAAAATATGCAACTTACGAATTAAATAATTAAGGTATTTGATGTTGTTTGAAGTCCGGAGGCTTGTCTCATGTTGAGTTGCACATGGACTGATAATAAAGTGCATCAATAGTATTTGGGTGCTTCTGGTTATCGCTTGTGAAGTGTATCAAGAGGATGCTGCAGGGTAATTGACTAAGTTAGCATTTATCATGTTTTTTGAGATGTAAATAAGGCCGTGGTAATTCTTTAAATTAAACGGTGATTAGATAATTTATGATCAATTGTTAACCATTTCTTAATTTTTTAATGTCCTCTATTTCTTAAATTTATTAGTCATTTCTTAATTTATTTATGATGTCCTCTACTTTATTAGTCATCTCCTGATCATTCGAGTTTCAGCCCTCTATTTGTTAAAAAACGAAACTAGACAACAAGTATTTGAAAGGGTCTAGAAAAATTAAATGAACAAAATATCAATATAAGAGAAAATTGGATGAACAAATATTCATATGTATGGTCTAAATTTTAAATTAAATGTTAGTTATTATAAACTAAAATAAACAAATTAAAATAAAACAAATATTTTATAATAAAATATACATTTTATTTGGTTAAACCCATTTTTCTTTCGAATACATTGAAATGAATTACATGAATTTGTAAACTAAATTTACGGTAACTTAATTCACTAATTAATTGGAGTGTAAAAAAAAACATGTATGACTAGTAAAAATGTAAAATATATGACGAAAATAACGTTTCCCTTTTTATTATATTATTATAACTGAGTATTTATTAGATTTGTATATGACAGATGTGTACTCGAAGCCAAATTGAAGGAAGTTGGCAATGACAGTAGCTATAGTGGAAGGAACAGTGGAAATGTGGGATGTAAATGGACATATTATATGGTAGGGAAAAGGACAAATAAGCACAGCTCTGGTGGGGTATGTATGTAATAACAACACACACAAAAACAAGTTTAGCTTAGCTTGGGGTTTTCAATTTCATCGCTCATATCACAAAGACATGTTGAATGAGATAGGGGAGTGAGAGGGATGAAACTGATGAATGAAATGAGATAATGGTTGATGCGAAAGAGCTTCGTCCTAATGCATGCACACTATACTTGTTGGTGGGTTAGGTAACAAACCCTGCCCCTCTTCATTTGGACCCATTCCCTTCAATATTCCTCTCTCTTCTTTTCTCTTCTTCAATTTACACCATTATTAATTCACCTATTTCTCTTTTTCCAAAAAGCAGCCCCTCTTTTTTTGACAAAGATCCCCTACAACTAACTGCAACATGAATTTAGGATTACGATTAGCTGTAGTTTCGAATTTTCACTGTTTAATGCACCAATCAATCTCGTCCGTCAATCTATCATCAAATAACTCTAAATATGTAGTAGATCTTAGCAGTTTACATAGTATAAAATCGCGGTATTTCATTTTAAATTAGACAATCCAAATTAATTAATTATTGTAGCATATCTTAACCAATTTTTTTTCGAAATAAATATAAACAAAGTTGGAAATGTTGATTTACTTTTTTATAGAAAAAAGAGAGACATTTATGTATCAAATATTTTAAATATATTTATATATATAGGGACAGATCTAGAAACCAATAAGGGGAGAGTTGGAAATCTTTATTAACATATATTGCATAAAATTCTGTAATAGTTCAACATTTAAATAATGATATTTGATTGAATGTTTTTATAAAGTTATTTTTGATATTATTACATACTGTTTCTAATCATAGATATGTTCAAAAATTAAAAAATTAAAATATATTTAATCTAAATTTTAAATTTAATATATTTTATTTTTTATTATTAAAGAATACAAATTAAACTATACTAATATTAACGATATTAATAATAATATATATTAACAAAACAATATATATAGTTATATGTTTGTTTTTAATATATAAGAAATGATGTGATTTCACGTATAATATAAATAAGAACAGTTGTTTGGGGGCTGCAGCCCATACTTTCCCCTGTGTCCGTCGATATATATAATATAATTTATTATCATCTTTATAAGAACTCTAGCAGTCAATGTTGGCGTGAAGACTTTTTCGGTGTCTGGAAATATCTCTATCAACATTTTTTAAATCTTCTATATATTCTTACCCTAATAAAAATCTCCAAAATCTAATTTACCTAAAACTTTTACATAAAAAAGAGAGCACATTTCAACTCATTAATATTACGTGGTGCACCACTAACACTATTAAAAAAACTTGAAATAATGATATAGATAGCGACCAAAAAAAATAAATTAGTTATCAAATTTAATATTTCTAACACTTAATTAGAACAGATTTAGAGAAACATTTCGCATTTCCCGTCTCTAAATTTTCTTTGCAGTAATAAGTTTCTTTTCACAATTATTAATTAGAACACCTGTCCAATCTCCTGCTTTAATTTTGTTTATAATTTTATGAATAAAAAAATTAATAGTAAAATTTCCTTTTTTATATTTCAAAATTCACCCACTTTAGATTAAATAACCATATCATATGAATCTCCATTTCCTAGCCTTTGATAATGGAATCAATGACATGCAATTCCATTTATATAATAACTATACTATATTTAAATACAACTTTATAAAGGAAAACCCCACTTCTTGTCTCCTAAGTAAGAACCTTATTTATCATTAGGAAAATAATTGCATGTAAGCACTCACTACAATGGAATATTAGACAGGTTGATACAGAGAAGGTAGATTTTTTTTTCTTTTCTAAAATAATCTTTTTTATTTCCTTATTTCTTTTTCCAAACGCTAAACGCCATTTTGACATCTAATAACCAGCATGTACATTCACTCTAAAAAAGAAAAGCTCATCCAGCTAGCTGTTTTTCCTTTTCATGTACATAGAATAGAAAATAAAACAAATTGGAGTTTATTTCTGTTTTAGAGGGATTAATCTATGGGTAAAATATATTATAATTTTAAATTTTTGTATAAGACGGTTGTAAAATGACGGTTTAATATTTTTTTTTATAATAATATCCTTGTCTATAATTTTATATTAAAAAAAAATAGAGTTTCTTTCCTTTTTTCTCTCTCTCTTTCATTGTTTTTTTCTTTTTCTTTTAATTTAACCGTTGCAACTTTTTTACATACAATAAGAAAATAAATAAATTCCAATGATATATATTGAAGTTGATGTATAGAAATATAGATTCAAACATTTCTTCTCCTCTCCCTCACTCTCTTTTTCCTCAAATTCTTTCCTCTCAATTTCCATTTGCAATTTACATATTCACCTAATAGTACAAAAGCTCTTCAATTCAGCATAAGATCTTTGTCAAATAGTTGCTTCCACAACAACATGGTTCTTATTTTTCCAATTATGCACCAACACAGAAACTCTCTTTCATAGTGCTAAGTGTATAAGCCAATATTTAATATGTGGCTTAGGATAACATTGAACATTCTTCTCTTGTGATTTAACATGTGGATTAGAATATGATTCAGCTATATTGAAGAAAGATTAGTAGCAACTAGAGAGGATTTAGGCTAGAAATGATATGGCATTCTTTCCAACAAATTTCATGCTACAAACTTCTCATCAAGATGATCATCAAACTCCACCTTCACTCAACTCAATTATAACGTCATGTGCACCTCAAGAATACCATGGTAATCTTTTTCTCTATAACACTTATAACACATGTAGTACAAACACTTCAGATTGAAGTTGTGTCTGGCATAATTTTAAATTGCGGTTGTTGTTATGTTGCAAACCTTAATATTGTAGGCAAATGTGGTGTATGCGTTGTGGAGACTTCAAAATCTGAAATATCATGGCCGCAATTGCGGTTGTGAACCACAATTTAAAACCATTTGTTTGGTGTCCGACACCCAATACTACACCGCCACATGTGATTACATTCAATTACTTTAATTATATCAAAATTACTACCAGTGTCGATATATCAATATTAGTGTCGTATCTAGTGTCTGTCTCTAGGTCAAAACACCCTCACACAAAACTAATAACTTTTGTTTTAAATATTGATGTAGGAGGAGGAGTATCATTTTTAGGAAAGAGATCTATGTCATTTTCAGGGATAGAACTTGGAGAAGAAGCAAATGTTGAGGAAGAATTATCTGATGATGGATCACAATTAGGGGAAAAGAAGAGGAGGCTTAACATGGAACAAGTGAAGACACTTGAGAAGAGTTTTGAGTTAGGAAACAAGCTTGAGCCTGAGAGGAAAATGCAACTGGCAAGGGCTCTTGGATTACAACCAAGACAGGTTGCTATATGGTTTCAGAACAGAAGGGCTAGGTGGAAGACAAAGCAATTGGAAAAAGACTATGATGTTCTTAAAAGACAATATGATTCTATTAAGGCTGATAACGATGCACTTCAAGCTCAGAACCAAAAACTTCAGACACAGGTTTGTGTAATTTTTTTGTAATTTTTCTTCTTTTGATTCATGATCTAATTGGATTCCATTCTAAAAGATTTGTTTTCATTTACATAATATTTTTCAAAGTATTAGTATGTTGTTATCGAGGTTTTAAATAACCTCAATGATCGCAGATAATCACTGTCAAATATAATTGATGCGGCTTCAATTGCCAGACATCAAAAGTCGTTATGTCGCAACTTAAATTGCGGTCACATACCTTTATTCAAAACTCTGATAGTTATATTATGGTAGAAGGTAACTGAGAAGTATGGAAAATTTTTGTCATACAATTAGGAAATAGGACTATAGAGATATTCAAGTTGTGATATATGAAATTGTTTTGATTCTGTATAATAAAGTTAGAAATCATGATGATTATTATGATTTTTTAGTGTAAAAGAAATTCCATACTTTTCAGAACTTCTTTTTCCTTTCATTAATTTCCCCAACTAATGATAACTTTTTTGAAAAGCTTCTTTTTTTTTTCCTATCATTACACAGAGTTACTTCATTAAAGCTGGTTTCTACTTTCCAATCATAACATGTTTCTCTTGCATGGATTCCTCGTTTTGGAAAAAAAAATCATTTGACTCATCATCACATGACAAGTTTGTTCAATTGTTTTACATTCACAATAACTTTAGCAGAATCAAAGTGTGTCATCTCAATTGTTTTAATGCATCTTTGGATTCACAAAAAATTCAACAGAATTATGACATACCACCATGATTTTAATAAAAACTATAATTTAAAACTTTAACAAAATACAAATGGTAATGGAAGTTCATGAAATTCCCTGTGATCCCAAACATACACTTATATTGGTTTAACATTATAGTCCAAACAGAAAAGTTTGTTACTAGTGGTATTTTATGATATACTAACTTTACTAATGTCAATGTTTTCAGATATTGGCACTGAAAAGTAGAGAACCAACAGAATCAATAAACCTTAATAAAGAAACAGAGGGATCAAGCAGCAACAGAAGTGAAAACAGTTCAGAAATAAAGTTAGATATCTCAACAAGGACACAAGCTATTGATAGTCCCTTATCCACTCAACAAACAAGCAGAAACCTTTTTCCATCTTCTTCTAGACCAACAGGAGTTGCTCAACTCTTTCAAACCAATTCAAGGCAAGATCACATTCAGTGCCAAAAGATTAATGATCATATGGTTAAAGAAGAGAGCTTGAGTAACATGTTTTGTGGCATTGATGATCAATCTGGATTATGGCCATGGTTGGAGCACCAACACTTCAATTGATGAAATAAAAGAAGAGTTTTTGAGATTGGAATTTACTTTATAAGCACAAATGAAATCAAGAGGGTGTGAATTGATTATCACACTCAAGAGTTGCTAAAGTTAAAAACATTGTGTTTTTGGTAAACTTGATGTATAAAATAGGATATATATCAAGCATAATTTTTCGGGTTGAGCTTGAAAATTTTTATATGAAACAATAAAAGTGTTCTTACTTTTTTTTTTGGTTAATTAATATATGATATGTTTTTGTTGAAATTTTGATAGTAAAGAATAAAAGGGTTCTTACATTTTTTTCTTCTTCCTTTTGGTTAATTATGACATGTTTTGTTGAAATTTTTAGAGTAAAGCACATATCTAAGTGTAAACTTACTCTAAAGTTGTTTAAGTGAATGCTGTAGAGTCACATCACTTTAACACAATTTATTCATTATTTATCTAATTGATTTCATAATTTATCTCATATTATAAAATAGATACTTTATTATTTTAATAAACCATTGTTTATAGGAGACTTATTTTTCACCATGTGTGAAACTCAATTAAATGTTAAATGAAAGAGTACTGGCTGGTGGCTGATTGCATGCAATTATATCATGGCCCACGAAATAAAGGAAGATTCTCTTGTTACATTATATTATAATTTTTTAAAATCCAATAATTTTTGCTTGCTTTTGAATCAAACATTTGTACTGTTATTAGGGGCAAATTATTTTGTCTAGTGGTAATGAAGCTAATTAAAAACAATGTAAAGAATATTTACGGTGATATCACTATCATGAATCAGTTCCAAGGGTGAACAAAATCCAATGGAAATTGACAAAAGTGTACATAAAAAAGGGAAAGGGTATCAAACACACATTCCAAGAGAGAAAGAAGACAAGAATATGAAAATGTTTGGAATGAAAACAAGGAGAGTTGGAAATGGTCATATTCTCGTGAATAAGACATTGTCGATTTTGTTGTTAATCATGACAGGCCAATTAAGGAGCGGGAAATGGATCAGTTTAGTCCTGATTCACTGCTTTCATGTGAAGTCACCTATCAACTACTTTCGATTCATGTCTTTAGTGGGAGTATCTTTCAGTATTTACCTTAGTGTGTATACGTAATATAGAAATCGGTGTGGGGAGTGTTGAGGAGCACCCGGAATAGTTACAAACAATTGGATCCCCCTTATTTAAAATAAAATAAAAAGGTTAGGATGATTGATCTAAACTATTTGATATCATGGTCACATTTACTATACACAACTTATTAATTAGGAATTTTGTATTGGTACAAAAATGGTAGAAAATTGAAGTAATGATGACATGAGGAATGGCCAAAGCTCTTCAAACGTTAAGTCACCCATATGATAAATTCAACTATCTAATAATGTCAATATTTTGATAAAGATAACATTCGAACATCATTTGCTCATCTTAATAGACTTATCTTTTGATTGAAGAAGCACGTGACATCCTCTAATAGTGACATCATTTGGTTATCATGTCGTTTCTATCAAGATACACTGAATTATTTATGAGGGCGAATTTGGACGAACTTTTAATGCTGACTCAATATCTTTGAAGTTTTGATTGGATTTATTATTTCACATGTTGATTTCATGCAATCACAAGAATAGTCATAAACCCTAATGGACTAAAAGTTTTTGTATAAAAGGATTTATGATCGTTACTAAGAAAATAACAAGAGAGAAACCTATTGCCATCACAAATACAAACTCGTATAATACCTTGTATTAGCTCTAAGCACTACGAAACCTAAAACACTATCTGAAAGCAATTCTTGTAAACATTTTTGTGTTAGAGTTAGACAGATAACCATATTAAAAACTTTTGTAACTTGGCCCAGTAGTGGTTGTCGCCCTCAACAACTTGACTGCACTAAGCTAGAAGGTTGAGAAGACTTGAACAAAGTCAGGTTGACTAGGTGTTCAGTGAAGTTGTGATACTACTGGTGAATAGTGGATTAAATCCTACTGTGTGAATGGGATGGAAGTAGCTACCGTGTTGGTGGTGAACCAGAACAATTTGGCTTATGTTTCTCTTCTTATATCATTACTTATCGTTTTACTTATTCCTGTTTTCAAACATCACTAGTATTTAAATTCATTTTTAATTAATGTTTTTAAACAAAACACAATTCAAATCCCCCTTCTTGTGTTTTTCTCTCTATAATTGTATCAGAGCTCGGTCTCAAGGCTGAGCCCTTAATCGTGTTTGAGTAAAGATCTCTTTATTATGACTAACTTTGGTGATGAAGCTATTGGTGGAAATGTGAACATGTCTCCTTTGTTTAATGGGGAGAAATTTGAATACTGGAAAGACTGACTGAGAAGTTTCTATATCTCACATGATCCTGAACATTGGGACATAGTCGAATGCAGCTATGAAGCTCCTAAATATGTTTTTTGTGTTGAAATATCTAGAAAGCTAGAAATTTTATGAAGAATGTTGTCACCTTTAAAGATTTCGACAAATGGAGCAATAAGGAAACATCGAAAAACATCTTTGTTGTCCTAGTCCTCAACTTTGAAGGAAATAAACAAGTGCAAGAAGCTAAGGCAAATATGCTTGTTAGGAAATACGAACTCTTCCAGATGGAAGAAGATGAAGACATTGAGAAATTGTTTTCTAGATTTTAAACCCTAGTCTTCAGGCTAAAGGTTTTCTAAAAGAGTTACACTACATCTAATCATGTCAAGAAGATCCTCAGAAGTCTACCTAGCAAGTGGTGACCAAAAGTATGTGCAATTCAAGAGGCTAAAAATCTTAACAAATTTCCTCTAGAAGAGCTGATGAGTTCACTCAGATCCCATGAGATTCAACTAGTTGAGGATGAACCAAAATGGAAATCAAAGTCCTTCTCTCTCAATTCCAAAGAAAACTCCAATGCTCTACAAGCTAAGGAGGACTTAGAGAAAACTGAATCAGAAGATCAAAGTGAAGACTCAGATGATGAAGAGCTATCATTCATTTCAAAGAAAATCCAATGCATGAGAAACAACAGGAAGAAATCATTTCCCAAAAAGGATTTTAGACAATCCACAAATAGCAGAGAAAGTAAAGAAAAATCATAAAAGAAGAAAATCATCGGTTATGAATGCAAAGAACCAGGACATTTCAAATTAGTGTCCTAAGCTTGAGAAAAGACACTCTCAAAGAAAAGACTTAAATATAAAGAAGAATAGTTTAATGGCTACCTGGGATAACTCTGATGAAGATGAAGAACATGCCAACATGACTTGGATGGCAAATGTTTATTCTGACTCTGATAATGAATATGTTGATGAGGAAATTGAGGTACTATTTGATCTATCTCGCAATGAACATATAATTATGTTAAACGAATTTCTGAACAAGAATCATAAAAACCTTACAAAAACTTATTCCATCTTTAAAGGCAAGTACAATCCCCTTAATAAGGATTTTAAAAATACAAAAAGACAATCTAACTCTGAAGGATAATATTTCAAAAATCTCAAAAGTACGAGCTTGTAATTCTGTTAAATATGAATAAGCTTTTCAAGAGTTTCTAGCGAATGACATACACAGAAGCAAAAAACATTCCATGATCTATTGTGTTAGTATAAACAACAAAAAAGGTGTTAGCTCTGAGGAACTAGTGGAAACTCCAAATTTTAACTTACTAGAAACTGCTGCTTATATTGCCTAAAGAAAGGCCATGATAAAAGTACTTGCCCTATGTTGAAAGAATGGAAAGACAAGACACATTTCATAACTAATAAACCAGGACCCAATCAAATGTGGTACCTAAGAGCAAAATAATCTATCTTGTAGATATCCTTAGTAATAAAGTTGAAACACCAATTATGGTACTTAGACAATGGATTCATAACTAACAAACTAGGACCCAATCAAATATGGGTACCTAAGAACAAAATAATCTATCTTGCAGATATCTTTAGCAATAAAATTGAAACACCAATCATCATATCTGGACAGTGGATGCTTACGCCATATGACGGGAGAAAAGTCTATGTTCCAAAACATGACCTTCATGGAAGGATGATTGGTGGGATTTGGAGGAAATCGAAAGGGTAAGATCATAAGGTGTGGCATAATAGGTAATGGTTATCTTCCTTCTATTAAAAACGTTATACTAGTAAAAGGACAAATGCATAACCTAGTGAGCAAAAATCAATTAAGTGATAGTGGTTATGATATTGTCTTCATTCAAAAGTCATGTAAGGCGATTAGTCAAACATATGGATCTATAATTTTTATTGGTTAGAGGAAAAATGATATTTACAAAATAAAGTTATCAGATTTAAAAAAAAAACAAGTAAAGTGTCTCATGTTAATGAATAAAGAACAATTGATTTGGAATAAGAGGTCGTGACATGAAAACTTGAGATTAATCTCAAAGTTGAAAATACTTGACCTTATCAAAGGATTGCTAGATCTAATATTTGATTCAAATGTTCTTTGTGAGGCATGTCAGAAATGGAAACAGACAAAATCATCCTTTGTTTCAAAGAATGTTGTTTCCACTTCTGTGTCACTTCAACTTTTACACCTTGATTTATTTGGTCTATTAAAAACTGTCTCTGAAGTATGAATAACACAAGAAATAAGGGTTTGAATTGTGTTATTGTATGTTAAATTTTTTTTTAAATTAATTGTAACTTGGTGATCAAGGCAAATTAGAAAGTAATAGTAAAGTGAAGAATAAGAATCACATTGCGATTTTTATACTGGTTCACCACCAATCTAGTTGGCTACGTCTGATACCTTCACTTGAAGGGTTTATTCCAATAATTCAATCATGAATTACAAAATCACTTAACCTCACCCAGTTAAGTATTCTCAACTTTCTGATTGTAGCTACAACACGTTGAGGAATATACTACATCGACTAATAGGCCAAATTAAAGGTGTTTAATAATGAAATAATAAATGTTCCAAGTCCAGAAATACTTCAAAGTATTTGACGTTATTTTTCAATTTTGTTCAGACTTAGTTGGTCAAGATTTTTTCAAGGTTGTAGATCAATTGTTGTTATTCAATCTGATATTGATCAAAGCTTGTTGTATGATCTGTTCTTGATCAAAGTATTGATGTATCAATTTGTTCTTGATCAAACTTCATCATGTGAAAGAGTTGATCAATGGTTTTGTGCCAAATCAAGTTTGGTGTAAGTTATGCATCTAGATTTGTTTAATTCGGTGTAAGTTATGTATGAAATTCTAGTCTTGCTGGATTTTTTTATCTGGTTTGGTTGGTCATATTTTTTCCATGTGAAGAGTTCCTCTTATAGTTTCAGATTTGGAACTATCCATTCTTTCATTTAACTTTTTCCTTTTTCCTATTTTGAATCGTTGTATCATTTCAAACATTCTTCAATTGAATGCATTATTCTGGCCACATTCGCTCGAATCAGTTTTATATAATTTTGAACAATTAGTTTTGAATTAGTGTATTGTTTTGGTTGTGCATCTTTGTTTGTGAACCATTCCCATGAATTGGTGTTTCAATTCTAACCGTTTTTGTAGATTCGAAAATTATTACGGTTGTTAGTGTTGAAGTCTTTTTGCAAACCATTTCTACCAATTAAAAATACTTAGCCAATTATTTCCATTCATTGCAATTAGTAGGTAACCGATTGAGAATTTTGTCTAGTATTTTTCAGTATCAGGATTAGAGGCAACATTTTCCTATATCAGAGTCTAATCTAGAATCCTCCAGATTCTATCAAAGTTACATCTTCAAAACATACACAACTTCCAAAATCATTCACATTCACCCGAGGCATTGACTTTTTCAAATGCGTTGATTATTTATCAGAGGCATTGACTTTCTTCAGAGTTAGACAAATGATAATTAGAGTTAGATGTGAATATAAGAGGCAGAGGCAGAGTTAGAATCTGCTTGTGTTGAATTGCTTTCAGTGGCAGAGTTAAGTTCTGCATATGTTGAAAGGCTTTCAAAGGAAGGGGCAACATATCAGAGGTAGAGATTAAAATGAGATTGAGCGCTTTAGTGTTAACATTGGAGTGAGCACATCAAAGCCAGCGAAGTGCGTGCACAGCTGGCCACCTTTCGTTTGTTCATGTTGATTCCTCTGGTTGTGTTTCTTCTGGTCAGATTTTGGGTCAAGAATGTACTTGTTTGTTTTATTTTTATGCAACGTAATTTAGAACATTAGTACATTAAATTTGTTGGAACCAAGTTGGTTCTTTCAATTAAAGTTTTGATATTAACAAAAGTATTTTATCGAAATCATATTTTGACGTAGAAGAAGAATGAAAAATAAGAGGATATGAAAAATCAGAGGATGACGTCACCAGAGGATACACTAGAGGATGATGTCAGCATAAAATACCTCAAGAAGATACAAATCAGAAGATGTCATCAGAGGATGATGTCACCAAAAGATAAAAATGCCACCAGAAGATATCACTAGAGGATACATCCAGAGGATACCAGAGGATGTCTTCAGAGGATACCAGAGGTTGTCACCAGAGGATACGTTCAGAGGATACCAAAAGATACCTCCAGAGGATACCAGAAGATACCAGAGGATCCCATCAGAAGCAAGAATCAGAGGATGTCATCAAAGGCAAACATTAGAGGATATCATCAGAGGAAAGAAACAATGACATTATCAGAGGATATTATTCATGGCCCAGATCAGAAGGAAGCATAGTCCAGAAGGAGACTTGGTCCAGACCAGAAGGAAACATGGTCCAGAAGGAGACTTGGTCCAGACCAGAAGGAAGCAGGTCCAGAAGGAGACTTAGTCCAGACCAGAAGGAAATATTGTCTAGAAGAAGACTTGGTAAGACCAGATTGTAATCTTGTCCAGAAGGAGACTTGGTCAGACCAGAAGGAAACAGAGTTCAGAAGATAACTCAGTCCAGAACAGAAGACATGTTCCAGACTTGGTCTAGAACAGAAGACGTGTTCCAGAATTGGTCCAAAACAGAAGACATGGTCCAGACTTGGTCCAAAACAGAAGACTTGGTCTAGACTTGGTCCAGACAAGAAGATAACATGGTCCAGAACAGATCACATGGTTCAGATTAGAAGATCACAGGTCCAGATCAAAATATCACATAGTCCAGATCAGAAGGTTACATTGTCCAGATCAGAAAATAGAATGGTACACATCAGATCACATGGTCCAGACTTGGTCCAGATCAACAGATCATATGGGCTAGACTTAAATAATGATGCATATCAGTGAAGACTTAATTAAAATTCGAAGAAGACTTGATTATTTTTTGATAGAAATTTGATCAAAGTATTAAGGAGATTTGATACAAAAATCACTGAAGACTTGAAGGAAATTCGAATGAAATCTGAAGCAAGAAGATATGGTTCAAAATTAAAGTAAAAAAGGATTGGCCAACAGAATTTTCAAAGGAAATCTGAGCAAGATTTATCTCGAAAATAAGCTTGGACAAAGCCCTAATTTCAGCTATAAAAGGAGGCTTCAGGCCACATAATTAGGCACTGAAAAACACAAGAACTCAAGCTTACAATTCAAAGTTATCCGATATTTCAAAAGAGAGAAATACTTGTGCGAAAAATAAATATGCTCTAAGTGTTTTCAGAGAGTGAGAGTCAATGTTATAATTAGCTTTCTAGAAACAACTAAAGAGAGTGAAAATGAGTGCAACAATAAGCTTTCCATAAGCAATTAAAGAGAGTGAAAGTCATTGCAACAATAAACTTTCCATAAGCAACTTTGCAGAGTTCCAAACCCTTGTAATCAAACCCGTTAGTGGTGTAGATTCCTTATTCAATATTGGGTTGTAAGATTGGTAGGAGAATACTTGACTTGTAGGGTCAAGGTGTTGTTATCGTTCCTCAAAAGTCTGGGGTTGTCAGGCTATTTGAGAAGACTTGGCTTTTAGGTTCAAGGTGTTGTTATTCCTCAAAAGTCTGGGGTTGTCAGGCTGTTTGAGAAGACTGGCTTGGAGGGTCATGTGATGTAATTCAAAGTATTTTAATTAGTGGATTAAAGCCTTCGGAGTGAAGGGACGGGATGTAGCCAAGTTAATGGTGAAACAGGATAAATCGCTGTGTTTTTATGGTGTTATTATCCGCTGCTGAGTCTGATTCATTATTCATCAAATAACTCACATCAACATTCAACAAAACAACAGAAGAATTCAAGTTTGACAAACAATTCAACCCCCTTTCTCGTGTTTGCACCTTCAATTGGCATTTGAGATCGGTGTTAAGGCTGAGCATTTTACAGTGTTTGAGAAAAGATCCAAGGGTTCAACATGTCTGGATTCAATGAAGAAGCTGCTGGAGGAAACATAAACAGACCACCTTTGTTTGATGGGGAACGATTCGAGTACTGGAAGGACAGGCTGAGTAGTTTCTTTATTTCACAAGACCCTAAACTTTGGGGCTTGGTGGAAGATGGCTATACTGCTCCAGAAGATGTTGATGGTGTTGAAATTTCCAGAAAAGAGATGGATGCTGACCTGAAGAAGATGTACAAGATGCATCACAAATCCAGAACATTCATGATCATTGCAATCACATTCAAGCGGTTTGACAAGTGCACTAACAAAGAAACAACACATAGCATCTATGATAGTCTGACTCTGACTTACGAAGGCCGCAAAGATGTTCAAGAAGCAAAGGCCAACATTCTAGTCAAGAAGTACGAGTTGTTCAAGATGGAAGAAGATGAAGACATTGAGGCACTGTTTTCCAAATTCGGAACTCTGGTTTCGGGATTAAGGGTTCTCAAGAAGAGCTACACCACTACTGACCACATGAAGAAAATCCTTAGAAGTCTGCCAACCAAGTGGAGACCAAAGATCACGACCATACAAGAAGCAAAAGACCTGAACACTCTGAAGTTGGAAGAACTAATCAGCTCCCTCAAGTCAAATAGAAGAAAGCTCTAAAAGCATAAGCATAAGCAGAATTAGGAAACCGTGAATCTGATGACCAGAACCATAAACCAGAAGAAGAAGAAATTGCCTTCATAACTAGGAAGGTTCTGAAGATATGGCAGAACTGAAAGAAGAAGTTTCCCCAGAGGTATTCCAAGCAGTCCAACAGAGGAAATGATGAACATAACAAGAAGAGCATCATCTGCTATGGATGCAATGAACCTGGGCACATCAAATCAGAATGCACAAACCTGGAGAAAGGAAAACGCCAACACAAAAACTTCATATCCAAGAAGAAAAGTCTGATGGCAACATGGGAAGATTGTGATGAATCTTCTGATGATGAAAAAGCATAATTAGCAATGATGGCACACATTCATTCTGCCTCTGGATCCAAGTCTATAAGGGAATAAGAAGAAACATAATTGGCTCTGCTGGCTCATATTCATTCTGTTGGAACCAAGTTTGTTCTAAGTACTTAGGATTTTGATGTTTACAAAAGCACTCCATGTAATCTTATTTTGTACCTTGAATTATTACATTAAATGCCACCAGAAGATGAAGTTTCCAGAGGCAGAAGATGAAGACACCAGATATGCATCCAGAAGATACCAGATGATGCATCCTAAAATTACCAGATCATATATTTCCTAGCCCAAATCAGAAGGAAGCAAAGTCAGAAGGAGACCTGGACCTGACCAGAAGGAATCATTAGTCAGACTTAGACCAGAAGTTATTATGACCAGAAAATGGCCTGGCAGTGAAATGATAAAACAGCTCAAACTTGTTCCAGACTTAATCAGAGGATAAATTAATGGGTCCAGAACAAGAGATTCAATCCAGATTTGACCTAGACGAGAAGATAGCATGGTTCACGGTATGAAACTAAGTCCATACCAGAAGAAATGATGTCCAGATTTGATCCAGACCTGATCCAAATCAGAAGGTAAAATGTCCAGACTGAAATATTATTTGTCCAGATTTAATTTCAGTTCAATCCAGACCTAGTTCAGAATTGGT
Source organism: Cicer cuneatum (assembly GCA_037974295.1). Lineage (NCBI taxonomy): Eukaryota > Viridiplantae > Streptophyta > Magnoliopsida > Fabales > Fabaceae > Cicer > Cicer cuneatum. The sequence continues at coordinate 32,050,101 of JBBPBO010001985.1, read as the reverse complement.
CCAGATCAGAGGGAAGATGTTCAGATCAATGGTCGAGATTTAAGTATATGGCCCAGTGTTGGCCGAGATCAGAAGATCAGACCATGGCCCAGTGTTGGCCAAAATCAGAAGGTCAGAATGTGTGGTCCAGCATTGGCCGAGATCAGAGGATTACAACAGATCAGACCATGGCCCAGTGTTGGCCGAGATCAGAAGATCAGAAAGTGTGGTTCAGGGTTGGCCGAAATCAGAGGATCACAGCAGATCACTTAGTAAGGTCTAGATGTGGACTAGCGCAGAAGATCAAATGGTCCAGATTTAATCATAAGGATTAACGGTGGAGATTTAATTAAATTTGATCAAAGTATTAAAAGGATTTGTTACAAAAATAAAGTGAAGTCGTATTGGAGTTCATAAGCTATTGGCGGGAAGAAAGATTTTTTCCAGAATTAATTAGAGTTAGTATTGGCCAAGTTATTTATGAAAACAAATCTGGAGATAAAAAGATATATTTTTTATTTATATGAAACCCAATTGGTCAGATTATTTTTGCAAGAGAATCCAGCAAGATACAGCTCGAAATTCAGCTTGGAAGAGACCCTAATTCACATCTATAAAAGGAGACTCAAGGCAGAATACTTAGTATCGAAAATCACAAAAGAGTCATACACTTCAAAAAGCAAACACTCAAGTTTTAAGTGAGGTTAATTGTGAGTTCCAGCTTTCCAGAAGCAAGCACTCGTGTTATTTTCTTTCCTTTGTTTTAGATCTAAGTTGTTGAAGTAGAGTCTACAATCTGAGGGAGTCAGAAGGGGTAGCAGATTACTTGGCAATTAGATTCAAAGAGTAGATTCAAAGAGTTGTCAGATTGGTAGGAGAAGACTTGACTTAAGAAGTCAAGGTGTTGTATTCCTCAAAAGTCTAGGATTATTAGACTGTTTGAGAAGACTGACTTGGAGGATTAGTGGTATTGTTGTAATTCAAGGTTTTGAATTAGTGAAATCCTTCAAAGTGAAGGGACTGGACGTAGCCTTGTTAACGGTGAACCAGTATAAAATTCTGTGTTTTTATTTTTTACTTTACATCCGCTGCTAACTCTGTTTTATTCATACTTCAAGTTTTGTTTTAAAACTACAAAAATAGAAAAAGTATTCAAGTTAGTCAAACACAATTCAACCCCTCTTCTCGTGTTTGCACCTTCAATTGGCATCAGAGCTCGGTCTCAAGGCTGAGCAATTAACAGTGTTTGAGGAAAGGTCCAAGGGGTCAACAACATGGCAGAATCCAAAGATTATTTGGGAGGCAACATCAACAGACCACCACTGTTTGATGGAGAAAGGTTTGAGTATTGGAAGGACAGAATGAGAAGTTTCTTCATACCTCAAGATCCTGAATTATGGAAGCTGGTAGTCAAAGGATATACTGCATCTACTGTTCCAGGAGATCCAACTAAAGAACTGGACATGGAAGATATGACACCAGATCAGAGCAAATTATACACTACAAGAAAAAGTGTTATTACCTACAGCATATTTTATCTGTACCCACGACAAGTCCGTAGGTAACCTAAAATTACCCACGGACACGGGTCCGTAGCTATTTCGCTCGTAGGTAAATATTTACCCACAGACAATCAGTAGGATATGGGTACCTAAGGAATGTCCGTGGGTAATTTACCCACAGATTTTCCGTGGTTAATTACCCACAGATGTTCCGTGGATAAAATACCCACAGATTTTCCGTGGGTAAATTGATTTTCAAATCCATTAGAAGTCTTGCAAACATCTTCATTGAAGCAAGAGAGTAAAGAGGCCTTGATTATTCTAATTGTAATTAGGGCCATTCAAAACAATATAACTTTAAACAGAAGAATCTTCATCATTTATGCAGACACATATAACAAAAATAATTAGATAAATACCTTTTCTTTACTTCCATCACATCCCACGACATGGCAACCAGTCAATTTGGTGAATTGCCCAACAAGTTGGTCGACTGCACCAAAGGCAGCTGATACAAAGACATTCTCTCCTTTCTTTGGAGAGCCTACTTCAAAGAAACCGGCATAAGCAGTCATTCCTGGCATACCTGTGCCCAAAGTAAAACACATGTCACAAAGGCACAACAAAAGCAGAAAACTATGCAAATAAATTGTAGCAGTGTGTGTGTGTGTGCATAATAATACAGTGCAATTGTATATAAAAATAAAAACTAAACATATATATATATATATATGTGTGTGTGTGTGCATAATAATACAGTGCAATTGTATAACTAACAACTGCAGTTGACATTATGTTATGTGTACATGTACACAGCATGCATAAATGCATTCCAACAGCATTTTAACTTAACATGTTTAACCATCCAAGTGAAGAAAGTACCTTTGGCATGTATAAATCTGTTATCTCACCATATTTCTCTAAATGACTGCAACGGGAAAAAAATAAAAAGAAAGAGAAAGAAATATGTTAAACTAATGGATTCATATCCTCAACATCAAATATTATATAGGAGATTACATCTCCAAAGAAGAAAATACTCCCAATTATTTTAATGAAGATATCAAACTCATTATACCTCCTAAAAGTTTCTTCTGTTACTGATGGTGCAATCCTGGCCATAAAGATTCTGGTAACCTTTTTGACTGGTGCCCTCATCTCCTCCTTTAATGAAAAAGGAAAGCATGTCAAAAATCAGTAGTATAATCCACAAGGTTATCACCATATCTTGTATATAGCTTAAAAGTAGACCAGACATGACTAGAAGTAAGTAAACATGATTATAAATTTTATGCGTTAAAACCTTTGGTGTGGCCACTTTGACTTCCAGCATCCTGTTGCCAAGACTGTGTTCACTTTATAGCACATTCTGCATTTAAAAGTGATGCAACTTGTGATTAAGCATATTCATTATTCAAGATACCTTGTCATATACCAGCTATGTCTGTTTTTGTGTGTGAAGAACAGTTACCTTGGTATAATCCAGTGATGCAAATGTGACATATCCAAAACCACGAGACCGGCCAGTTGACTGTTCCTAAAATATACAAATATAAAGAGATTAAAATGTGCCTCCAGAAAACTTAAAACCTAGTAGTTAAGAGCCAATTTAGCATTATAGAACAATTACTAAATCAAAGTTGTATAAGAAAACAATTATATTTTATATTCCACTGAAAATGTCATAAAGCAAACTGTAATTAGTCCTTTTCTGTTACTTTTATATTACTTCTCGCTTACATCTAAAGAGGCAATGTAGCATTATAAAGTAAACACTAAATCAATGTTGTATAAGGCAATTACATATTAATTTCCACTGAAAATGTCATAAAGCAAACAACAATTAGTTCTTTTTTGTTCTTTTTCTATTATCTCTCGCTTTCATCTTTTCCCTGTTTGTGTAACACCATGAAACATGGATAAGCACATTACATTTTCTCTCCAAACTCTATGTAGAAATACTTCACCGATGGAACATAAAAATGTAGTGCCAATACTCAACAAATTAAGCACCATCACATAAAATCATGAATTAAACAATAAAGAAAGAATCAAAGAGCAATAACAGGAAAAGAATTGAAAAATAAGAGCTAACCTTCATAACAATGCAATCTTCCAGTTCACCAAATTTTCTCATATATTCTTTCAAGCCCTCAGTTTCAACGTCCCATGGGATACCCAAAACCTAAAATGCAATTTTCATGAACGCAATAACTTAAATTCGTATTTTTTAGGGGAAAATGGGAACAAAATATAACAAATAAACAAAATGCTCAAAATCTTGACTATTTCAATTGAATGGCAAATTAATATAAATTGTAAATAAACAAGATTGAATAGGCGTGACTAACCACAAGCTTTTGCTGCTCCATGGAAAACTTCAATAAGGCTCAATGAAACACAATCTAAAGCTGCAGCGTTCTTCTCACCTCTCTCTCTATTAATCCCTCCCACTCGCTCCCTGCACATAAGAAAAATCACTCATACAATGGCATTGGCAGCACTGGCAATCCTAGGCCAAAGATCAGCACACTCCTTACCAATTAGACCAGTGATAGCAGAACCTACAATGAACACCATGAAATAGGAGTTAATACGAGAATCAATTACCAGCAATGAATCAAATAGGCCAAATGGTACAAATGAATGAAGCACACTATCAAGTTAACTTTAATGGAATGTGATTAACTTCAACAAGAGTGCATGTATATAAAAAACCTAAAGATATGTGCAAATGCATTACGTCCTAAGTATAATTTCTACTCCTATGTACACCAAGCAAAATTGCAAATATGAGATAAATTAACAAATGATACCTTTCATTTCACCCTTTGGATTCACAATAACACCAGCATTATCTGCAAAACAAACATAAGTAAATTTAAATCAAGAATAACACTAACACGATATTCTTATATCTTAAGATAAAATAAAATGAAATTTACCATCAGACAGGTAACACAATGTAAAATAAATACATATCATGCTGTTAAAAACTGGCAATAACACAATTATATGCTTCGAAATATGAATGACCAATCAAAAACAGGACACTCAGCAATATTATTATTACAGAAGCAACATTAATTAATTAAATTAAATAATAAAAAAAGCCTAAACTAAGCCAACAAGGTGTAACAAACAGAGTCATTACATAGTCCAATAATAATCGCACATAAGACAATGTCAACCATCACATTTCCATAAATAGCAACAAACAAAAAATAGCCTAGAAAACCTACTTATATTAACTCTAAATCATACATACACATAGTAGAGAAATACATAAAATGGATTGAAGTTCTGCAAACAAATAGTAACTAAGAGCAGCATGCACAGAACATAGTTTTAAATCGCTATCTACAACATAGTTGCAATATAAAAGTTTGCCAGAGTATGAGAAAATCACATTCGCAATTGCAACCACATCACTAGGCAATTCCCTGCAACAACCACATACATACATTGTAGAGAAAATCATAAATTGGATGAAAGTTTTGCAATCATTTAGTAACTAACAGCAGCATGTATACAACATAGTTTTAAATTGTTAACTGCAATCAAACGAACAATATAAAGGTTTTGGACGCCCTAATAGATCATTGTGGTTCATAATGACGACCACATTAATCAACAATTTTCCACAACATCAAGGATCACAACGCAACCACAATTCGAAACCAATCATACAATCATCAATTCAATCTTCCCTTGATTCCTTTCACTGAAATGATGTAGAGATTCTTTGCACCTGTATTGTCAGCGCAATTCACCGTCGCTGCCACTAGAAGACCCAGTGACATACGGAAATCCCTCAGCGTTCTTCTCACCTCTCTATATTAATCCCTTACACTCGCTCCCTGCACATAACAAAAACACTTCTATCTCACACACAATTTTCGTCGTCATTCTCATCATTTATGAGATGAAAATTCAGCTTTTTGGGGGGCTACAAATTCAACTGCGTTTCAATTGCAATTTCAACTCAAAGAAGAAAATTAAATTGAAAAAAGAATGTAATTGCGATAAATATCAGTTGATTATTACGCGCTCACTGACCTTCGGATATTGTATCGGGGAAAATCAAAACCCTAAATCGAAGAGATCGCGCTCGCTCTTCTCAATCTCATGTCTCACGGTCACAGCCTTTGTGCCAATACATCCATTTCAGCATAAGCACTCATTCCTGGCATACCTGTGCCCAAAGTAAAACACATGTAACAAAGGCACAACAAAAGTAGAAAACTATGCAAATAAATTTGGATCTATAGAAGCAAAATAACCTTCACTAATTTATGTCGGTTGATACCAGCTTCGTATACAACATTTAATTTTCGTTCACCGCACTTCACATCAGCATTATACTGAAATTGAACTGAAATTATTGAACAAAAGAGAAGGGTCAAAGAATTATTGAACGAAAATTGAAGCATTGTAAATTGAAATTTTAGATTAGCACTCATATCAGCTCAAAAACAAAACAAATCGCAAATCCACAACCTCATTCAGCAAATCGCAAAAAAATGACACTTAACAAGCAAGATTACCAAAATAAAAAGTGAAATCGCAAACTGAAATGATTTGGAAGGAGAATAGAACTTACTTGCTACTGCAAATCACGAAGTGAAAAGAGAGAGATGAATTTCGGGTTGTTCGAAATTGAAGTTAGGGTTTGTGGGGATTAGGGTTCGTTGAAGATAGTAGAGAGAAAAGGGTTTGAGAAATGCAAAGAAAAAGAAAAGGTTTCACAGTGTTTGTCGAAGGCGAGGTGTAGTTGCATTTTAAAGGAACAAGACCATGTTCCATCAATAGCACCTAACCTATGCCGATTTTAGAGGATTGTGCTCCACCCCGGTGAACTCATGCGGTTCCGACGTGCCCCGAGGCCAGAGGCGAATCCATTCACGGTCCGTAGGACCAACTCCATTCGAAGGTGGGCGGCCCGCCCCGCCTAGAACAGTCAAGGCACCTATTTCGGTGCTTGCTTCTCCTGCACCTAGAGGATCTAACAGTGATGGTGACTATAGATCTGGAAGTTACTTAGATGCTGGTTATAAAAGCTACTTAATCTATTACTTGGGACTAGGACTAAAAACCTGCTCCTGCCTTTCTTTGCTTCTAATGATAGAAAGGAGGGGAGGGAAGGATGCGCGCTTACTTTTAGTGTCACTGTGATTAGGTTTTTTTTACATTTTATCAATTTTAAAAAATTGAATAATTTTAAAAAAATTTACATATTAACTTTACCCACGGATATTACCCACGGAAGACCTGTAGAAACATAAAATACGAAAATATTTTGAAAACATAAGTTGAGTTGATGTTTTTTTAACATTACCCACAAATTATTTTTAACATTACCAACGGACTAATCGTGGAATCGTCTTAAAAAAATTATTTTTATTCAATAACAAAATTACTCACGGTTTTTCCTTGGGTAATTAATAATTTACCTACGGACTGATTTCCGTGGGTAATTTTCCGTAGGTATAGAAATGTTTTCTTGTAGTGATACAAGCTGCATCACAAGTCCAGAAACATCATGATCAGTGCCATCACATTCAAAGAATTTGACAGATGCATAGATAAAGAAACAGCAAAGAGCATATTCGACAGTCTGGTTCTGACCTATGAAGGAAGCCAGCAGGTTCAAGAAGCAAGGGCTAACATACTGGTCAAACAGTATGAGATGTTCAAGATGGAAGATGATGAAGACATTGATGGAATGTTCTGTAGATTCCAGATTCTGATATCTGGACTGAAGGTCTTGAAGAAAAGCTACACAACAGCAGATCATGTCAAGAAGATTCTAAGAAGCTTACCAACCAAGTGGAAACCAATGGTTACTACAGTTCAGCAAGCCAAAGATCTGAACAACTTAAGACTTGAAGATCTGATCAGCTCACTCAAGTCTCATAAAATAGATTTGGAAGCAGATGAACCAAAGAAGAAGAAGAATCTGGCCCTGAAGTCGAAACAGAAGAAAGCTGCAAGGGCAGCATCAGAATCAGAGGATGGCGACAGTGACTGTGATGATATGGCTTACTTAACCAAATAGATGGTTAAGATATGGGAAAACAGGAAGAGGAGAAGCTTCAAGAAGAAACATAACAACAAAGGAAAGGAAGAATCTGACAAGAAGAGTATCGTTTGTTATGGATGCAATGAACCTGGACATATCAAGTCAGAATGTCCAAATCTGGAAAAAGGCAAACAACACAAGAAGAGTTCCAGATTCAGAAAGAAGGGTCTGATGGCAGCCTGGGATATATCAGAATCAGAAGAAGAATCGTCTTATGAAGAAGAGGTAGAAACAACAATGATGGCACACATCAGGTCTGCCTCTAGACTTCGAAGGAAAGCAGGCAGAAGGAAGAATGATCAAAGTAGTCATTCAAGCAAGTTTGGAAGCACATCAGAGGAAGAAATTTTGGCTCTGATGGCTCATACCAACTCAAGTTCTGGATACAGCTCAGGCTCTAGAACAGATTCAGAAGATGAAGACAATGAGGTATTTTCTGATCTCTCTAAATCTGAATTAATTGATGCTATTAAAGACTTTTAAATGCAAACAATAAGATGTCTTTAAAACTGAAAACTCTTAGGAAGATAAGAAAAATCTGACCAAAGAAGTCCAAGTTTTAAAGAATCAATATTCTGAGTATGCAACTGAAAACAAGGATTTTAAAACTGAAGTTGCAAGACTCAAATCTGAAAACCAAACTCTCAAAAGAATGTTTGTTCCACTTCCAAAACTGTTAGTGAATCTGATATGCATGAGCAATTTTTTCAAAACTTTATTTCTAATGGAATGGAAAGAAGTAAATATGCATCTATGATTTATGGAAACAGTAACATTGGAAAGAGAGGTCTTGGTTTTACAGAAACTATTGCTGATATTAAAACTGTTCATTCTGATGTTTTTTGCTAAAAAAGGTCACTTTGAATTATCTTGTCCAATGGTAAAATCTGAACAAGATCAGAGCTGTTAAAACTAACAAACCTGGACCCAATCAGTTCTGGGTACCAAAGAATCAAATTGTCTATGTTGCAGATATTCTGTGCAACCAGAAGGAGACACCAACAATGGTGCCTGGACAATGGTTGTTGGCAATACACAAGTAGAAGAATGTTTATGTTCTAACATCTTCCAAACAGAAGCCAATTGACTCTGGTAGAAGAAGAACTGGTCAACACAATACCCATTAGAAACAGAACCAGAATCATAGGAGGAACATGAAATATCAAAGAAATCACACATATCACACGAATCAGAACAGCAATTGGAACCAGAATTAGAACTTGAACCAGTATCAGAGGTACAGGAACTGGAACCAGAACCAGAACTGGAATCGGTATTAGAGGTACATGAACTGGAACCAGAACCAGAACTGGAACCAGTATCAGAGGCACAGGAACTGGAACCAGAATCTGAATCAGTACCAAAACCTGAACTAGAACCAGAACTAGTATAATTACCAGAATCACCATAAGTTCCAGAATCACCAGAGGAACATGGTGTATCAGCCAAAGCAGAAAGACAAGAATCAGAATCAGGAGACTTCTTCAAACACTCCAGTGAAATTCATCAAGACTACAAACCTAGAATGGAATTCAAATCCCTTAATCCAAACCATGTAATCACATAACATACAGATTCGAAATCTGAAAATCAGAAGCAAGAGGATTTTCAGAGTAAAACTGAAACTGCTGACATAGAGGTTACATCTTGCTGTAAATACTATTATTGTTTGATATTTATGTTTACTGTGATAACAAGAAGCTTGATCTTAAAAATTCAAAGCTAGATAAGTATTCTGCAGGTTTTCAAACTATTAGAGGAACCAGGTGATTCACACGAATTGAACACTTCAGCAGAAACAACATTCCAGTGGTTTCAAAAACAAGAAGAAACCACCAGAAGCAAAATTAATGGTTTGGCTGTACTGAGTTCATTTTTAAATTATTTGATTTGTATTATGTTTTGACAAACTGCTTAATCTTGACAAATCAAAGCAAGATAAATATAGTGCAGGTTCACCAGAACCAAAGGGAACAAAAGCAGAACAAACAGAAGTACCTGAAAAGGTAGAGGATACAAGCAAGTCAGCAACACATGACAAATCTTCAAAAGATAAATCTGATCAAGTCAGAAACAGCCAAGATAAGTCAGAAGAGAAATTTGGATATTTAACAGAATCATAAGCTATTATAGATTTACCAGAACAAGGAGCTGATTTATCAGAATCAGAAGCTATTACAGATTTACCAGAACCAGAAGTTGATTTATCAGAATCAGAAGCTGTTGCAGGAAAAAGAACTTGACAAAGCAGAAGCATCAAGCAAGAATACGTCAAATCATCAAATCTGAAGTAGAAGGTTGGATACTTGCAATACAAGAAGAGCTGAATGAATTTCAAAGGAATGATGTTTGGGATCTGGTATCCAGACCAAACAAAAACATTATTGGAACCAAGTGGGTGTTCAGGAATAAACTCAATGAAAAAGGTGAAGTGGTAAGGAACAAAGCCAGACTTGTAGCTCAAGGATACAGTCAATAGGAATGAATAAATTACACTGAGACTTTTGCTCCAGTGGCCAGGTTAGAAGCAATTAGAATTCTCTTATCATTTGCTGCTAATCATGATATAATTCTGTATCAAATGGATGTTAAAAGTGCATTCTTAAATGGCTATATAAGTGAGGAAGTCAATGTCAAACAACCCCCTGGATTTGAAAATTCTGATTTTCCAAACCATGTTTTTAAACTTAAGAAATCTTTATATGGTTTAAAACAAGCACCAAGGGCATGGTATGACAGACTTAGTAACTTTCTGCTTAAGAATGAATTTGATACAGGCCAGATTGATAATACTCTATTTAGGAAATCCATTAAAAATGATATTTTAATTATTCAAGTTTATGTTGATGATATCATCTTTGGATCTACTAATGGCACTTTGTGCAAGGAGTTTTCTGACCTAATGCAGAAAGAGTTTCAAATGAGCATGATGGGAGAACTCAAGTTCTTCTTGGGAATTCAGATTCACCAAGGTAAATCAGGTATACTCATTCACCAATCTAAATACACTAAAAAACTTCTTAAAAAGTTCAAAATGAGTGAATGTAAGCCTATGGCCACCCCCATGCACCCAACCTGCTCACTTGAGAAAGATGAAACCAGCCAAAAGGTAGACCAGAAAAGATACAGAGGTATGATTTGAGCCCTTCTTTATTTAACTGCTTCTAGACCTGACATCTTGTTTAGTGTTTGTGTCTGTGCCCGTTTTCAAGCTGACCCTAAGGAATCCCATTTAACTTCCGTCAAACGAATTCTGAGATACCTTAAAGTATCCACCAACCTTACCCTATTATACAAGAAAACACCCACCTACAAACTCAGAGGTTTTTGTGATTCCGACTATGCTGGAGACAAGCTGGAAAGGAAAAGTACAAGCGGCAACTGCAATTTCTTAGGTGATAATTTGATCTCTTGGTCAAGCAAAAGACAAAGCACCATTGCTATGTCAACAGTCGAAGCTGAGTATATATCTGCAGCAGGATGCAGCTCACAGTTAATCTGGATGAAACATCAACTTGAAGATTACAACATCTTTGAAACCAATATCCCTTTGTTCTGTGATAACACTTCAGCCATAAACCTAACCAAGAACCCTATCTTACACTCTAGAGCCAAACTCATTGAAATAAAACACCATTTCATTAGGGACCATGTTCAAAAAGGGACTTTAAACATCCAGTTTGTGGACACTGATCATCAATGGGCTGACATCTTCACCAAAGTATTACCTGAAGACAGGTTCGAGTTCATCAAGAAACATCTCAACATTGTCTCCATATATGACTAGCTCAAGTAGTCTTCTTAGGAGTTTTTTTTTTTAATTTTCTTGTAATTTTATTTTTATGTCTCTTATTTTTTGTTTTTAATTTCTGTACTTTGTAAAGAAAAAAACAAAAATACAAAAATAGTAGGACCTCTTTTTGGCTGATGACAAAAAGGGAGAGAGAGAGAGAGAGAGAGAAAAAGGAAAATTAAGTAGAAAAGGAGAGATAAAAAGAAAGGAGGAGCGAAAATGAAAGAGTAAAAAGAGAAGGAGTTGAAAAGGAGAAGAATCAGGGAGAGAGAAAAATAAAGAGAGAAAAAGAAAGAGTCAAAAGAGAAGGAGTTGAAAAGGAGAAGAAACAGGGAGAGAGAAAAATAAATCAGAAAGAAATGAAAAGAGAAGGAGTTGAAAAGGAGAGGAGAAGAGAAGAAAAGAAAGAGTGATTCAAGAAGGAGTTGAAAAGGAGAAGAAAAAGTCAGTATCAAACTTAGGGGGAGAGATTGGTCTGAGGGGGAGTATTTCAAGTACTTCGTGTTACAAGCTAGCAAAATAAGTTAAGGTTTTGTCATCATCAAAAAGGGGGAGATTGTTGGAACCAAGTTGGTTCTAAGTACTCAGGATTTTGATGTTTACAAAAGCATTCCATGTAATCTTATTTTGTACCTTGAATTATTACATTAAATGCCACCAGAAGATGATGTTTCCAGAGGCAGAAGATGTAGACATCAGATAATGCATCCAGAAGGTACCAGAGGATGCATCCTGAAATTACCAGAGGATATCTTTGCTGGCCCATATCAGAAGGAAGCAAAGTCAGAGCGAGACTTGATCCAGACCAGAAGGAATCATTAGTCAAACTTAGTCCAGAAGTTATTCTGACCAGATGATGGCCTGGCAGTGAAATGATAAAACAACCCAGACTTGATCCAGACTTAATTAGAGGATAAATTAATGGGTCCAGAACAAGAGATTCAATCCAGATTTGACCCAGACCAGAAGATAACATGGTTAAGGGTATGAAACTAAGTCAAGACAAGAAGAAATGATGTCCAGATTTGATCCAGACCTGATCCAAATTAGAAGGTAAAATGTCCAGATTTAATTTCAGTTCAATCCAGACCTAGTTCAGAATTTGTCCAGATCAGAGGGAAAAGGTTCAGATCAATGGTCAAGATTTAAGTATATGGGCTAGTGTTGGCCGAGATCAGAAGATCAGACCATGGCCCAGTGTTGGCCAAAATCAGAAGGTCAGAATGTGTGGTCCAGCATTGGCCGAGATCAGAGGATCATAACAGATCAATTTGCAAGTCCAAGTTGGCCAAGATCAGAAGATCAAAAGATCAGAAAGTGTGGTCCAGGGCTGGCCGAAATCAGAGGATCACAGAAGATCAACGGTCCAGATTTAATCATGATGATTAACGGTGGAGATTTAATTAAATTTGATCAAAGTATTAAAAGGATTTGATTCAAAATTAAGTTAAAGTCGTATAGGAGTTTAGAAGCTATTGGCGGGAAGAAAGATTTGTTCCAGAATTAATTAAAGTCAAAATTGGTCAAAGTTATTTTTGAAAGGCAATCTGGAGCAGAAAAAGATATGTTTTTTTATTTAAAGTGAAACCCGATTCGACAAGTTATTTTTCAAGAGAATCCAGCAAGATATAGCTCGAATTTAAGCTTGGAAGAGACCCTAATCTGCATCTATAAAAGGAGGCTCAAGGCAGAAGACTTAGCATCGAAATTCACAAAAGAGTCATACACTTCCAAAAGCAAACACTCAAGTTTTCAGTGAAGTTAATTGTGAGTTCCAGCTTTCCAAAAGCAAGCACTCGTGTTATTTTTTTTCCCTTGTGTTAGATCTATGTTGTTGAAGTAGAGTCTACAATCTGAGGGAGTCAGAAGGGGTAGCAGATTACTTGGCAATTAGATTCAAGGCGTTGTAATTCCTTCTACAATCTGGGTTGCAGATTGGTAGGAGAAGACTTGACTTAAGAAGTCAAGGTGCTGCATTCCTCAAAAGTCTAGGATTGTTAGACTGTTTGAGAAGACTGACTTGGAGGGTCAGTGGTATTCTTGTAATTCAAGGTTTGAATTAGTGAAATCCTTCAAGGTGAAGGGACTGGACGTAGCCTCGTTAACGGTGAACCAGTATAAAATTCTGTGTTTTTATCTTTACTTTATATACGTTGCTAACTCTGTTTTATTCATACATCAAGTTTTGTTTTAAACCTGCAAAAACATAAAAAGTATTCAATTCAACCCCTCCTTCTCGTGTTTGCACCTTCAGATGATACCAGAAGCAGAAATCAGAGGATGATGTCACCAGAGGATGTCACCTGAAGATGATGTCACCAGAAGCATAAATTTGAGGATGATGTCACCAGAAGATGACGTCACCAAAAGCAGAAATCAGAGGATGACGTCACCAGAGGATGTCACCAGAAGATGACATCACTAGAAGCATAAATCAGAGGATGATGTCACCAGAAGAAAAAATCAAAGGATGACGTCACCAAAGGATGATTCATCAGAGGAATCTGTCAGAGGAATATGTTAGAAAAAAATGTTCAAAACAGAATCGGAGCAAAAGACTCGAGAAACAGAATCTAGCTAAAAATATGCTTAAAACAGAATCTGAGAAAAATGCTCAAGACAGAATTGGAGCAAAAGACTCAAGAAACAGAATCTAGCTAAAAGCATGCTCAAAATAGAAGCGGAGCAAAATGCTCAAAACAGATTAATCTAAATACACTCCAGAAGTAAAGCATCAGTGAGAAAAAGACTCAAAACAGAATCTGAGCAAACTACTCCATAATATTGTCAAAACAGATTAATCGAAATACAATCCAGAAGTAAAGCATAAGTGAAGTCTTAAAGTTCATCTATAAAAGGAAGCTCAAGGCAGAAGACTTAGCATCGAAAATACTTGAGAGTCATACACTTCCATAACAGTTTTGTTTTAAAACTAAAAAGTATTCAAGTTAGTCAAACACAATCCGGCCCCCCTTCTCGTGTTTGCACCTTCATATAACACACAGATTTATCGTGGTTCACCCAACTTGGGCTACGTCCAATCCTCACAACTGTGAGATTTTCAACTAAGTGCTCCAAGGAAAGAACTCTCTTGACTTTTACGCAAACTTTCTGCAGATCTATCTTGATCTGTTACAACCAATACCTTTCAATCCAGAAAGGATTTTTCCCTGATCTATCCTTCAATCTTTACAAAGGATTAATCACACTACCTTCTCTATAACATAGAAAGATTTTTACAACTTCTCAAGACTAGTTTTTACTCATGTTATCTTGAGATTACAATGGATTGATAAAGTGTTTGAGAGAATCTAAATATCCTCAACTCGTGTTTGAGTATTTGATTCTAATCTTTGGAACTCAGAGTGATCTTAGAGCACAATAGTAATTGGATGATGCAGTTTCCATGTATTTGATAGAACTTGAGAAAATGTGTGTAAAAAAGGGTGGAAGCTGTGGAATCTGATTATGAATGATGAGATAATTGCTTTCATGAGTTCTGGTCTTTGCCTTCACCTTGAGTTCTCTTTTATAGACTCAAAAAAAGCTTATGACAGCTCATTTGCCCGTTGGGAACAGACTGGTTGTCCTTTGTCAGTGGTTAGGTGATAGCAGGCTAAAAAGTAAGAATGTTCTTCATCCTACTTCTGATGTTGAAGAACAAACTTGGTTCTTTCTCTGTGTGGCAACTGAGTCTTGATCTTAGTGATGCGTATTCTTGGCTTTTAAATTTGTAGAGGGATCTTCCAATATTGTCTTGCTCTTAGCATGATTAAGAGGACATGATTGAATTGGAACTGCACAAAAACTGAATCTAGAACTGCATTTGCGATTTTGTATTTCTGGAGCATCTCAAGAACGTTCTTCATTTTCTTCAAAATTGTCCAGAACGTTATTGGTTTTACTTAGCTTGTTTCTTTTTTAATATGATTTGTTTAAGTTTCTTGGTGCCTATCTTGATTAATACACTAAAACACTCTTATTAGATACAAAAACATTCTTTAGTTGGGGTTTACCATCAAAATTATTGAAGTTGGGGTTTTGTCTCAACAGAAGCACTATTGGATGATGGATGAATTATGGCCATGCATGAATAACTAGATAAATTCAAGAGAAATGATGTATGGGACCTTGTACCAAAACCCCAAAAAAAGAAATCGATTAGAACCAAGAGGGTTTTCAAAAATAAGTTAAATGGGAAAGGTGAAGTGGTAAGAAATAAAGCTAGACTCGTAGCTCAAGGCTATAGTTAGCACAAATGTATACATTATACTGAAACTTTTGCACCGGTGGTGAGGTTAGAAGCAATCAGGACATACATTTGCAGTTTTTAATAGAATTATCTTATATCAATAAATTTGTTGACACTAATCATCCATGAGAAGAAATTTTTAGAAAATCCCTTGCTAAAGACAGATTTAACTTTATAAGGAAAAATTTAAACATTGAATTTATAAAGGAGTAATGCTAGAATCCTTGTGTGCCTCTGCCTCTGGTAAAACCGACTTATTAGATACATATGTATGGTCTTCCTTTGATAAATTGAATTTTGAATCTGTCTCTAGTGGTTTAAAATTCAATTTTTCTAGAATATGATTAATTTTTTTTGAAAATTGTGTGAGTTCAATGTTTTGCTAAGACATCTTGGTGTTATGTGTTAAGGCGTGCATGGTAGTTATTGTTATGTGTTAAGTCACTTACTACTCTCATTTTTCCACACATTTTCATATTCTTTTTCAATCCTTATAAACTCTCTAAAATATTCCTGACTTCTCTTATGGCGTTGAGTTCTGCATCTTCTTCTGTCTTCGATAACATTTCTTCTTAACCCACTATCAATGAACTTCAAATTGATTTCTCAAATCTCGCTGAAAACGGGTTCAACCTTATTGAAGATTTTGCTAGTATTTGATGTATTAAGTACTTTAACCTAGACCAATCATGTAGTCTAGATGTTCTAGTTAAAGAGTTCTAGAGGTTTGTTGATGCGAACAAAGATGGAGAAGTCTTATGTATAACTTTAGGGCTTCCACCAAATGCCTGGATGACAACATGAAAATCAAAATCAGATGTTAATGAAGAATTGGATCAACTTGGCATGGCATGTGATAATTCTTCTGTTACTCTACACATGACCGCTTCTAGTTCTACTCGCGATAAAAATTCTCTTGTCCTCACTATGGCATGTAATATGGATCAACTTGATTTTTCAATGAACTTCAATTTGATTTCGCTAATCTCGTTGAGAACGAGTTCGACTTCATTGAATGGTTTGAGTACTTTAATCTAGATCAACTTTCTGATCTAGACATTCTAGTTAAAGAGTTATGTAGGTTTGCTTATGCGAACAAAAGTTGGAGACGTTTCCAGTGTCATTTTAGGGCTTCCCATCACTCAACAAACCATTGCTGCTATTACCCAATGCTTGGATGAAGGCATGATAATTTAAAATGGTAATGAATCAAGGGTTGGCTCTTCTATATAATTAAGGAACTTTTGGAAGATCCCAAGGGATGTGCCACTATGGTCAAGCGATGCCTCCTATGTTAGAACCAAGTTGGTTTTCCTCTTGTGATTTTGATATCAACAAAGGCATTTTATGAGAATAATTTGTTTGGACTAATGGCTTCATTAAGTTGGCAGCAATTAGAACAAGAAAATTATAGGAAGGTACTTCAGGAAGCGAATAGAGGAAGTGACTAGAGGATGATATCATGGGAATACAAAAGCATAGGTGTCTGCCTCTGAAAGCAATGTGCCTCTGAAGGTTACGAAGACTGCCTCTAATGTTTGGCTCTGAAGCTGGGGTCTGAAGACTGCCTCTAAAATTGGGTCAAAAGATTGCCTCTAAAGTATGTTTGAAGACCTAATTTTAAGCATGCCTCTGAAGCCCTTGTGTGCTTCTAATGTGCACAAACTCAGCATGCCTCTGAATAGTTTATATCAAGCTATCATTAACTCTGAAGAGATTGTTCAAGCCATGCATTCAAAGGTCATATTCCGCTAATCAAATGTTGCAACACACTCAAAATGTTCTCCTGAAATGCAGCCTCTAATGTTGTGCTTACTCTAATGATTCACCAATGTGATTTGCACAAAGCCACTAATTCTAAATCACGCAATTCCACCTCTGACTTTTATTATCCAAGAAACAAAGAAATTAACTTCAATAAGAAAGCCAATGGCTATAATGGAAATCAACGAATCTAATTGAACGAATTCATTTTGAAGAAACACTTAGCCGAATCCATTCTGCTCCAACAATCAAGAGTATGGAGGAATATTCGCGTGAATAAGTTTTTGAACACAACCTAAAATTAGATAAGATTCAAAATGATAATTGAAGGAAATCTTTGACCATGGTGAAAAGAATATATGGTAACAATACTGTTAACAAGAAGATATAGGCAAAATATTGTTCACAAGAAGATATGGTCACAATATTGTTAACAAGAAGATATAGGCAAAATGTTGTTCACATGAAGATATGGTCAAAATATTGTTCACAAGAAGATATGGTCAAGAAGATATGGTCACAAGAAGAAACCTTTTAAGACTAACAAACCAGGACCCAACAAAAATTGGAAATCATAGAACAAAATTATCTATGATGCAGATGTTCTTAGCATCCAAGTTGAAACACCAGTCATGGTACCTGGACAGTTGATGCTCGTGACATATGACATGAGAAAAGTCTATGTTCCAAGACCTAACTTTGATCAAAGAAGGCACAATACCTTTTGGAGGAAAGCAAAAAGGTCAGATCATTGGACACAACACATTTGGTAATAGCAGCTCTTCTTCCATTAAAGATGTTTTGTTTGTTAAAGGTCTTAAACAGAATTTATTATGTATTGGTCAATTAAGTGATAATAACTATGATATTATATCCAATCCAAAATCCTAGAAAGCAATTAGTCAAAAAGATGGATTTGTACTATTTACATGTTAAAGGCAAAATAACCTATATAAAATAAATTAGCTTAAAGAAACAAGATGTTAGGTGTCTCATGTCAGTAAATGAAGAAAAATTAATTTGGCACAAAAGGTTAGGTCATGCAAACCAAGATTAATCTCAAAATTGAATAAAACTTCATCTTGTTAGAGGTATACCTAAGCTTAGCTGCAAAACTGAAATTATGTTGAAGCTTGTCAAAAGGGAAAAAATCATAGAACTCATTTACCCCTAAGAACATAGTCTCTACCTCTAAACCCCTTGAGCCCTTTCATATAGATCTCTTTGGGCTAGTGAAAATAACCTCAGAAAAATGAAAGAAATATGGCTTTGTAATAGTAGATGATTACACTAGGTGGACTTGGGTAAAATTCTTAAGAAATAAAGATGACTGCCACAAAGTGTTTATTGCATTTTGCAAACAAGTAATGAATGAAAAATATCTTAGGATTATAACAATTAGAAGTGATCATGGAGGAGAATTTGAAAACAAGTTCTTTGATGTTTTTGTGATGAGAGTGGAATCTCACACAACTTCTCATTTCCGAGGACACCGCAGCAAAATGGTTTTGATGTTTTGATGTTTTGATGTTTTTGTGATGAGAGTGGAATCTCACACAACTTCTTTGATGTTTTGTAGAAAGAAGACTAGATCCCTTCAAGAAATGATTATAACAGTTGGAACCAAGTTGGTTCTATACTTAGTTTTGATGTTAACAAAAGTATTTAATGTAAATAGTATTTTGAGTTAGAAGAACAAATCAGAAGCTGTGCAAAATCAGAGGATGACACCACCAGAAGATACATCCAGAGGAAGCAACCAGAAGATAGAAATGCCACCAGAAGGTTAGGCCAGATAATGCATCCAGAAGGTACTAGAGGATGCATCCTGAAGGCACCAGAGGATACACCTTAGAGGATATCAGAGGATTTCATCAAAGATCAAATAACATCATCAGAGGATATCTTTCCTGGCCCAGATCAGAAGGAAGCAAAGTCCAAAAAGAGACCTGGTCCAGACCAGAAGGAAGCTTGTCAGAGGGAGACTTGGTCCAGACCAAAAGGAATCATAAATCAGACTTGGTCCAGACTCAATCTTGACCAGAAGATAGCTTGGTCGTGAATATAAGAATAAGTCCAGATTTAATCCAGAGTTGGTCTAGACTTGGTCCAGACCAGAAGATAGCATGATCCAGAACATAAAACTCAGTCCAGATCAGAAGAAATGATTGTCCAGATTTAATCCAGACTTGATCCAGATTAGAGAATAAATGTCCAGATTAAAAGATCAATGGTCCAGATTAAAATATCATAAGTCCAGATTCAATTCAGATTCAATCCAAACTCATTCCAGACTTGGTCCAGATTAGAGGGAAAATGTTCAGATCAATGGTCCATATTTAAGCATCATGGCCTAATGTTGGCCGAAATCAGAAGATCAGATCATATGATCCAGTGTTGGCCGAGATCAAAAGATCAAATCATATGGTCCAGTCATTGGCCGAGATTAGAAGATCAGATCATATGGTCTAGTGTTGGCCGAGATCAGAGGATCACATAATTGGTGCAGATCAGATCATAAAGTCCAGAGTTGGTCGAAATCAGAAGATCTTATGGTACATATTTAATCATGATGAAAATCAGTGATAACTTTATTAAAATTCGATGAAAAGTTGATTAAATTTTGATAGAAATTTGATCAAAATATTAAGGGGATTTGATTAAAAAATTACAGAAGACTTGAAGAAATTCGAATGCAATCTGAAGCTTAAAAAGATATGGTTTGAAATTAAAAGAATCAAGATTGGTCAACAGAATTTTTAAATGCAATCTAAGCTAAAAAGATACGATTTTTATTTAAGTGAAACAGGATTGGCCAAGTTATTTTTGCAAGAGAATCTGGACAGATATAGCTCGAATTTGATCATGGAAGAAACCCTAATACTCATCTATAAAAGGAGGCTCAAGGCAGAAGACTTAGCATCGAAAATCAGTAAAAGAGTCATACACTTCCAGAAGCAAATACTCGAGTTTTCAGTGAGGTTAATTGTGAGTTTCAGCTTTCCAAAAGCAAGTACTTGTGTTTTTCGTTCCCTTGTGTTAAATCTATATTGTTGAAGTAGAGTCTACAATTTGAAGAGTTAGAAGAGGTAGCAGGTGACTTAGCAATTCGATTCAAGGTGTTGTAATTCCTTCTGCAATATGGGGTTGTCAGATTGGTAGGAGAAGACTTGACTTGAGAAGTCAAGGTGCTGTGTTCCTCAAAAGTCTAGGATTGTTAGACTGTTTGGGAAGACTGACTTGGAGGGTCAGTAGTACTGTTGTAATTCAAGGTTTTGAATTAGTGCAAAATCCTTCAAGTTGAAGGGACTGGATGTAGCCTAGTTAATGGTGAACCAGGATAAATCATTGTGTTATTTTACTTTATCCGCTGCTAACTCTACTTTATTATATTTCAGATTTCAAATAATCATCAAAAACAGAAAAAGAATTCAATTAGTGCAAACACAATTCAACCCCTCCTTCTCGTGTTTGCACCTTCAATAACCATGTTAAATCAGATGGATGTTGCAAAAAAATTATGGTCAGAGGCAATTAACACTTCCTGCTATATTCATAATAGAATTTTAATTTGGCCAATATTGAATAAATCACCGTATGAATTATGGAAGATTAAAAAGCCTAATATCTCTTACTTTAAGCAATTTGGTTGTATTTGTTATATGTTAAACACTAAAGACAACCTCGAGAAGTTGATTCCCGCTCTCAAAGGTGTACCTTCTTTGGATACTTTGAAGGATCCAAAGCTTATAGAGTGTTCAAAAGGGAAACACAAGCTGTGGAGGAGTCAATACATGTAAAATTTCATAAAAAATAGCTTGACCTTCAAAGTCAAATCAAGTTGAGGATACTGCATGTTTACTTGAACCTGAGGAAGTAGATGCAGACAAACCAAAAGAACCCAAATAATCAGAAGATGCGAGTAAATCAAAGGAAGATGAAAAAACATCAGAAGATGAATCTTACTAAGTCAGAAGGAGTCAAAATAACTTAGAAGTCAAAACTGGATGGAAGTATAAGTCATCCCATCCTAAAACTCTAATTATTAGAAATTATAGTGATCATTTGAAGACTAGATCATCATTGAAGGACACAACCTTGTTAAGTCTACTATCATCAATTAAACCTACCTCTGTTGATGAAGCACTAGAAGATGTTGGATGGATCCTTGCAATTCAAGAAGAGTTGAATGAATTTAATAGGAATGATATTTGGGATCTACTACCCAAACCAAAGAAAAACATTATTGGAACCAAGTGGGTTTACAGAAACATGTTAAATGAAAAGGGAAAAGTTATTAGAAACAAAGTCAGACTAGTTGCACAAGGTTTTAGTTAACAAGAAGGTATTCTTTACACCGAGACATTTGCTCCTGTGGCCAGGTTATAAGCAATTTGTATCCTACTGTCATTTTTTGCTTATAATAACATTGCATTATTTCAAATGGATGTTAAAAGTGTCTTCCAAAATGGGTATATAAGTGAAGAACTCTATGTTAAGCATCCCCCAGGTTTTGAAAGCTCTGAATTTCCCGACTATGTGTTTAAACTTAGGAAATCACTTTATGGTCTAAAACAAGCACCTAGGGCATGGTATGATACATTAAGAAATTTATTGCTTAAAATAAGTTTTGAAAGAGGACAATTATATACCACCTTGTTTAGAAAATCAATAGGAGATGGCATTCTTATTATTCAAATTGATGTTGATGACATTATACTAATGGCACTCTTTGTCAAGGATTTGCTAAATTGATGCAGCTTGATTTCAAATGAACATGAAGGGAGAACTAATGTTCTTCTTATGGATACAAATTTAGCATAGTTAGAAGGGCATATACATTCATCCAACCAAGTAAGCAAAAGAGCTTCTCAAGAAGTTTAAGATGAATGATTGGAAACCTATGGCTACACCAATGCACCCTACTTGCTTACTGGAAAAAGATGAATCGGGCTATAAGGTTGACCAAAAATCATAAAGAGGAATGATTGGATCACTTATGTACCTTACTGCTTTCAGACCTAATGTTCTATTTAGTGTGTGTGTGTGTGTGTGCAATATTTTAGGCTGATCCATGGGGAATCTAACTTAACTGTTGTCAAGAGGTTCCTTAGATATGTGAAAGGTACTTCCATCATTGGCTTGTTCTATAAGAAGTCTACTGAGTACAAATTATGTGGCTATTGTGATGCTGACTATACTGGAGACAAACATGAAAGAAAAAGCACCAGTGGAAATTGCCCATATCATGGTGAAAACTTAATCTTCTGGTCAAGTAAGAGACAAAGCAAAATGGCATTGTCAATAACAGAGGCTGAGTACATTTCAGCAGCTGGTTGTAGCTTTCAATTGCTATGGATGAAACACCAACTGGAAGATTACAAAATCCTTAAGAGTAACATTCCCATATTATGTGAGAATACTTAAGCTATTTTCCTAACAAAGAACCTAATTCTGCATTCTAGGGCTAAAGACATAGATTTTAAACATCACTTTATTAGGGAATTTGTTCAAAAAGGAGTATTAAATATCCAATTTAGTTTATATTCATATTAGTATGTATCTTATGTTTTGTCTATTTCTTAAAAAAACTTTCAAAGTCTTTTTGTCTAATAAAAAAAGGGGGAAGATGATATTTGAGAACAATTTCTTTTTTGATTTGTTTAAGTGGCGAGAGAAAGTGTTTGCATGTGGGGAGAAAAGAATTGTAAAACTACTTAGACTTAGGGGGGAGCCTTAAGTCAAGGGGAGTCAAATAATAAAAGCCAATAAATTGTTATAAAAAATTACAGTTTTGTCATTATCAAAATAGGGGAGATTGTTAGAACCAAGTTGGTTTTCCTCTTGTGATTTTGATGTTAGCTAAGGTATTTTATATGAACAATTTGTTCGGATTAATGGCTTCATCAATTGTGCAACAATTAGAACAAGAAAATCAGATGAAGGTACCAAAACAAGCGATTAGAGGAAGCTACCAAAGAAAGTCACCAGAGGAATGCAAAAGCATACCCTCCCTGTCAGAATTTCGTACTCCCTTTTTTTTCTAAAAACCTGGTCATATTAAGGAGGAGCTTTACTGCTTTACATTGAATAGATCTACAGTTATCACGCTATTATAAAAAAACATTTGTTGTTCACAAAAATAGATATTTGTCATCCTCAAAAAGGAAGACATTGTTAGAACCAAGTTGGGTAGAAGAGCAATGACCCTTAATAGTTTTGATGATAACAAAAATCATTTTATAGGAACAATTTATCTTGGTAATAAATTTATTTAGGTGTGCAGACCCTTTTCATAAACATTAAAGTCTTTATGATATATCCTTTGATGAAAAGATAATCTACAGAAGGAAATTAATGCAATGCTTTGAAATATCTATCAAGATATAACTGACTCCGACAAACGCGCTCCCAACGCAATTCTATTGAATCTGTTAACACAAGTTGACTCTAATGACTGTGCGTCTGATAACTTTGGTATACAAACTAAATTTATGAAAAAGTCAACCATCTGATAATGCCAACGCTATGATAAAGTTAACATTTGAACATCATCTACTCATTTTAGTAGACTTATCCTCTAATTGAAGAAGCGCATGACATCCTTTGATAATGACATCCTCTAGTCATCTTGCAATTTCTATGAACTTTTGATACGAGTTATTTTTTCACATGTTGATTTCATGCAATCGCAACAATTGTCAGAAACCCTAATGGACTAAAAGCTTCTCTATAAAAGGATTTGTGATTATCACTAAGAAAACCATAAGAGAATTAGAAACAATAAGAGAGAAACCTATTACCATCATAGATACAAACTCATAAAATCTCTTGTATTAGATCTAAGCAATACGAGAACCAAAACACACTCTACAAGCAATTCCTGTATACACTCTTGTGTGAGAGTTAGATAGAAAATTGATAAACCAAAATTTATCTATTTTACTACCTTTTGGTTTTGTTTTGATTGCAAGTAGAAGTGAAGAAATAAGTGAAGATTTTTGGTGCAAGGAGCCTTGAAGTCAAGTGGTACAGTCATGGTCCATCCTGATCAAGAAAATGAAAGAAACTCAAGTTCCAGTAAGAATTACAGCCTGGCCATAATGGATGAACGAGTACAAAAGAGAGAATTTGCCACTCCAAGGCAGCAAGGATTATTACCAGGCAGTACGGGACATTACGGCCGTAATATGCTCATCTTCTGCTGTAGAACTGTTTTCCTTTTGTCAAATTTTGATGGTTTCTTGTAATTAAAGCTCATGAAGGAACCTAGGACTATAAAAATGACAAAAATACTCAGTTTTAGACACATATTCGTACTCACAATCTCTTGTTACTCGTACTTTTGTTGTATTTCTCTTAGCAAATTTCTAGTTTCAATGATATTCAGTTTTCTATTTTGATTCTGTTACTCTATTTTGTTATTTTGTATTTCCAATTTTTTTATATTGAAGCTTTGATTCTACAATGATCATGTGTGAGTAGATCTTCCTTGTCTTGGAATTGTAGGATTTCAAATGATGGATCTCTAATGAATTCTATTTCTTTCTGTCATGGGGTATTAATCTTTTAATCCAATCTTAGTAAGAATCATGTTCATACATGGATATCAAATAATATACCAAAAGGTGGATTTGATATCTGATCCCTAAGATTGGACAAGAGAATTAAATAATGAAAACATATTTTGGTTCTCTTGAAATCACGACAAATATCTTCTCTTAAAGGATTTTGCTCATACATCAATCATGAAAATAAGTTCGTTATTAGTTTAAAATACATTTTTTCTCTTTGAAAGAAGGCATTATTTATAATTGTTTATCTGATTTTTAAGATTTTAACACCCATAACTTAGAGAAGGTTAGTTTTATTATATGCATCACTGTGAAAAACTACGATCCCAAAACTTTATTTTTATTGTGAATTTTAATCAAAAATCCCTATCAACATTTGTCGTTTTAGCTAATCATATTAGTAAAGAGAGATTAGTACTCATAACAAAGTCCTTGTGAAAACAACAATTATACTACGCGATAATACCATGCATTTGCGGTCCTATCAACTTTTTAGCACCGTTGTCGGGGACTTTGCTTTTGATATTAATTCTTTTTTTTTGTACCGATTAGACTAAAAAATTTCTTTTCTTTATTTTTTTTTCTATTACTAATTGAGCTCTCTTTGAATGTGAAGAATCTGAAGTCTTAGGAATCTTGTCGAACCAATACCTGGGATAAAAAAGATTTTTTCATAGGAGAGGAAGATAGAAAAAAAATTTTGAACAAGAAAAAGATTTAGAAATAGCTAAAAATAGAACCTTGAAAGAATATGCCTCTCCCAATACTACGAGACTACATTCAAGTAATACATGCCCGACGTTAGAGGCTAACAATTTTGAATTAAAACCTTCGTTGATATCCATGGTACATCAAAACCAATTCTCTGGTACTCCAACGGAGGATCCAAACCTCCAGTTGTCTATTTTTCTTAGAGTATTGTGACACTCAGGAAATGAATGGAATGACTAGTGACGCCATTAAACTAAGGCTTTTCCCTTTTTTTCGTTAAGGGATAGAACTAGAGCTTGGCTATATTCATCAAATTATGAATCCATTACCACATGGGATCAGTTAAAGCAAGCATTCCTTGCTAGATATTTTCCACCAAGCAAAATTGCACAATTGAGAAATCAAATCACAAGTTTTTCTCACAATGAAGGAGAATCGCTTTATGAAGCTTGGGAACGCTTCAAGGAGATGCTAAGATTGTGCCCTCATCATGGGTTGGAGAGGTGGCTAATTGTCATAAATTCTACAATGGACTCTCATACACTACAAGAATGACAGTAGATGTTGTTGTAGGAGAAGCGCTGATGAACAAGAACATAGAAGAAGACTATGCTCTTATTGAAGACATGGCACCAAATCACTACCAATGGTCAAGTGAGCGATATCCTCAAAAGAAAGGAGGCAAGTATGAAATTGATGCATTTGATCATATTGCTTCTAAGGTAGATGCATTGTTTCAAAACTTTGAAATATTGAATATAAATGATGTCACACCAAATGTTTCCCCTAGTGAAATTTGTGGTGTTGTTGTTGAATGCCAAGTCGAAATGTCTGCTAATGTGGGGTGAGTAATGAGCAAATTAATCATCTTAACAATCCTAAAAAACAATGGGACCCTTTTTCCAATACTTACAATCAAGATTGGAGGAATCGTCTAAATTTTTCCTACAAAAATCCTTCCCTAAATCCCATCCCCCAACCAATGGTTAGACCTCCTGGTTTCCATGGACCAAGGCCTTTCAACAGCCCCGAAAAGTCTAGCTTAGAAAATTTGCTGGAAAATTTCGTATTGACTTAAACCAAACAAAATGAGGAGTTTAAAAATCTAAAGTATTAAGTGAGTCAATCATTTAGGTAGTTAGCATCTAAGGTAGATTACATGGCCACACAATAAAATGTTGGAAACACAAATAACCCATGTTGCTTCATCCTCTAGATCTTCTGGTGTGTTCCTAAGGAAGCTTGAACCTAACTCCAAGGGACAATTAAATGATGTCACCTTTAGAAATGGAAAACCATTAGAAGAACCCATGGGTAGAGATGGGGAAGAGAATGCCCAACCATCAAGTGAAAGGGTAGATGAGGAAAAAGAAAAACCTTATGTGCCTCGAGCACCATACAAACCACCCATACCATTTACTTAAAGATTCGCCAAGGCTAAAATTGAGGAGCAACTTAGGAAGTTTGTGGAACTTTTGAAAAAGTTATATATAAATATTTTGTTCACTGAAGCATTGTCTCAAATGTCACCATATGTTATGTTTTTAAAAGAAATTTTGTCAAACAAAAGAAAACTTGACGACAAAGAGATCGTTGCTTTAACTGAGGAATGTAGTACCATAATTCAAAATAAATGGTCTCCCAAACTTAAAGATCCTACAAGTTTTTCTATTACTTGTGTTATTGGTGATATGAATTAATGTACTTTTTGTGATCTTGGAGCTAGTGTGAACCTCATGCCTTTGTCAGTTTGTAAGAAGCTTGATGTAGGTGAGTTAAATCCCATAAACATTTCCTTACAACTAGCGGACTGATCTATCAAGTATTCGATGGGAATATTAGAGGATGTTCCTATCAAAATAGGACAACTGTTTATACTGATTGACTTTGTGGTGTTGGAAATGGAGAGGATTCCCAAGTCCCAATTCTTCTTGGGAAACCTTTTATAGCCACAACATAAGTTGTTATTGATATGAAATATGGGAAGCTTTCCTTCAACGTGGTTGATGAAAATATTAAATTTAATTTGTCTAACCTTATGAAAAGTCCTTCTCTTGAAGATTCTTGTTGCAGGGTTGATTTAATTTATCATTGTGTTAAGGAGTGTCCTTTTGATGGGATGAAAGTATGCTTGATTAGAAGCACAACTCATGAAGACTCAGAAAAGAAAGTTGATGTATATGCTAACTTGTTTGATGAAAATCCTCTTCTCCCAAACTTAAATTTTCAGGTATTGGCAGCAAATTCATCACCTCTCCCAAAAGAGGCTCCACAAGTAGAACTTAAGCCTTTGCCATCCAATCTTAGGTATGAATTCCTTGGCAAAAATTCAACATTTCCTGTCATTATAAGTGTTGAATTAAATGGTGAAGAAACTAAAAAATTGCTTCGAATCCTCAAGATGTATCCAAAAGCTATTGGGTATAATATTGCATACTTAAAGGGAATTAATCCATCCATTTGCATGTAGAGGATACTACTTGAAGAGGACTATAAACCCTATATTGAGCATCAAATGAGGTTAAACCCTAACGTGAAATAAGTTGGAAAAAAGAGGTACTTAAACACTTAGATGTCGAGGAAACTAACCCTATCTCTAATAGCAAATGGGTTAGTCCAGTTCAAGTAGTTCTTAAAAAGTGAGGTATCACTGTTGTTAAAAATGAAGAAAAAAAAATTAATCCATTGCAACTAGGACAATTACGGGGTGGAGGATGTGTATAGATTACAAAAACTGAACATAGCATCTCATAAAGATCACTTTCTTCTCCCCTTTATTGACCAAATGTTAGAAAGGTTAGCAAAGCATTCACATTTCTGCTATTTCGATGGTTATTGTGTTTTTTTTTCAAATTCCTATTCATCCTAGTGACCAAGAGAAAACCATGTTTACTTGTCCTTATGGAACTTATGCTTATAGGAGAATGCCTTTTGGTTTGTACAACGCCCCTGCTACCTTTCAATGTTGCATCATGTCAATTTTTTCTGATTTTACTGAGGATATAATGGAAGTATTCATTGATGACTTTTCTTTGTATCGATCTAGTTTCAATAATTGGTTGGCCAATCTTGAAAAGGTACTTGAAAGGTGCGAAGTTTCTTTGGGCATGCAAGATTTTACCATCAATTCATTAAAGATTTTTCTATGATTTCTAAGCCTCTAACTAGTCTGCTTCTAAAAGATGCAACTTTTGTCTTTGATGAACTTTTTCTTGTGTCATTTTATAGGTTAAAAGAAACATTGATATCCACCCTGATTATACAACCACCTAATTGGAGTCTTCCATTTGAAATCATATGTGATGCTATTGATTTTGTTGTAGGTGCAATATTGGGGCAGAGAAAAGACAAGAAAGTTCATGCTATCTATTATCCCAATAGGACTTTGGATGAATCTCAAGTTACCTATTCGACAACCGAGAAAGAGCTATTGGCAGTAGTGTTTGCCATTGACAAATTTTGTTCCTTTTGGGTGGGATCGAAGATAATTGTCTACATAAACCATTCAACTATTAAATATCTCTTGGGTATGAAAGATGCTAAGCCGAGATTTGATTTGATGGATACTACTTCTCCAAGAGTTTGATCTAGAAATTCAAGACAAGAAGAGGACTGAAAATGTGCTGGCTAATCATTTCTCAAGGCTACATGACAAAAATGTAAATAAGTTATCCCTGAATGATTCCCTTCTTGATTGTCAGTTGTTTGCTCTTTCACAAATAAAAGCACCATGGTAAGCTGATTTTGTGAACTACCTAGCATTTGGAGTACTACCCCCAGATTTGAATTATCAACAAAAGAAAAAAAATTTCTCGGATCTTAAACAATGTTATTGGGATGAACCTCTACCTTTTAAGAGAGGAGCTAATGGATTTTTCAGAAGATGTGTCCAAGAAGAAGAAATGGAAAACGTCATATTTCACATACATTCCTCAAGCAGGCTTCTACTAGGCCACACTCTTCAAAAACATGCATCAGTTTGTCCTTTAATGTGATTAATGTTAGCATACCAGAAACATATCAAAAAGAAATGAAATGCCTTTGAACAATATCCTCGAAGTTGAAATCTTCGATGTTCTTGGAGTTGAATTCATGGAAATCAATACATCTTTGTAGCGGTGGATTACGTGTCCAAGTGATTAAGCTCTTTAAGAAGGTAATACTTCCGAGGTTTGGTGTGCCAAGGGTGGTGATCAATGATGGCGGCTCTCATTTCATAGCTAAACAGTTTGAAAGTCTGCTAAAAAAGTATGGAGTGAAGCACAAAATCACCACATCATATCACCCTAAAACTAGCATACCAGTAGAAGTTGCCAATATAGAGATCAAGAAAATTCTTGAGAAAACTGTTTTTGAGTCAAGGAATGGTTGGTCCGTGAAGCTTGATGAAGCATTTTGGGCCTACCATATGGCATACAAGACTCCCATCGGTATGACTCCTTACAAGTTGATCTATGGAAAATCTTGTCACCTCCCAATTGAGCTCGAACATAAAGCATATTCAGCAATAAAGAACCTTAACTTAGATTTGAAGACTGCTGGTGAAAAAAGAAAGCTCCAACTCAATGAATTTTATGAGTTAAGCTTGGAATCTTATGAGAATGCTAAACTCTACAAGGAAAGAACCAAGAAGTGGCATGATAAGCACATGACTAGAAGGGAATTCAAGGAAGCTGACTTCGTGTTACTTTTCAACTCATGATAGAAGTTGTTTCTTGGTAAACTTTGTTTGAGGTGGTCTTGGCCATTTCAAATCTGCAAGGTGTTCCCATTTGGAGTTGTAAAAATCTAGAGTGAGGTCATTGGAGTTTTCACTGTGAATGGTCAAAGGTTGGAGTATTATGTAGTTAAGAATCGAATAGAGAAAAGGGTAAGTCGTATCCTTCAATCTCCAACTTAAGATATACAAAACAAAAGTCAAGCTAAGGACTATAAACAAGTGTTACGTAGGAGGCAACTCGCGGTTTTAAATTTTCAAAATTTTCTTTTTTGTTTTTTAGGCTTAGCTAAAACAAGAAAAATGTAGAAAACAAGAGAAGGTAGCAGGAATTATAGCTTTGACATAATGTCTATTACGACCATAATGGTCCAACCCCCTGCACCTGCAAAAACAACACCAAGGCAACAAGGATAACTATCTGACAGTAATGGCCATTACGACCCTAAGGCGAGCACAGGGCCCTTTTACGACCACCGCCATAATCTTGTTAGGTTTCTTACCCCTTTCATGACTATTTCAATTTTTACATTGAGGACAACGTTTGATCCAAGCATGGGGATACACATTCTTGTTTTCTTAGAGTTAATTTTTTTTTCTTCTTGCTTTGAAATAAAAATAAATAAATAATTTCTCCTTACTTGAAAGAAAACCTTTTAATGTCCTTGGTAGGGAACCATAATTTATGTGCATATAGGGGCTTGTGTTACATCGTCAAGTATTATGCTTTTTTATTTGCTTTGAGTGATTATTCACAATTGATTGTGTTCTCTAGAATTTGAATTGCATACGTGTTAAGGCTAAATCTTCTTGTGATCATGTTTAAAGAAAAAGCACTGTAGGATTTTTTTTAAGCCTTATGACTTGTTTTGTTTTGTTTTATACTTTCCACTAGTTGGCCTCTTTGATCGTTACATGAATTATCTTTTTTGGTTCCCTTGATTATTTGATAAAATCATTCTTGGGTGCCCTTTTGAATATAGTGAAGCAACTTAAAAATAAAAAGAAGAAGAAGAAGAAGAAGAAAATTAGAAAAAGAAAAGAAAAAAGAGAAGCAAATAAATCAAAAAAAAAAATTTTTTTGTTAGTCTCGTTTTAAAAGGACACAATAAGGTGCTCCACTCAGAGTAACATATTTGGTTGATGAATGAAGTTTGGGTTGATGATTGTTTGAATACGCTGAGCTTCAATTATTCAAAAAGGTTACCTACATCATATGTTTATTTTACTATAGCCTTTTGAATATCCCTTTTTTTCGTTTTCCCCACTATTGTCCCTTGGCCCCGTTACAACCCTGAAAATTTATTTTGATTCATATATGCTCTCATGAAAGAAGTAGTGGAGATTTGATTAATAGTCAAGCCAATGGTAGTACACTCCACATTGGTGAAATTTTGAGTGAATGCCTATTACGTTGAAACAATTAGAGAATTTGAGAGTTGAGTGTCCTATTGATGACAATTATGTTTTTAGAGAAGCCTAAGTCACTAATTTGGAATCAAAGTTGGTGATCCTTTGATTTTGGAATTTGCCTATTGCCTGCACTTGAACTGAATGTTGAGTTTGATATTCATGGTGTCTGCTTGTTCATAACTTTTACCTAAAGCAATTGCTTTAGGACAAGCAATGAATTTTGTGGAAGTGTTACACCAGGTTTAAAAAGAAACAAACATAAAGAGATAGTGTTTTTGAGGTAAAATTCCTGATTAATGTTTGAAAGATAATCAAGTATTTAATAATACTTGTTAATTAAGATTTCAATCTTATTCATTATTAACTTGTGTTTTAGAATGTATTTACTCATGATATGTTGAAGTATGCAAGATCGCGTGGTCATTTTGAAGTAATCAAGATTGATTTCGTCACAATTCTAGACCCAACTCGTATACAAATCAAGACAAGAACACACTTTTAAGAAGAATAAAATGATTTCGAAGATTCGTCAATGGAATGTCAAACAAGATTGATGACAGAATGATTGCAGAAAATTCTCGTTATCTTATTTAAAAAACAACATATCAATTCCCACATGGCCCACCCAAAACTGAACAAGCTTCAAGAAGACAAATAATGAAGGTCCACTTACAATTAACACATGCAAATTAATCTGCAATTTTGATCTCAAGATTGATTAGTTGGAAGCAAATATCAAAATACTCAAGTGCACTATGAAAAACATTATTTACAAGACATATGTGCATGCTTTTGACACATTAGTGTTCGAACAAATATATTTAGCCTTTGTGCCCAAGTTTCCTTCAAGACTCAAAGAAGAATGTCATTGGTATGAAGAAGAACGTTCTCGACAAAAGTGCAAATACGAAGATTGTTTCAAAGAAAGCAATTAACAGTTGGCAAGATTGTCCAACACATATATTCAGTTAAACTGAATATTCTAAGCCTCTCTTCATCTATAAAATGAATATCAATCAACAGATGAAAGATAAAGTTCAATTTGCAATTCTATCTACACTTGTTCATCTACGTACAAGTTCTAAAACTCTTCTCTCAAGAAAAACTCCAAGCTCTCTTGACTATATTTGTGGGTCATTTTTTTCTTTCTGAGTTCTTACTTTCAGTAAATCTCAAACAAAGAATTAAGAATCATAAGATCCCAAACACTTTTTGCCATACACATTATTTATAATCCAAGTTTATCTTTTATTTAAGATTGAGTGTGTTTGTAAAATCTTTTCGATTTGAAAGGTGATTGTAATATTATGTTCTAAATTGAAAGGTAGTTGTAAAAATCCTTTGTGGATGTAAAAATTCCTTTCTGTGTTAGAACCAAGTTGGGTTGAAAAACAATGACCCTTGATCGTTTTGATGATAACAAAAATTATTTTTTAGGAACAATTTATAGCACTAATGAATTTAATTTAAGTGTTTAGTTCCTTTATCATGAACATTAAAGACTTTATGCTACACCATTTGAGGATTGGAGAAGATAAACAAGGAAAACAAGACAATACTCTGATAGATCTGTTAAAGTTGGGACTAACTCTGCTAAAAGCGCTCTCAACACACCTCTGATGAATCTATTGATACAAGTTCGTTCTGATAATTTTGCGTCTGGTAAACAATTGTCTGTCTAGTGCAAGTGTCAAGTCAACACTTTGATAAGCCAACTTTTGTGCTCAAAACTTTGAAGAAGTCAGCATCCTAACATCCTCTACTCTCTAACTTGGACATTTCATATGTCTGGAGAAGTGCATGACATCCTAAGAATATGTCATCCTCTGGTCTTCCTGTCATTTCTATTAATGGATTGAGTGAATGGGCTGGTCGCATCTACACTTTTGGTCGTAAACCAGGATAAATTGGCTTGTGTTTATCTCGTTATCTCTTTATTTATTCTTGTTTTTAACTTCACCAGTTTTTAATTTATTTATATAATTAAATTTTTTTAAAACAAAACATAATTCAAATCTACCCTTTCTTGTGTTTTTCTCTCCACAATTGGCATTAGAACTCAGTCTCAAGATTGGATGTTAGAACCAACTTGGTTTGAAGAACTACGACCCTTACTTGTTTTGATGATAACAAAAATTATTTTGTGGGAACAATTTAAAGCACTAATGTTTTATTTAAGTGTATAGTTCTCAGATCACGTAATTTAATATGTTTACACTTGATCCTCTAATGTTTGGACAAGTTAAAGGAACGCCTAAACTATCCTATGAAAATACAACACGTCCTTTAATAGAGATTTTTAGGATTTCTAGTTGTTGTTCTGATTGCAAGAAAACAGCATGCATCATGAAGTTTTGTATCACATCTTATGAGATTTATTCGCCATTAAACCTTCTCAAAGATATCCTTGAAATTGATTCTACCAATCTTGATATGAAGATAGAGACATCGGAGGATATTATGATCAGATTATGTTGCATAGACCTTCAGACAAATACAAATTCAGGGTGTTTCGCAAATGATGCGCAAAAGCTTTGTCTTCTTTAGAGTGTTGACTTTTTCAAAGCATTGACTTTCATCATATCATAGACTATTAAACAGAGTCAGACATTCAGATGTTTGATGTGATTATCAGAGGCAGACAGTCACTTGCTTGTCAAGGTTATCAGAGGCAGAGAGATTAGATGCTTGTTGTGATTATCAGAGCCAGACTAATTAGTGCATTGCTTGTTTAAATAAAGTCAGTAGAGGCGCATTTTAGAGCGTGTTCACCAGATATCGAACGCAAAGAATAGTATAAAAATCTCTCTGTAAGGGTCATAGTACTTCAAGCCAACTTCGTTCTAACAACAATCTCTCTGTAACGGGAGGACAAGATGTAGATACAGTATGTTATAAACTAGTATAAAAATATGTGTTCCCTCTATCTCTCTGATTTTCTTATCTATGTTCTCTATGATTCAACCTATTTGTCTCTAAACCTTTTTTAACCGTAAGTTGAATAATTTGATAAAGAACGTACTTTATCGTTAAGCTTTTGGAGTATCTTTCAGAAATGGCAAAATACAATTTAAACCCCTCAGTGTTTTCTAGAACCTTCAATACTTGCCATTGAAATATAACGCCCATATTGATGTTGAGTGATGCAACTACTATCGATCTATTAAATATATTTTTAAATATATCAACAAATGGCATGATCGTGTTACAACAAGTTTCTACACTAGTACCAACACAACCAATTTGTCTGTATATGTTAACAAAATTAAGATGTATGATGATTGTACATATTTATAATCATGTGAAGCTACATAGATAATTTTTAGCTTTGATATTAACTATAGAGAACCTTCAGTTGAGCGGTTGCCATTTCATCTGGAAAACCAACAATTCGTTATTTTTTATGATGATGATCCAATTGATTAGGTGGTGAATAAGTCAATTATCTAGAGAACTATGTTTTTGGCATGGACAGAAGCAAATAAAAAATATGCAGCAGCTACAAATCTTACCCACAATCAATGTCCATTCAAATTTGTCTGGGAAGGAAAAACAAAAGGAATGGAGTCCTCACAAAGAGGCTTCTCAATTGGAAGGGTTCATTTTGTACCAATTAGATCATGTGAGAGATTTTATTTGAGGAATTTGCTTAATTATGTTAAAAGACTTGAAAGTTAAAAAGATATTACGATAGTAAATAACACAATGTACAAAACATTCAACAAGGCATGTTTTTATAGAGGCTTGCTAGATGGTGGGTGACAAGAAATACATTGATGCCATTGTAGAGTCAAACTCTTAGGGTACATGCGTATATTTGAGAAAACTATCTGAAACACTATTGATGTTGGAACAACTAATAATGATAGAGTTTGTTTGGAACAAAACATTGGAGTATTTGATTGGTGACATCTTGCATAGACAAATAGTCATGTTGTAATTTGACTGGTGACTTATAGTGGTCGAATATTTTATTTTCTTAAATTTTGAAATTATAATAACCTAATTGCACCTAATATCATAATCCAGAGTTTTGGTTTTTACTTGGTCCATATATGTATTTAATATGGTTCATATTTGGAATTATCAAATGATGAGGTAAAAAGTTATGCATTAGTAGATATTGAATCATTTTTTACAAAGTAATAACAAGAGTTTGAATTATTTTCCTAATATGTCTTAGTCAGATGAGTCGTTGAATTCTGAAAGCCATAATAAATTATATGATGAGTTGAATTATGATAGAGAACTTTTGGGTAGAGCATATTCAAATGATGTATATAGTGACTGCTAAAGAAAGAAGAATATATGACAAGGTCATGGCACGCATTGATGAAAAAACACCTGACATTTTTACATATATGGTTATCGTGGGATTGGGAAACTTACCTTTGGAGGGCTATATCTGCAACGTTAAGATCTTTAGGAGAAATTATTTTAATAGTGGCCTCTAGTTGAATTGTTGCTTTGCTTATTCTTGGAGGAAGAATAGCACATTCAAGGTCGTCATACCACTAGAAGTTGATGACCGTTCAATGTGTAGCATAACTCTGAAAGTGTGCAAACACGAGAAGGGGAAAGTTGAATTGTGTTTGTCTAATTTGAAAACTTTTTTCTTAATTCTGATTCTGGTTTGGTGACTTAACAGTTTATACTAAACAGAGGCAACAATATACTAACAGAATGGAAGTAAAAATTAACACACCAAATTTTATCTTGGTTCACCACCAACTTGATAGCTACGTCTAGTCCCTTCACGTAGAAGGATTTCGCCACTAATTCAAAACTTCGAATTACAATACCACCTGACCCTACAGGTCATTCTTCTCAAAACAACCTGAACCTACAGAATTTTTGAGGAAAACCAAACGTTGACTCTACAAGTCAAGTTTTCTCTACACAACTTGAAACCTACAGATTGTTAGAGGCAAAATAAAGCCACTATCATACTGGGTTACAATAAGTTAGAAACTGGTTTAGTTTTGCTTCTACTAAGCAGGTTTGATACAATGATTATCCCACACTACAGCACATAAAGTATTTTACTATCAACAAGCAATTTGCAAGAACTTTAAACTTTGAATACTTAGAAAAATTAAGCTCTTGAGGTTTTTCTGAATAACTTTGGTTTTTAGTATTTCAGAGTTTCTGGTTCGTGTTAATTTTCTTCAGCCTTGATCCACTGTTTACAGATGAAATTAGGGTTTGTGAATTTATTGCTGAGTTTCTGAATCGTATCTCAAATTCACCTTGGTCAACAAAGATTTTCTCTAAATATAGTTTTTATTGATACGATCTTGATAATATGCAAAATTGTGTGACTTAGAAATAATGGCTTGGGCAAATCACATTTGTTGCATTTTTAGAGTCGGTGCAGCTTTAGAGTGTGTTGTTTAACATAGGCATCATTTTGGAACATGTTTCAATTATTAGAGCAGCGGAACCTGAGCTTCATTGGTAGGCATGAAAATAATAATCTTCAGAGGCATGCTAAAAAATAATGTCCATTAGAGGCATGTTAAAGTTACTGTTCATCACAGGCATGCTACAGTTACTGTTCACCAGATGCATGCTAAAGTTAGTGTTCATCAGAGGCTTGATGCAGTTACTGTTCATCAGAGGCATAATGTAGTTACTATTCACCAGAGGCATGCTAGAGTAACTATTCATCAAAGGCATGAAAACTCAAGAGACACGCTATATCTTCAGGGGCACATAATTCTTTAGAGGCACGTTGATTTACTAGAAACACACAAACTACCATAATGGTTTCGTTTCCTCTGATATTTTTTACTTCCTCTAGAGGTATCCTCTGGTTACTTTCTCTAGTCGTATCCTCTAATGGTATCTCCTAATGGTATCCTCTAGTCGTATCCTCTAATTAAGTCATTAGCAATAAATTCATCTCATAAAATACCTTTGTTAACATCAAAACACATAAGGAATTGTTCGAGGGACCAACCTGGTTCCGACAAACTTGAGATAGTCCATTGGCACAGTTGACTGCAAAAATAAAATCCATTATATATGATGGAGCATCAATGACTCACGAGCATTATTTTGAAGCAGTTGACAACTTTCAGAAATGTGTTCATGACCATAATGGTAGAAAGTTAAACATTTCTTTTGGTAGAAAAAGCTGAAATTCTTAACTTCATCACCATAGTTTTTGAGTCACTAAAATGGTCACTAATGAAATTTAGGGACTAAATTAGCGATTGAATTTCAGTGACTGGAAAATGAATTTCTAATATTTATTTTTTCCATTTATATTAAAGTTGAGTGACCAAAATTTCTAATATTTAAAGCCTAACATTTTAATTCCGTCAATCTTTTATGAACACCCTTCTAATTCCCTCTCATTTTCTACTAATTTTTTTTCTATCTACCAAACATCAATTGTGCGAAACACTTTAGTTCCTCTTTCTTTATCAACCCACCACAAACCCTAAAATTGATCCCTTCTTTCTTTCTCAAACCACCACAAACACTTTAGTTCCTCTCACTTTTTTAGTAAAAGAAACAATCCCTTATTCCTTGCACCTAAACAGGGAAATGTCATTCACCACCGTTTTCAACTTTTCATCAATGAAATAGAGCAATTGTTCAATTACAAATCTTTTTCATCATGTGCTTAATTTAAATTAACTCAAGATCAATCTTGGTTGAATCAAAATGTCTAAAATATTATGGGTTAGTTATAAGTGAATAAAACATATTAGTTTATACTGGAGTGTGATTTGTGTGTGCAAATAATAAAATATAAGGGATAGAAAGATCACACACAAAAAGTATATTGTTTCGCCCAACTCAGGCTAGTCCAGTTCTCACAATAATGAAATTTTCACTATGTGCTTTCAGAACCAGAATGTCCTCCTTCACACCTTTTCTCTTGATCACACCTTGATCAATTACAATCTTTATATTTCAACCTAGAAAGGATTTTTACAAACACACTCAATCTAAAATAAAAGATACATTTGAGTTACAAATGAAGTGTATGATAAAAGTGTTTGGGATCTTGAAACTTATCAACACTTGTTTGAGATAAATTAAGAAAAACTCAGTAAATAATGATCCACAGATATAATGAAGAAAGCTGGAGTTTGCTTGAAGAGTTTTTGACTTGTTCTTACATGAACAAGTGTTGGTAGACTTGTAAATTGAACTTTTGCCTTAATCTTCCAATTGATCTTCATTTTATACATGATAAGATGCTTTGAATATTTAGTTTAAATTGAATATAGTTGTTGGACACATCAGCCAAGTGTCAGATATGTTTTAAAGCAACTAAACACATGTTTATATTGCTGCACAAAATGTTCTTGACAAACGAAGAATGTTCTTGCTTTTGAGTCTGATGGAAAACGTGAGTTAGTGTGAGAATGAGCTGTAACATGTCTGGTACTATTCCAAATCAGAATTATGCATATTTTTTCTATGTAATAATATAAGTACAGTGTACTTGCATCCTTGCTCACAACTCATCAATTTGGAGATCGATCTGATAATCAATCTGGAGGCTGCTTTCCTCCTATGAACATTCAGCTTAAGTTCTTAGCTTGACCACTTATTTGAGCAGTCTTGATACTCTTTAACTTGTGGTTTGGACTGTGGAAAATGATATGTTTTAGTTATGTCTTTGAAAGAGAATAACTAGAATGTTCTTTTATAAATTCAGAACCTTTTTGGTTATCTGTTGTATGTAAAACGTGGGTGAGTGATTTAGTAGTTGTCTATGTCAGTCTTTTATCTCATAAGCATGATATGCTTTCTACAAAACTGTGCAGCTGCATTGTCTTTGCTATCCCAACTGTCCTTGCTCATAGCTCATCAATCTGGAGATTGATCTTAATGTTGTTTACTTCTTTAGGCCTTTAGCTAGACTTTTGGGCTCGAGTATTGTTTTGAGTAGTTTTGACATGTCTTTATCTTAGCATCTGGACTATAAGGAATAATTCATTCTACTCATGTCCTTAAATTGAACTAATTAGAATGATCTTGAAAAAACCTGAATGATCTTGATAAACCAGAATGATCCTTTGATAAACCAGAATGATCGATCTTGATAAACCAGAATGATCTTTTAATAAACCAGAATGATCTTTTGATAAACCAGAATGATCCTTTGATAAACCATAATGATCATGATAAACCATAATGATCATGATAAACCATAATGACCTTTTAATAAACTAGAATGATCTTTTGATAAATAAGAATGATCTTTTATAAACCAGAATGGTCTTCTTATAAACAATAATGATCCTTTGATAAACCAGAATGATCTTTTATAAACCAGAATTTTCTTCTGATCAATCTGGAGATCAATTTGCATGTTTGTTTTTGCAAGTAAACTTTCAAATCTTGAATTTTAGTTGCTCATTAAATGTTGGGAAGACCATGTGCAAAATGCCAACTGATTTACTACATGTTGCTCTTCTAAAAAGATCTCTTTTGTCAATTGTTCTTTAATTGAATAACTAGAACATTCGGGTGAATGTCCTTCCATCACTCTTTTAACAAATGACTTAATAAATGACTCAATCTTGATATTATTTATTCTTCAAAGTTGATTCTTGTAATTTTGGAAAACTGATATGACTATTTATGAATGCAATGAACTTGTTCATCATGAGAACATTATTCCATAACAATTGAGAATGTACTTATGCACTTGTTGATGGCTTCTTGCTTGTTCACTTAT
Source organism: Cicer cuneatum (assembly GCA_037974295.1). Taxonomy (NCBI): domain Eukaryota; kingdom Viridiplantae; phylum Streptophyta; class Magnoliopsida; order Fabales; family Fabaceae; genus Cicer; species Cicer cuneatum. The sequence continues at coordinate 32,009,607 of JBBPBO010001985.1, read as the reverse complement.
GCAATTCATGTTCCTTAAATAAAACTCAAGTGCAATCATTAGTAGATCACCATTCACAAAACTTAATCATTTATTTCATAAGGTTTGTTGTCATTAAAACATATATCAAAAAGATTTTTACCTCAATAGTGTTATCACATTTCATGAAAGTTTCATCAGTGTCTCATCACCATTTCATCATCACTTCACAACCATTTATCGTACAATCTAAGTTTGACTCCAGCCCTAACCTGTTCAAATTGCTTTTACAACTGCGTCACCATTGTGTTATCTTAAACCCTCAAACTGCAAGTGCAACGTGAAACCCTCATTGTATATTGTAACCCATGTTCTTTATCAACTTAGTGGGTTCAAAGACATTCTTTGAAGAAATGAGAAATGAAAGAGATCAACTTTGAGAGAAATTGGCTAATATAAATAGAGAAGTTGAGTGCAAAAACCACATGATAAAACAATTGACAATAGCTTGAACTTTTAGTCCATGTCATATACTAGGGACCAAGTTCATGATACGATGAGATTGGTGATAATGATGTTGGTTTATGATGCTGGTAATTCTGATGATGAGATTGGAGATAATGATGTTGTTGATCATGATGATGAAGACTTAGATGGATAGTGACAAGTTAATCTGATGAAAACAATATGTTGTATTTTGTTAGGACTAAAATATACTATGTTTAGACTAAAATTTTATATGTATTTTTTTAGTACTTAGAAATACTACTTTAATATATTATGTTCTTTTGTTATGTACATTGATATGTTTAATGCATTTAAATCCTTTTGGTGTCTTGTAATAAATAAAATTTGGTGTATGAACTTATTTAGATATTGATATTAGATATAGAAGTGTTTTCATTGTTTTTTTAGACCATTAATGTAATGGATTAAAAAAAATCCAAATTTTAGAGACAGAATTAGTGACCAAATATTTCATAAAAATGGCAGATTCACCCACACAATGTGTCTCTAAATCAGTTGCTAATGGCATAGGAAATCAATTCAAAATGGTTGTTAAACCAGTCTCCAAATTTAGTGACTAAATTTCAGTCGCCAATTCAGTTGCCAACAACTAGCGACTAGTGATTTATCAACTGGATTTAAAAGGTCTTTGAATTGGTGGCTAAAAGAAACAACGAATGATTTTTAAACAATAGCGACCCAAAAAGCGATCACTACAAGCAAGATTTCTAGTAGTGCTTGTACTTCCAAATGATTTAGTAATAAAAAGTTCAGATGATTCAATTTCTTCTATTGTTGATACCGCTAATCCATCATTATTGGTTAACATGAATTATCAAAATCATATTTCCAAGAAAAAGGGCTATACAAGCCCTTAAGAATAATATTGTTGGTAGTATTAATGAGTATATATTGTCATTAATTCTTGACAAATCCAAATATTGATGCGACTAAGGATGTGCATCCTAGAATTCTTGAACACAATTATTGCTAAGAATTAATGACAACCAGTCATGTTGCTGAGAATTATAGACCAAGCTTCAAGATTGTACAATGGAACTCGGCTGATCATCACAAGAATGGGAAAACGTCTTCTTGAAGAAAAGTTTCTATCAGGAAGGAATATAGAAACACAATTTATACACCAAGATTGTCATTGACACCTTCTAATTTCATAATCCCAATCCAAATCTCAACGAATACAATTTTCATTAGTCATATCTTTTATGATGACTATTAAAAAAAGTCAAAGATAATCTTTAAAACACATAGGAGTTTATCTACCACAATATATGTTTTCATATATACAACTTTATGTTGTTATCTCAAATGTTACATCAACATATGGTTTGAAGATATTAATACTTGAGGAAAAAGTCAAGATATATGCATTATCTTAAATGTAAAGTTTATAAACAAGTACTTTAAAATGTAAAATAGAGTTTGGCCAAAATTGTGTTTATTTGAAAGGATAAATTGTTTCTATTGTTGTCATATTTGCTGCGTAGACGTTCCCCTGGTATGCGTTGGAGGCTTATTCTGCTTGTGGCAGAATAATTGACGACAGGTACATAGATCTTTTGGTATGCATATACATTTTTCAATTTAATTAATATATACCTAGTTGTTAAGGTTAATGTTTATTTAATATACACTGATATTTTTGGCTTTGTAGCATTTGCTATTGAGGGGCAAGTGAAAGAGAAAAGCAAGGTTTACACATAACAAAGTTGAATGATGACCTGTTGATATTTCGTTTGAAGGAGCTAACGAGTAACTTGTTCAATTTATCTTAGGTTAAATATGTAATATGTAATTTTGGTATGACATGTTTTTTAGTATTTGATGAATTTAGCAATTATTTTCTACTTTCGTTTTGGTGATGTAAGGTCATAATTAGTACCTCATACCAAATATATCTTATTCAATGAAGTTGGTTTATAATTGATGCATTATACATTGAGTTTTTTTTCATTATAAAATTGCTTCTTAGATTTTTAAATAATTGAGACGGATAACTATGTAATTTTAAGAATACACAAGACCATCTAATTTACGAGGAAAAATCTACAATATGAAGATTATAATAAATAATATACCTAAATACTATCAAAAACAAAAATAGACCTAAATAATTTAAATAATAATAATTTATATAATTATGTCATACTCATATATGATAGTTACATGAAAAAAATCTCACATAAAATTTTAAATATTTTTTATTTCTGGAATAACATATAGTGTCCAACTTTAATCATTTCCGTATGTTTTTTTATAAATGATTATTGATAACAAAAAGATGTAAAGATATAGGAATATTAAAGCAGTAGTATACTAGTAGTACACGTTTTGCTAAAATTATAATTGATAAAAAAAATTTATAGAGATATAGAAGCGCTACCGTGTAGATATATTTTCTTCTTTTTTATTCACTTATGTTATTTTTTTTTTTAAATGTAAATATTTCACTGGTAATTTATTTATTGTGATTTTTCTCTCAATTAAGTTTTGTATTTGATATAATATATTGTTAGAAATTTTTATAACAATATTGTTATAGTTTAGTGTAATGAGTAATGACTTAACAATTTCAAATTAAACGAAAGACTAAAATACAATGTTTAATGGGTGACCAAAATTTGGTTAAAATTTGGTTGCACACAATTTTGCCACTATTTTAAGACAAAAATGTAATTCAAATTAAGACATTACCACTATTTTAGGAATGAAAAAATTGCTACTTGACCACTTTCCTTTTAGTGATCAATTTTGGTGGCACGTTTTTCAATGTCCATTGCAGTCATTGTGTTTGTTAATAATAATAATAATAATAATAAATTAACAAAAAACAAAAGATGGCATTCAATTTACAATATTACCAATATTGTAAAAGAAAAAAAATTATATTTGACCATCTTCATGCTACTTAACCACCTTCTTTTATACATATTAGTATATATATACATATATATATATATATATAAGTAAAAAATAACATATGTTTCTTCAAAATATAAATAAACTAAATATATTTATATTATATTTTATTTTAAGGGTCGTGTGAGTATGATCACTAACACCATGATCACACAGGATTAAGAATCCATTTTCGCATGAAACCATGCATATGATACCACCTGCATACGCTTAATAAATACCCATTTAATTTATAAAATAAAATCCATTTATATATTAAATTAGAGCTGTTATGGTTATGGGATCATGTGAACGGTTTAAAAAAACATTGCAATTGGCTGATGATTTTGTCATTTTAATGACCGTTTCTCACAAGCCAACCAGTATTTAGACTAAAGTTTTGTCAGTGACAATTAATTAATATAATTTTCTAGTGGTGGAATCACAAAAAGATCTAGTTGCCACGAGCTTGTTGGTTCTTAGTTGAACATATGTATGATAGGGTGGTTAATTAAGGTTATTCTCTGAGATTAAGAGTTGCTGGACTATTATGCCGTTTCCAACATATTTGAGAATATCATGTGTCCACAACGAACATGTGACACCTGAAATGTCAACGTTCAATAATTTCTTTAAGAAATTAATTGCAATGGATTGATGGTTTAAATTTTATATAGATAGAATCAAATTAATATACCTATGTTATTGTAAATTTCTTTTTTAAGTAGATAGTTTATTTAATAAACTAACATAGTTTTTAAGCTAAACAAATATACTAACTTAAAGGATAGTAAACGGTAGACCTTAATATGAAGAAATAAGCAAAAGCCTGAAAAAAATTGAACACGAACAAAAGAAAACAATTCAATTTTTCTAAATAAATGATAACAACAACCTGTAAAAGTTTTCACCCAATGCATTTGTGAAATATACAATAGATTTGTCATGTGTTTTTTTTTTTTTTTACTGAAATAGATGCTAACAAGATGTGAAAGAAATTAAAAGAGTTGTATGAACAAAAGAACGTGCAAAATAAAGCATTTTTTATTTGAAAGTTGCTGAATATGAAATACAGAGATGTGAATTTAATGACAGAACATATGAGTATTTTTCATAATACAGTGAATCGGTTTACAACAACAGATATTAAATTAGATTATGAATTATAAGCGTTGTTATTGTTGAGTTCCTTGTCTAATAATTAGGAAGTCCTTGTGGTGACATTGACCAATTCAAATCCAAGTGGAAAATTGAAAATGTAACAGTTAAAGAGAGCACGTTGAATGAAGAGGCTTGAAGAAAGTAACATGGTTTGATTGGTTCTTTCTCAAAGTCAGAAGCATTAGATACAGAGTCACAAGGGAGAAGTTAATCTAGACACTTCCATATACGCGATAACTCTGAAAGTCGTAGCAAGTCAAGAAGCAATTTGAGGGCTAGAAAATAAGTGATATGCTATAATCATGGCAAAGCAGGTCACATAAAAAGAAATTGCAGGTTCCTTAAGAGAGGTCAATCAAGGGAAAGAGATAAAAACAAAGAGAAGAAATATGATAAAGATACAGCAGCAATTGCATCTGTTAGTGATGTCTACATTGTTTGTGATAGTAATTCCATAAACCTTGCATGTCAGAATTCAACTTGGATTATTGATTCGGGTGCCTCATATCATGTTACTCCTAGGAGTCATTTCTTCTCATCTTACAATGTTGGTGATTTTGGTACAATAAAAATGGGAGATGAATGAGTATGTAAAATTATCGATATGGGAGATGTTTGGGTTGAAATTGGGACTAGTTGCTTGCTTCAATTGAAGAATATTAGACATGTTCCTGATATTCGTCTCAATTTAATTTCGGTGAAAGCATTGGATATTGAAGGTTATCACACTTACTTTGATGGTGGTTGTATATGTAAAATCACCAAAGGGTCTATATTGGTTGCAAAGGAGCAAAGTTTTACTTCTCTCTATAACGGTGGTTGCTTTCTTTTCCTCTGGCTACTAAGATGTTTCAGTTCGCCAGGTTGTCTCTTGCCTGCCCGTGAATTCAGCAGCAGTTCGAAAGGTTAACCTATTCAGGAATCCTCGGATCTATGCTTATTTTCAACTCCCCGAAGCATTTCGTCGCTTACTACGCCCTTCCTCGTCTCTAGGTGCTTAGGTATCCACCATAAGCCTTTCCTCGTTTGAACCTCGCCCTTAACTTGAAGTCTACGCCATCCTAAGGTGCTACTAAATGAAAGAATCTTATCAACGTCCATAAATTTAAAATGATAGCATAGCTCAAATACTGAAATAGGAAAAATCCAGTGCTATGAGTGATATCATATAGTTTTATACTCTAAGTTCACGAGTTGGAGATAAGCGGACTCGAACCGCTGACATCCGCCACAGGGTAAACCACCGCCTCTCAGGCCCCGACTGATTGTACCATAGAGGCCAACGATAGACAATAACCCTCCGAACACAGCTTACAACTTTCATCGTATTGTGCTCTCCAAAGAGCAACTCTTCTCAAAATATCAAAAGGTGCTGAGTTGAAATCCTATTCAAATTCAAACTAAGGATTCTTGTGGTTCCGGAGGATCCAACTACAGGAGAACCGGGAACGAAGGTTTTTCTTATTATTATACTCTTTATATTGTTATTATTTATATATTATATCTTTTTATTTAATTAAATAGAATAGTATTGTTCTATCGAAATAGAATATTTTTTTTTTCATATTTGATATAAGAAATAAAAATAAAAATAAAAACAAAAAAAAATGCAAGGATCTATGATATATATAATGAAAAAATGTGGAAAAGAAGACAAAAATTCTTTACAATGATATTGTAAACCAATGGAAAGGGATGTAGCGCAGCTTGGTAGCGCGTTTGTTTTGGGTACAAAATGTCACAGGTTCAAATCCTGTCATCCCTATCGCTAACTATTAGTTATCGTAATAGCAGTAACAAAAGATCCATTAAGACCGATTCAAATTGGACATACATACTCAATATGAATAGTTTTCCATATTGAGTATTTATGCATGCAAGATGTATTGGCATCACATAAAATTATTTATGAAAATAAAGCGCTCTTAGTTCAGTTCGGTAGAACGCGGGTCTCCAAAACCCGATGTCATAGGTTCAAATCCTACAGAGCGTGATTTGTTAGATTGAGAATGACACTGAAATAATAGCATAACAGTCTAATATAAAGTATGAATTTAATCTCCTGTGAATTTGGATTCAAACAAATAAGAAAGGAATATGAAGTCAATAAAGAAACGAAATCTTACTTAATCAAAGATCCAACTGATCACCACGTCGATATTGTAAATATGTTGTTACAAATAATCCAGCCAAAGTAATAGGAATTAGATAACACAATTCCAAATAGAAAAACTTCAATCATTTGAGTTTGTTTGAAAGGAAAAAAAAGTGGGGGTAATATCTATCCTTAAATATGAATCTGTATTGACCATGAATCTCAATGACCAAGAATTGGCAATTGACATGATAAGTAACTATAGAATATCTAAAGTTCAGATCTAGAGTGTAGGTTTTGTCATGAACCCCGATATGTTCCTTGTAAGCCTGGTATAGGTAACCACAAAGACATTCCATTTAAGAGGATGTTATATATGCCAATCACTCCTAGGTTAAAAAGATTGTATGCATCAATGGAAACTGCTGCCCAAATGAGATGGCATCAACATAATAGATCGGGTTCAGGCAGTTTACGTCATCCGTCTGATGGAGAAGCTTGGAAGCATTTTGATGCAAGGTATCCAAACATTGCAAATGAACTGAGAAATGTAAGACTTGGTTTATGTTCTGATGGCTTCACGCCATACATTCAAGCATCTTCATCCCCATATTCTTGTTGGCCAATTGTTGTGACCCCGTATAATCTCCCGCCTGAAATGTGCATGACTAAACCATTCAAGTTTTTGACTTGTCTCATACCTGGACCATCTAACCCAAAAGCAAACATTGATGTGTATTTACAACCGTTAATAGACGAGCTTCAACAGTTGTGGAGTGAAGGGGCTTTGACTTATGATATTTCCATGAAACAAAACTTTGTAATGAGGGAAGCCTTAATGTGGACAATTAACGATTTTCTTGCTTATGGCATGTTATCTGGATGGAGTACTCAAGGTAAGTTGGCATGTCCGGTGTGTATGGACAGAAATAAGGCTTTTACCTTGAAATATGGTGGCAAAAATTCATGGTTCGATTGTCACCGTCATTTCTTACCTCCTAATCATCCCTTTAGAAGAAGTAAAAAAGGGTTCACTAAAAATAGGGTTGTTAAGGATGAACCTCGAGTTCACTAAAAGTATGGAGTTGGGTTCATAATATTCCACGAGTGATAGATAATGCAGTTTCAAAATTATTTGGATATGGAGTTAGTCATAATTGGACTAAACGAAGCATTTGTTGGGATATTCCATACTGGAAAGATAATTTCTTAAGGCATAATTTAGATGTCATGCACATAGAAAAACATTTGTTTGAAAATGTGTTTAACACTGTCATGAATGTTAAGAACAAGACTAAGGACAATGAAAAAGCAAGAATGGACTTGGCCATCATTTGCCAATGTAGCGACTTGGAGTTGGTTCCACATAACAATGGAAAAATGACAAAACCTAAGGCAAATTATTGCCTTACGTCTAATGAGGCAAAGAAAGTTTGTAAATGGAAAAAGGAGCTTAAGATGCCAGATGGGTATGCTTCTAACTTGGCAAGATGTGCAGATGTTAATAAAGGACAAATGAATGGGATGAAAAGCCACGATTGTTACATATTTATAGAGTGTTTGCTTCCATTTTCATTTAGTTCATTGCCTTACCATGTGTGGAAACCACTAACATAATTAAGTCAATTCTTTAAGGGCTTGTGCAGCAATACCTTAAGACATGATGAATTGGTCAAATTGGGTGAAAATATTCCATTCATCATATGCAAACTTGAAAGAATCTTCCCACCAGTATGAGGCAAAACTTGGTGGTCCAGTTCAATATCGATGGATGTATCCATTTGAAAGGTATTTTATATTCACTATTAAGGATTTCATATTTTTTCTAGATATTTCCACATTTATTTATTTATTGGTCTCCTTTTTCCAGAATGATGGGTGATTTTAAGCGCACAGTGAAAAACAAAGCTAGAGTGGAAGGCTCAATATGTATGTCATACTTACATCGAGAGACAACATATTTTTGTTCCTACTAATTCAAAACAATCTATTTGTTTGATAGAAGCCAGCGTAATGAAGCTCCAAAATTAAATGATGTCGTCACAACAACACTGTCAATTAGCAATCAATTAGGACGTACTAGTGGGAAGGCCCAAACACATTGGTTGAGTGATGCTGAAAGAAGATCTGCTCATGTACACATCCTCATCAATTGCAACGAGGTCAAGCCATATATTGAGTAAGAAGCCTGAAAACACACACCCCACATATTTATCAAATATATGTAATAACAATTTTATCATTATTGGCAGCGCCTTTTTGCACTCTTATTCCATTGTTGAAGAAGGCCCTATATCTCAAACTCGTATACATGGAGAATTCGCATAATGGTTTCGTGCGTATGTAAGTGCTTTATTGAAGTTTGTTGATAATAAATTAGAACTTCTTAATTAACTATTGTGAATATCATGTTTGTATAGGCCAGTGACAAGGCAAATGGTGTGACCGACCCTAACTTGTTATCATTAGCTTGGGGTCCTGAGTCAATGGTCAAAAGTTGGCACAAGTATTACATTAATGGGTACAAATTTCACACCAAAGATTGGTCTCAGGGTAAGAAAACCATAAATAGTGGAGTTTATGTAAAATGGGTTACTAGAGGAGGAGAAGATGATTTCTACGGAGTCATCCAACATATCTACGAGTTAGAGTATTACAAATTGCCTCACAAGGTAGCCTTGTTTTATTGCTAATGGTTTGATCCTAGACGGAACAGAGGAACCAAAGTCCATCCACAATATGATATTGTTGATGTCAAGATGAATCCTAAATATGATCTCTATGATCCCTTCATAATTGCACAAAAGGCTAGACAAGTGTATTATGTACCTTATCCTGAAATGCGAACCGATAAGCGTCATTGGTCTGCAGTTATCAAAACAAAGCCTATGGGTCGTGTAGAGGTGGACGGCCTCAATGAGGACATACCATATCAAGATGAAGATATGACACATGTTGAACAATTAACTGAAATTGAAGAATTGGTTGGCTTGCATGATGAAACACATAGCGATGAAGAATTCAATGTAACGTTTGTTCCAAATATCCCAATTGATAATGATAGTGATATGGATGATGAAGATGGGGATGATTCTTCAATTGACGTTTGATTTTTTAGTAAGTATATATCTTAGTATTTGTGCTTTTAGTACTGTTCATCCTTCTATTTATTGCTTTTAATGCCATTCTCATTCTGCCATTATGCTATCTGCAATGTGTTTTGTTGTTTTAATGCCATTCTCATTCTGCCATTATGCTCTTTATTGCTTTTAATGCCATTCTCATTCTGCCATCATCCTTCTGTTTTGCTATCTGGCAATGTGCATTTATTTATTATTCTGTTGTTTTGCTATCTGCAATGTGCATTTTTTTATTATTCTGCATTTCTTTAATATTCATACAAACTATTGTGTGTGCTAATTGTTTTTATTCATCTTATTTTTTTATAGATGGCTCCAAAATAAAAGATTAGAGTCAAGTTTCATTTGAAGAAAAATCGCATGATTTTACCGCATAAGGTAACTCAAGCAGCTCAGCAGGTACAAGCAACAATTGATCAATTGCCACTAGATGCCAATGTCACTACACTAACCTCACAATATGTGGGACATTCCACCCAACAACATGTGGAGCCTCCTACCCAACAAGTTGCAGTGCTTCCACCCCCACCTAGTAAGGTGAATCAATCTAAACCGATTATAGTGATGATGCCCACACCGGGTTTTGTCCCAGAAGACATCATTTCCCCGACTGTTGATCATTCTCAGTTATAACCATTAACATCTGTTGCCTCACGACATACTTCAGTTTCTGCTAATCCACCACCTTTAATACCTGTTGCTATTGGTAATAACACTCAAGGCTCACGATGCTCCAATTCTAGTCATAAGGTTGCACCTGATGGGAGAACAATGATATGGCCGGATGGTCGAGGGTATGTAACTAGTTCCGATTAACTTTTCATTACAACATGAGGTTTATGGTTCATTTCAAATTATTTTTTAAAATTTTATGTTGTTTGAAAATTGTTTGCAGTTGGTTACCGTGTAGGGTGGCATCGAGGGCCCTCACCTCAGTCATTTCATCACAATATGTTGATCCGTATCCTACATGGGGAGCAATCCCAGAATTAATTTTGGAACGTTGGTTCGACAAATTCGGTGTAAGATTATGTTATATATCTTATTAATGAGTTCAATTATTGTGTAGATACTAATTAGTACATTATAACTTATTTGTAATGTAATGTTGCAGGAGAAAGTTGCTTGGTTTCCTGAGCACAATTTTCAGATTAAGAATATCTTCAATACAAAAGGATCAATGTGCTTTCTGATATGTTGATGCAAGTGAGAAATAAACGCAAGTGTCCAAATTGGATGGGAGAAACTGTTTGGAATGATCTTCAGAAGATATGGATGGATCCGTCATATAAGGAGATATCAAATCGAGCTAAGAAAAACCGTGCTTCTTCTAAAGGAGGAGCTGTCCATACTGGTGGATCTATATCTGTTGCTGAACATACCAATCGGATGGTACGTTTTCTATGTCAAAGTCTTCACTGTATAATCATTTAATGTTTGGCTCAAGGACATGCCTAATATTTACTAAGAAGAAGTTATAATGTCTTCACTGTTGCTGTTTTTTATTTTTTGTAAGGCTGAAGAGTTAGGTAGAGACCCCACATTGGATGAGGTCTTTTTAAAAACTCACACTAAGAAGAAGGACAGCTCTTGGGTTGATGAAAGAGCAAAAAAAACATATGTAAGAAATATTAAGTCATTTGTTATTTCATTTGTATTTCTTGTAAAAGTAATTTGATTATGTTACATTATTTTCTATTTGAGCAGGAAACATTTCAAGGTAAGTTGCAGCTTCACACCAAAGTTGGGGAAACATCTAGTAGTTGTAGCCAAGTGGTTAATGCAGAAGCTCGCTTAGACATGTGTGTCCAATCTGTTGGGGGAAAGAATAAAGGGCATATTTATGGTGCTGGAGATAGATCCTCCCTTTATAGACCAGGTGTCGCAAGTCTGGTCTCAGATTCTCGTCCATTTAGAGGTTGCACCAATTTCTTGTCTTAGCACTCTAACGAGATAGCTGCACAAATAGCAGCATTTGAGGAGCGAGCAAAAGCAGCAGAACAAGAGGCACGAGAGAAGCTAAGGAAAGCAGAGAAACGTCGACAAGAGGAGCTAAGGAAAGCAGAGCAACGTCGACAAGAGGAGATTCAAAAAACAGAGCAGTGCACTACAGAGTTCCAGATGCAGCTAACAACATTGGCAAAAAGTGTTGCTTCCATACAGGTCGAGTCCTCCCGTCGTCGTCGTCATCCAGATTATGAAGAGGATGATGACGTCGAGTAGTAATACTGATTCCAGTGTAGGTTTTATTTAGTAGTTATGACTACATATTTTTCTTAGACTTGTTGGCATTATCGATATATATTCTTATGATAGTGTCGTTATGTGTATTTTTACACTTATGGTAGTGACAGTGTGTTTATTTTGAGACTTGTGGTAGTCACGATGTGTATTTTGAAAACACTATTTATATAAAACTTCACTTTGTTTTGACAATGATGTTTTAATATGCTTACAATTTATTTTAAAAATACATTTAAAAAAAATACAAAAATCAGTAGGATACAAAATAGAATGTAAATCATATTTTCATTACCCACGAACATTCTATGAGTAAATGATAATTTACCCACGGAATATCTGTGGTTATTTTACACACGGAAAATCTGTGGTTATTTTACCCACGGAAAATATGTGGGTATTTTACCCACGGAACATTTGTGGGTAATTTACCCACGGAAAATCTGTGGGTAAATTACCCACGGACATTCCTTAGGTAGCCATATCCTACTGATTGTCTGTGGGTAAATATTTACCTACGAGCAAAATAGCTACGGATCCGTGTCCGTGGGTAATCCGTGGGTAATTTTAGGTTACCTACGGACTTGTCGTGGGTAAAGATAAAATCTGCCGTAGGTAATAACACTTTTTCTTGTAGTGTTTGGGGTGAAGCAATGAAAACTGTAGTGGATTTGATCAATCTTTCTCCATATTGTAATAACCTAATTAATTAAAACTTAATAAAATACATGTGTTACAAATAATATTATTAACTTTAGAAATAAGGATTTTTTTAATTTTTTTAAACTTAAATTGATAAAGAAGGACACAAGAGTAATAAGAGATAAAGACCAAAGGGCAATTTGGGAATTTCCTTTTCGATTAACTCACCACCCGTTTCTATCTTTCCCATAAACTAACCATATCTCTTCTGCATTCTCATGAGTAACGGGCCAGTTCTTTGTCAAATTGTGTACATTGTCCTTCCATATTCCACCGCTGGCCAATTTCGGTCTCAAAAAAAACACTGGTGGCAAGTACTGTATCCCCCAACAATGAACGCTCCAGCCATTGTCAGCTCTGATACTCCAGCTAATTTGGGCGTGAAATTATACTGCTTTTGAAAGTCTTGTAGAATTTTAGAACTCTTCTTCCAAAATCAGCAAAATCTAAAAGTTCACTAACATCCCCAAACCGGTCCAGCACCATTGCATGCGGAAGTCTGTCTCTTTATCCTGGTGAATCATCTCAAATCAGTCGAACAAGGAAAACACGACCAGCCAAGAGGTATTCGAGCTGAAGAAGGGAATTTGAAATTAGAGGAGTAAAATGAGTTGGGATATAAGTTCCTTCTTCGTAATACAATTAGGTGAGTTCTTTACTTTTTTATCACGTGAGATTGGGGAATTAAATTTTATTACAAATTCTAAAACTGTTTAAAAAATAAAAAGGGAATGGAAGATAAGAACTAAAATAGTGAAAAAAAACAAAAAAAAAACAGAAGTTTAGCATATAGGAATTTCATTGAAAATTTGAGCTTATCTCTGTTTGTGCGATGTTGTGAATGAATTATGTGTTAGGAAAATTTAATTAGATGCGTAGACCTTAATTTCAGGTGAGTATGCTTGTCGAGCACGATTACTGCTGCTGCCTCTTATGCGTATGCGAAATTGTGAGTTCTGAGGAAATGGGGTAATTACGGGTTAGGAGAAGTTGAGTGTGAGGAAATGGAATTTTTGCATGTAGGTGTTTTAAAACTGCATCCAAATGACTTTTCATGACTCTGATGTTGTTTTTTTTTTCCTCTAATTGTAGTTTCGAATTAGGAACTTAGGATTAAATTATTATCGATTTTATTGTGACCTTTCTTGGAGCAGACAATACACATCTAATCCTATTCCTCTTATTAATTTTGCTAACATCATAAATCATAGATGCAAGCTAGCTTCTATTTATGTTGTTTGCAAGGAAATCCTAAAATGATACTTCGTGTTTGACTGAATTGCAAATGGATTCCTGTTATGGTTTTGCAATAATTTTACTATTAAGAGTAAGATTTTCTCCCTTAAATTCTTCAAAATCATTTTTGAGAGAATTGTATTGTTCAGTTAGATTTGAATTATCTTTTTTGAGAGTTTTCAGTTTTAAAGAAATGATGTGATTTTTATTGAAAAAATAATTTATAATTGTAATTAATTAAATAAAAAGTTAAATCATAAAGTACCTCAATTTCGTCATCCACAAACTCACTTCCAGAGTCATAGTCAACATCATCCATTAGAGCCAAATCAGCTTGCTCTTCATCATCAGAGGACTCATAATAGTTATCCATGTAGCCATTAGAACCATTTTCTTAGACTTGGAATCTTTCCTCTGGAATTTCCCTTTCTTCAGATTGGGACATTCTGACTTGATGTGACCAGATTCATTGCATACATAACAGATGATGCTTTTATTATCAAACTAATTGTAACACCCCGATTTTTAACAATGAGAGTGTAAATTTTTTTAAAACAACTAAACATTTTTAGATAAAATATTCATAATCGTAATGTAATTTAAATCAGTGAAAAATATTTAATTGTAAAATTATTTTCGAAAAATGACGATTAGAATCATTGTTGCATTATATAAAATGGTGTCGACATAACGAATATACCTAAAACTGAACAATTCACATTAACAAAAATAAAAGTCACAATTGTTTCAAATACATAGATTCCATTGCAGCAACAATATTGCAATAAGGAAGGGAGAATAAATAAAATTCTTAAATACAACCCTAACTTGATCATTAACTTTAACTGACGATGATTGGGTACTGAGGATCCACGGGTGGCATCAAGCCTCACTGCTTCGGATTGCTAATTCAAAATCATCACTTTGTCACGTCTTCGATGTCGTTGCAATTTCCGTACGACTCAAAACTCTAAGAACCTGGGTGTAAGCCCAGTCCACAATAATAGTGGAGGGTCACGATCTAAAAACAACATACATACGAAAATACAAAGCATAACATGGCATGACATCAAGTGATAAACAAACATGCATATAAATATCATCATATAACAAACATGACTCATGTGACAAAGCACTCTCTAATGCAATGCTTATATGCTAGTGCACATGATTCTGGAATTTCCACACCCTCTCGCAGAGCAATACTAATTACCGAGGTGCCACCTATCACAGATCCGCACGATTTACTATAGTGCAGTCTATCACAGACCTACACGACTCCAAAATCCTTGTAAGGATAAGGTGAACCAATTAACTCAAGGAACCACCCCATGGCCCATCACGGTCACCACTAACACTGTGGCCCATCACGGTCACCACTAACTATGAAATGCATGAGCATACACTGACTCTTCCACATTAATCATTATGTAAATGCAGCTATTAAAAGACTCATCTTTTAATACTCGTTAAACACTAAAAAATTTCATACTTTTTCATAGAGCAAACTCAAGATATATTCTCGTCAGTAAAATTCATAACACATATGTTATCAGTTATGAATACATAATCACATCAAATACATAAACAATTGTGTGCACATTTATTCACCACAAGCACAAAGAACATGTATACAGACACACTTTGCATTCAAGCATATATAATATTGTTAGAAAGTGCCCTTAGCTCGACAGTGCTTTATTACACAAGCAACTTAACCTATCTGATGATTCCAATGACGCCTCTTAATACTAAAAGTTCCAATATTCAAACTATTCAAAATCATGATTTTCCAACTTGACATTTTTTCAAACCTTAATCTTTATTAATTATGCTTTGTATATAAACATTCACTTAAAAACCACATTTTCTAACCAACACAACAATATTCCCCAAGTTCGCAATTGTCTTTTAAGTCTCCAACTAAAATCTACATTCTTAATAAAATCATATATCAAAATCCAAAATTATAATCAATCACTGTTTTTAAAAATACCTAAATACTTCTTTAAAGTTCATCATTATACCACCTTTAAATTCACAAGAGAATTTTTTCCTAACTTCTTTAAAGTTCATAAAATTTCTACTACTCGGATACTTTTGAATTAAAATAACCCACAAAAATTCATTTACCTCTTTATTTCAAAACTTATTCCAAAAAAAATTTGTCATGACTTTTTTGTTTCTATCTCTTTTCCTTAAAAATTTCAACCCAACAAACATAAAATATTCAGAGTTCTCTCCACCCCTAACTCGGTATCAACAATCTCGATTCATTTTTTAGATTCAAGGAGCTAACTACATAAACATAGATAATTACAAAATTTACTTCAAGGTAACATTACTCAAGAAAACTAAACAATTTTTTTTTAATCACTCACTTACATTAAAATCCTCATTCCACAACTTTGAGTTTTTTTTTAAAATAATACGTAACTTTGGTCTCCAAGCACCTTAACATCTAGTTGTAATTTTAATTAACGAAAAACATAAACCAAACATACTTGTTAAAGTCTTCTTAACTTTACTAACTTAAACCCTCTAATAAAATTTCTAATGTCAATTCAAACTCACTTATTTAAAAACAACTTATTACAATACTCAAACACAACAACTTACAACACAAGTTCAAAACACAAGATTACAGTTCCACGTTTTTATCATTGTAAACGTTGATTTTTAAGCAACAATAGGACTTTGCGATTTCCAACAACAACTAAGCCTAACCTATATCCACCAAGGTAATACTGAGAATCTTAAAATAATCTATTTAACAAAACACAGCAAACAAACTTTAACAATCCATGGAATCATGATTTTTTTTAAGGAAAAGTGTAGAATCAAAACATTACAACAATACAAGATTCGACCTACCAATTAAAAAGGAGGAAATAAAACTCACCTACTAGATGCAATCTAGCACTACCAAGCAAGAAACAAACTTTTCATTCTCCCCAAAACTCTCTGTCTCCTTTGTGAATTTAGTAACAAAGTAAGATGAAAATAAAAATGAATATCTCCTCCTTTTCCTTTTTTCTTTTAAAACTAACAAAAAGTGAAACTTGGTCACCAAGACTGGATTATAATAATAGGATTTAATCCTAACCACCCATTCCTCTAAATATCTTACTAGCTTCTCATTCAATATTTCTCCTCTAAATATTTAGAAATTATTTATCTCGACGCAACTTAGCTCGCAGATAAATCTAGTCTTCAGTTAAAACTCGTAAAGTATTTATCAATAGTTATTATTACGACATAAATAATTTGATTATTAAAATAATTAAATTTAATATTATTCGCTCAAAAAAATATTACTCGGAAATAAATCAAGTCTCAAATCACTTAAGAACTTGAATAAGACATTCCATCGAATTCAAATATATTTTGAAATTTGAAAGCGGCAAAACTATTTGTCAATTTCAAACATTGAGAAATTTCAGTCTCAGATTTTCACTATTTTTACATGTGAACTAAATAAAAATATTTCGGTCGTGAAAAAGTATTTTTTTGTACTTTTATTCATAAATAAAAGGAATTGATATGCTCAACAACACGTTTTAATTACAAAACATAACTAAATATATATAATTAAGAATTCATTTTCTATGGGTCTTACATTCTACCCTCCTAAAAATAGTTTCGTCTTCGAAACTAGAAGTAAGGGTAACAACTCATTGTAGGTTTGCACTCAAACTCAACATACATGATACAACTTGTTTCACTGGGCCTATGTGAAGAAAGTTTCGTCTTTCCCTTTTCATAGGGTGCTTAAGAACTCTACACACTACCATAGTCGGTAAGATTAGTCTGTTTCATTCAACATGATTTTGTCTACAATCAACATGAGATTGGGGATGATCAGTTCCTCATTTTTTCAATAGGTGGCCAAAAACCATGATGGTGGCTTAGACCATCTTAACCTAACTGTAGTAATGCTTCTTGTGACTTGCACTTAAGATCCTCTTGAGGCACAAGAGGTCTAACAATCTCTTCAAGGTCCACCGAGTTTCCGTTAGTTTCCTATCACTTTGATCCTATCGACGAAGTACAATTGCCCAAAATATGTCACATAGCCACATATACGCCCACCTGATACGAAACATCCATTAGGTACCAAACCGAAACACTAAGTTTGACGCCAACATATTGAGCAGAAAACAATCATTACTTCTGAGAACTCCCTAATTTCTCCATTACCTACAAACCCTCAATTTTCTTTAGGCGCACAACTACGCCAAACCACAGTGTTCTTATTAGAATATTGTTCTAATTATAACTTTAATAATTCCATCCCAACATTGGTTGGTGATCCAAGTTTCCTCAAATATTTTCGACAACATGCCAGAACTATACCACCTATGACACACAAACTTCTTTCCAGTTTAGTGCTTCATTTCAAGAGTCGTTTCTCCAACAAAAATCCAACTTGAATTTCATTCACTGATTAAGACCTACATTTGTCTCATGCCTAACACCTCAAATTCACGCTTCACTAATCAATTTTCTACATACTTTGCAATTCTGGATAAACCCGAAAATAATTTTCCTACATCTATTGCCAACATTCATTATGATACTTCTCAATTTCATTGTTTCCTTAGTTTGTAGCTTTATGGTTATCTTTTCATTATGACAGGTCAAACACATTGTATTCACTCATCACTTTTCCATTTATACAAACATTAAATTTCTACCTCGAACCTTGATACATCTTCAGTATTTCGAAATCATTACTTAGCTTACTTTGTATGTATTTTTCAAAAAATTGCTCTCTTCTTTGACTGTCACAATTGGTACACACCATTGTGCGTCATATCCTAAAACGTCATCCAACCTAACTTGATTTTCTTTTGTCTTTCCTCTTACTATTAAACTTTTCTTCCTTCGAATAAGCTTGTCATCCTAGTCATTCGAAATTCCTTCAACAATTCAAACAAAATCTTAATCCCTCCTAATTCTCACGCTTCTTATGAAATATTCTACATCTAAAATATATCTCAAAATACTTTTCACCTCTACCGTCATTCAACCGTCCATGTGGTCAATATCTGGATTATTTCCTTAGCTCATCTGTTATCATACTTCGTCTTTCTTCCTTATATCGATTTCAATAAATCAAGCCTTACTAGTTCCCACCAAACTTTTCCATTCCATACTCGATTCTTCCTTACCAAACAACCATTTTACCCTTTTGATTTACGAACACAATAACGTACCCCCATGTCACGCATTCAAGTAGTGCCTTTGAATCATTGGCATAACCTTCTAATAACAATGTCTAAATTATAGGTGAGATAATTCCTTTCATGAATCCTTAATTGACTTAAGCTACATCTCCATGTGCTGCTCCAACAAGTTTTCTTGGCACTTTTTCCAAAATTTGGATTACTCGTTGGATTCTTATTCGTCCCCAACCTTCGCCGAGGTACAAACTGAAAGAGCCCCAACAATCGAACGTCCTAAAGAACTATTCCTCAAACGTTCCCAGTAAGCATCTCCTAAGGAATAATTATCTCTAAACCTCATACTCATAATTTTGTAGTAAAATATCTCTAAGGCCCACATACTGTCCTCATGCATCTAGTCACTGAAACACTCATTTCAAATCATAATGCTTGACTTCCCAACACTCATTTGTTACATTTCTTCATTTTCACTCTCTATCGTTGAATAAAGCTCTAAAATCTGATCCTCGAAATCTCCAAATAATCATCACAGCGTCTAAATTCATCCATTTCATCTTAAGATACAATACAAGGTCTTATTTATCATTGACTCTAACCGTCTTAGTAATCTAACTAATGAAAACTCTTCTAATCATAACACAACATTTTTAGTAAATCTTCAAACACTTCCATCCATAACATGAATTATTTATCACTTGCCTACCTCAACTCCCTTGATTATATAAGTTTAAGGTGTCACTTGGTCCTCCACCCAGCCTGGTAGATTTTAAATCGTTGACTTAAAGATCAAACATCTTAGGGTCCCAAATCAAATCTTGATTAATCCCTTCGACCTATCAAAATATTCATACTCTCCCAGTGTTTACCATCCTTTAATAGACATTGAAAGCTTACATTGCTACAATCTCTAACTAGTCTCGTACTCTATACTTCCAATTCCACTTAATAGTAACATACAGTTTAATACATCAAGGCTTAACTCCTTATGTTTACCCAGACATCACTCAAAATTCACACTTACCCATCTAGAGTTTCATCTAAAATCACTATCCATACTTACTATCACCTAAACCAAATAGATATTTTTCACTTACCAACGAAATATATTGTCTCACTCCTATAATTGTCACGAGATTCATACTTGACAATCTAAGTCACGACTCTAGTTTAACTCGAACACTCGACCGTACCCCTCAAAGTATCCACTATTCCTCAAAGTGTCCTTTAACTAACCAAGGTATTATTCACCCCTAATGTGCGGTGCCCCTTAACTTCAATACAAGCCTATTTTATTGATACCTAACCACCAAATGCTATTCCAAATGGAAGCCCCGTCTTCTCAACAATTCCATGGTGCTCACATCTCTTTGACAGTTATAAAACTTCATCCAGTCTTGTCCTAAAATCTACCATGCGAACTTCTAATACTTTACTTAAAAAATATCTCCACTTAGATCTTTACTTGAATTCCTCTATTAGTCTAACGTTAATCCATCCAAACCCACCATCTTTGAGTTACCAACAACATAGCCTTTGTATCTTTGGAACCACTTCATAAATCCCATGCAGTCGTGATTCCCTAGACCAATGCGTCTAAGGAATTTAGAGACACTTGTCGACTAATTTTCTATGTTTTAACTACTCTTCCTACTAAAGTGCTATAAACCACACTGTTTCGAATAAGAAATAATAAAATACTTAAACATATCATGTTTGACCAAGGACAACAAAAACACAAAGCATATATGGACTTCAGTCACTTACTCCCACTAAACCTGACCCTAGATTAACTTAGGACACCCAACTCACATCTCCAGAGAAATATAAACCGGGGCTCTGATACCACAATGTAATACCCTGATTTTTAATGAGAGTGTAAAACTTTTTTTTTTAAAACAACTAAACATTTTTAGATAAAATATTCATAATCATACTGTAATTTAAATTAATGAAATTATTTAATTGTAAAATTCTTTTCCAAAAGTGACGATTAGAATCATTGTTGCGTTATATAAAATGGTATCGATACAACGAATTTACCAAAAACCGAACAATTCACAATGACCAAAAAAAATTACAATTGTTTCAAATGCATAAATTCCATTGCGGCAACGACATTGTAATAAGGAAGGGAAAATAAATAAAATTCTTAAATAAAACCCTAAGTTGATCATTAACTTTAACTGACGATGACTAAGTACTGAGGATCCACGGGTGGCATCAAGCCTCACTGCTTCTGATTACTAATTCAAAATCATCGCTCTGTCACGTCTTCGATGTCATTGCAATTCTCGTACGACTGAATACTCTAAGAACCTGGGGCGTAAGATCGGTCCACAATAATAGTAGAAGGTCACGATATAAAAACAACATACATACGAAAATACAAAGCAAAACATGGCATGACATCAAGTGATAAACAAACATACATATAAATATCATCATATAACAAGCATGACTCGTGTGACAAAGCACTCTAATGCAATGCTTATATGCTAGTGCACATGATTTCGGAATTTCCACACCCTCATCAAGGGACGTAAATCATAAATGTATTGCCTATCACAGATCAGCTCGATTTACTAGAGTGCAGTCTATCACAGACCTACACGACTCCAAAATCCTCGTAAGGATATGGTGGACCAATCAACTCAAGGGACCACCCCATGGCCCATCACGGTCACCACTAACATTGTGGCCCATCACGGTCACCGCTAACTATGAAATGCATGAGCACACACTGACTCTTCCACATCAATCATTATGTAAATGCAGCTACTAAAAGACTCCCCTTTTAATACTCATTAAACACTAATAACTTTTAATAATTTTTCATAGAGCATACTCAAGACATATTCTCGTCAATAAAATTCATAACACATATGTTATCAGTTATGAATACATAATCACATCAAATACATAAAAAATCTTGTGCACATTTATTCACCACAAGCACAAAGAACATGTATACAAACACACTCTGCATTCAAGCATATATAATATCGTTAGAAAGTGCCTTTACCTCGACAATGCTTTATTACACAAACAACTTACACTACACCAACATAACCTATCTGACGATTCCAATGACGCCTCTCAATTTCCTTGAACCTTAAACCAATCAATTATTTTAATCAATACAAGTTTCTAAACCAACCTCCAAATGAATTCTAGCTTCTACCACTATCGAAATCAATTAGGGTTTTTTTGTTTTCTCTTAGATTTCCTAACATCAAAAAGATTTTGGTTTAAGTACTTTGACGAAACAATTTTCAAAAAATTTATATCACAATTTTAAAATCTCGAAATTGTTTTTCAAACTTATTGAAGTTCAACTCAAATTTTTGTCTTTAACAACTTAGGAAAAATATTTTCATAACAAAATCTATCAAAGACAAACATACTCACATGGTTTGAAATTTCGATTAAATCATAAATTTCAACACTTTAATATTTGAAAAACTAGTAGAAAGATTGTATCAAGAAATCTTATAAAAGAAAAACTCAAATACTAAGAGTTCCAATATTCTAACTATTCAAAATCATGATTTTCCAACTTGACATTTTTTCAAACCTTAATCTTTATTCATGATGCTTTGTATATAAACTTTCACTTAAAAACCGCATTTTCTAATCAACACAATAATATTTCCCAAGTTCGCAATTGTCTTTTAAGTCTCCAACTAAAAACTACATTCTTAATAAAATCATATATCAAAAATCAAAATTATAATCAATCATTGTTTTTCAAAATACCTAAATACTTTTTCAACCTCGAATTTTAGCATAAAGTTGATATCTTTACTATAAAAATTAAAACTTTTAACTTCAAAACTTAAGATTGAATCTTTATTCATAAACTGAATATTTCTCTTTCAAACCTTTTTAAGAATACAAAGTTGGAACCCTTATATATATCAATCTATCAAGTCGAAACTTTATTTTCACAAAAACCCAAAGGATAAAACCTTTAACACCTAAATAACAAAGTAAACATAAAACCAACCTTTAAACAAAATTTGGAACTCTCTTTCTATATATATACCACTCGGCTAAAATCCATTTTACTCATCAAAATTTTTCAAAAATATTTCCAAATCCAAATCTAGTTTAAAACACCTTAAATAATCAAGGACAACAACTCTTATAATTTCAAACTTTAAACGACTCCAAATTTTAATTTGTACCACCTTTAAAATCACAAGAGAATTTTTTTCCAAACTTCTTTAAAGTTCATAAAATTTCTACCACTCAAATACTTTTGAATTAAAATAATCCACAACAATTCATTTACCCCTTTATTTCAAAACTTAATCCAAAAAAAAATTGCCATGACTTTTTTTAATCACTCACTTACTTTAAAATCCTCATTCCACAATTTTGAGTTTTTTTTAAAAACAATACATAACTTTGGTCTCCAAGCACCTTAACATCTAGTTGTCATTTTAATTAACAAAAAACATAAACCAAACACACTTGTGAATGTCATATTAACTTTACTAACTTAAACCCTCTAATAAAATTTCTAATGTCAATTCTGTGACACCCTAAATCCCAAATCTATTTTTTTTCTCCTAAAATTTAATTTTAAAACAGTAAAATAACAAATGTAAGTAAATAAATTTTCAAATATTTTCTTTAAGGCAAAAGTATCACTGAATCATGGACAAGTCATATTAATCCAAAGTTTTCATCAACTTAACAACTCGAAAGTCATAACAGTAATCAAATTAAATTCTTTTTGAAGCACACGTACATAATTTACTAATAATTATAAATGTAGTCCCAACCCGATGTCACTATCAGAGCGAATTTCACAAAATAAAAGATGTTCAAATATGAAATTAACAAAAGGAAGAAGATAAAAGTCTTCAAGATGAGACAGCTTCCTACACTCTAAGAGTATTAATCTTCACCAGCAGCTTCCAGCTCGTCTGCGTCCATCGCAAACGCCAAACACAAACAACGAGGGGTGAGCATCAAAATTATGCAATAGTATAATGTAAACGAAAAGAACACGAAAGTAATCAAAATAACACAAACTTGAGACACATTCAAGAACATAATATCAAAGATTAATCTAATTCAATCGTAATAAAACAGTCACAGGGATAAAATGTGAAGGTGCAAACACGAGAAGGGGGGTTGAATTGTGGTTGACTAACTTGAATACTTTTTATGTTTTAAAACAAAACTTGTTATGTATGAATTAAAACAGAGTTAGTAGCGGATATAAAGTAAATAAAAACTCAGAATCTTATACTGGTTCACTGTTAACTAGGCTACGTCTGGTTCCTTCACTTAGAAGGATTTCACTAATTCAAAACCTTGAATTACAAAGTACCACTGACCCTCCAAGTCAGTTTTCTCAAAAAGTCTAACAACCCTAAACTTTTGAGGAAAAGAACCTTGAATCTAATTGCTAAGTAATCTGCTACTCCTTCTGACTCCTTCAAATTGTAAACTCTACTTCAACAACTTAGACCTAACACAAAGGAAAGAAAAACTTAGAGTACTTGCTTCTGGAAAGCGGATACTCACAACTGACCTCACTGAAAACTCAAGTATTTTGCTATTGGAAGTGTGTGACTCTCAAGTATTTTCGTTGCAAAGTCCTCTCCCTTAAGTCTCTATTTATTGTAGAACTTTAGGACTTCACTGATGCTTTACTTCTGGAGTATATTTCGCTTAATTTATTTTGAGAATATTTTGGAGTAGTTTACTCATATTTTGTTTTGAGTCTTTTGCTCACTGATGCTTTACTTCTGGAGTATATTTAGATTAATCTGTTTTGAGCATTTTGCTCCGCTTCTGTTTTGAGCATGCTCTTAATTAGATTCTGTTTCTCGAGTCTTTTGCTCCAATTCTGTTTTGAGCATTTTTCTCTAACATATTCCTCTGATGATCATCCTCTAGTGACGTCATTATCTGATTTCTGCTTCTAGTGACGTCATCTTCTGGTGACATCATCCTCAGATTTATGCTTCTGGTGACGTCATCCTCTAATTTCTGCTTCTGGTGACGTCATCTTCTGGTGACGTCATCCTCTGATTTATGCTTCTGGTGACATCCTTTAGTGACGTCATCCTCTGATTTCTGCTTCTAGTATCATCATCCTCTGATCTACTCTTCTTTGATGATATGCTCTTATATCCTCTGAAGGTGTATCCTCTGGTGCCTTTAGGATGCATCCTCTTGTACCTTATGGATGCATTATCTGAACTAACCTTCTGGTGGTGTCATCTTCTGCCTCTATGACATTTTATATAATAATTCTAAGTACAAAATAAGATTACATGGAGTGATTTTGTAAACATCAAAATCTTAAGTACTTAGAACCAACTTGGTTCCAACAATCTCCCTCTTTTTGATGATGACAAAACCTTAACTTATTTTGTTAGCTTATAACTTATTTAATAAGCTTGAAAAAATTCGAAGTACTTGAAATACTCCCCCTCAGACCAATCTCTCCCCCTAAGTCTAATAATGACTTTTTCCTCTCCTTTTCAACTCCTTCTTAAATCACTCTTTATTTTCTTCTCTTCTCCTCTCCTTTTCAACTCCTTCTTTATTCTCCATTTCTTTTCTCTCTTCACATTGCCTCTCCTTTTCAACTCCTTCTCTTTTCACTCTTTCTTTTTCTCTCTTTATTTTTCTCTCTCCCTGTTTCCTCTTCTTTTCAACTCCTTCTCTTTTCATCTCTTTCTTTTTAACTCCTCCTTTCTTTTTATCTCTCCTTTTCTACTTATTTCTCCTTTTTCTCTCTCTCTCTCCCCCTTTTTGTCATCAGCCAAAAAGAGGTCTTACTATTTTTGTATTTTTGTTTTTCTCTTTACAAAGTACAGAAAGTAAAAACAAGAAAATGAAAGACATAAAGTAAACTTACAAGAAAATTAAAAACTCCTAAGATGACTACTTGAGCTAGTCAGATATAGAGATAATGTTGAGATGCTTCTTGATGAACTCGAACCTATCTTCAGGTAATTCTTTGGTGAAGATATCAGCCCATTGATGGTCAGTGTTCACAAATTGGATGCGTAAAGTCCCTTTTTGAACATGATCACTAATGAAATGGTGTTTTATTTCAATGTGTTTGGCTCTAGAGTGTAAGATAGGTTCTTGGTTAGGTTTGTGGCTGAAGTGTTATCACAGAACAAAGGGATATTGGTTTCAAAGATGTTGTAATCTTCAAGTTGATGTTTCATCTATATTAACTGTGAGCTGCATCCTGATGCTAATATATACTCAACTTCAGCTGTTGACATGGCAATGGTGCTTTATCTTTTGCTTGACCAAGAGATCAAATTATCACCTAAGAATGTGCAGTTGCACTTGTACTTTTCCTTTCCAACTTGTCTCCAGCATAGTCAGAATCACAAAAACCTCTTAGTTTGTAGGTGGGGGTTTTCTTGTATTACAAGGTAAGGTTGGTGGTTCATTTAAGGTATCTCAAGATTCTTTTGACAGCAGTTAAATGAGATTCCCTAGGGTCAGCTTGAAAACGGGCACAGACACAAACACTAAACAAAATGTCAGGTCTAGAAGCAGTTAGGTAAAGAAGGGATCCAATCATACCTCTGTATGTTTTCTGGTCTACCTTTTGGCTGGTTTCATCTTTCTCAAGTGAGCAGGTTGGGTGCGTGGGGGTGGCCATAGGCTTACAGTCACTCATCTTGAACTTTTTGAGAAGTTCTTTAGTGTATTTAGATTGGTGAATGAGTATACCTGATTTACCTTTGTGAATCTGAATTCCCAAGAAGACCTTAAGTTCTCCCATCATGCAAATTTGGAACTCTTTTTGCATTAGGTCAGAAAACTCCTTGCACAAAGTGCCATTAGTGGATCCAAAGATGATATCATCAACATAAACTTGAATAATCAAAATATCATTTTTAATGGATTTCCAAAATAGAGTGTTATCAATCTGGCCTCTATCAAATTCATTCTTAAGCAGAATGTTACTAAGTCTGTCATACCATGCCCTTGGTGCTTGTTTTAAACCATATAAAGATTTTTTAAGTTTAAAAACATGGTTTGGAAAATCAGAATTTTCAAATCCAGGGGGCTGTTTGACATAGACTTCCTCACTTATATAGCCATTTAAGAATGCACTTTTAACATCCATTTGATATAGAATTATATCATGATTAGCAGCAAATGATAAAAGAATTCTAATTGCTTCTAACTTGGCCACTGGAGCAAAAGTATCAGTGTAATCAATACCTTCCTGTTGACTATATCCTTGAGCTACAAGTCTGGCTTTGTTCCTTACCACTTCACCTTTTTAATTTAGTTTATTTCTGAACACCCACTTGGTTCCAATAATGTTTTTGTTTGGTTAGGATACCAGATCCCAAACATCATTCCTTTGAAATTCATTGAGCTTTTCTTGCATTGCAAGTATCCAACCTTCATCTTCCAAAGCTTCATCAACATTGCTTGGTTCAATTGAAGGTGCAAACACGAGAAGGGGGTTGAATTGTGTTTGACTAACATGAATACTTTTTCTGTTTTAAAACAAAACTTGTTATGTATGAATTAAAACAGAGTTAGCAGCGGATATAAAGTAAATAAAAACTCAGAATTTTATATTAGTTCATCGTTAACTAGGCTACGTCCAGTCCCTTCACTTTGAAGGATTTCACTAATTCAAAACCTTGAATTACAAAGTACCACTGACCCTCCAAGTCAGTCTTCTCAAAAAGTCTAACAACCCTAGACTTTTGAGGAAAAGAACCTTGAATCTAATTGCTAAGTAATCTGCTACTTCTTCTGACTCCCTTAGATTGTAGACTCTACTTCAACAAGTTAGACCTAACACAAGGGAAAGAAAAACTTAGAGTACTTGCTTCTGGAAAGCGGATACTCGCAACTGACCTCACTGAAAACTCAAGTATTTTGCTTTTGGAAGTGTGTGACTCTCAAGTATTTTCGTTGCAAAGTCCTCTACCTTAAGTCTCTATTTATTGTTGAACTTTAGGACTTCACTGATGCTTTACTTCTGGAGTGTATTTCGATTAATCTATTTTGAGAATATTCTGGAGTAGTTTGCTCATATTCTGTTTTGAGTCTTTTGCTCACTGGTGCTTTACTTCTAGAGTGTATTTAGATTAATCTGTTTTGAGCATTTTGCTCCGCTTCTGTTTTGAGCATTTTGCTCCGCTTCTGTTTTGAGCATGCTTTTAGCTAGATTCTGTTTCTCGAGTCTTTTGCTCCAATTCTGTTTTAAGCATTTTTCACAAATTTTGTTTTAAGCATATTTTTAGCTAGATTCTGTTTCTCGAATCTTTTGCTCCAATTCTGATTTGAGCATTTTTCCCTAACCTATTCCTGTGACAGATTCTTCTGATGATCATCCTCTAGTGACGTCATCCTCTGATTTGTGCTTCTGGTGATGTCATCTTCTGGTGACGTCATCTTCTGGTGACATCATCCTCTAATTTATGCTTCTGGTGACGTCATCCTCTGATTTGTGCTTCTGATGACGTCATCTTCTGATGACATCATCCTCTGATTTATGCTTTTGGTGACATCCTCTGGTGACGTCATCCTCTGATTTCTGCTACTGGTATCATCATCCTCTGATCTATTCTTCTTTGATGATATCCTCTTATATCCTCTGAAGCTGTATCCTCTAGTGCCTTCAAGATGCATCCTCTGGTATCTTCTGGATGCATTATCTGAACTAACCTTCTAGTGGTGTCATCTTCTGCCTTTGGTGACATTTTATATAATAATTCTAAGTACAAAATAAGATTACATGGAGTGCATTTGTAAAAATCAAAATCCTAAGTACTTAGAACCAACTTGGTTCTAACAAAATGTTATGCATGTCCTATACTCTATACTTCTTCATCACTTGGTACCATTCTACTCTGAAGTACTTGGTTAGGAGACCTGATACTATGCCTCTACAAGAGTGGACGGACAATTCATGAATGGCCAAGTCGTCATAGATCCCTTCAACTCAACCCGAGACACATATACGCGACGGTCGGGGTACTCTTGTTTTGCACGGTAGCTCCTGGCCTTAGGGAATAACCCACTAATCCACTTAGGAATTCCCAACTAGATGTACCCCCATGGTCTATCAGTCATACCTTACGGTTCGACTGTAGCCCTCCACGATCAGGCTCATTTAGTTGTTCTTCCCCGAATCACTAGGTTATTCAAACCCTCCCTATATGATGACAAAATAATCCTCACTCCAAAACTACAACATCTATCTCATACTTACTAGATTATCATAACTCAATCATTTTCAGTTGTATTTCACAATATTCATCAATATATATATATATATATATATATATATATATCAGTCAATCACAATAAAGCCCCAATATTTGGTTTACACTACTCACAATACACAGTCCAATCTCATCAATCACATAATAAGAAATCAAACAGGTGGCACATTCCAGTAATATCATAATATCAATCCAGTTACAAGAACACTCAAGTACATATCATTCATACAATAACAATCAACATAAGGTTCATAAAACTAGATAGCATGAAATCTTGATATAAATAAATTCACAGCAATTCTATAGGTTGCTAAAATATATTTTAGTCCTCACTATTACCATACGTAGTAAGCCCCGGATGAATATATGGGAATTTCAGTATTCCCGTTCATCTCATGTCATTTTATACTCATAATATCGAACCTCATCTCACCCCTTAACTTGACTGAAGATTTTTCTCAACGAAGCTGATTCGTTGATGTAATGTGTCGCGTCTTCGCCAATCACCGTCTCTAACAACCTAGTCTTTGAAATCAATGTATGATTCTGGTAATAAGATTTGCGACTGGATGCAATAGGGCAGTAGTCAATTCAATTTTTTTCTTCTTAATATAATAGGGAAACAGAGGCACGAAATGCACGACAGCCTCCTTCATTCACTTATATGCCTATCTATACGTACTAGTAGTATTAGGTATATTATTAGGCTTATTATCAGACCTATGCACTTAGCTCATGACCCCTATTATTATTATTATTATTATATTATATTACAATCATAAACCCATTCTACCAGTGTTTAAGTTAATAGAATAATGTAGCAACACACACGTTTACTTCTTATTTTCTTTTTATATATATATATATATTAAAAAAATTGAATATTATTAATAATTTAATTAAATCACTAAGGCAAACATGAAGGAAATTATCGCACTTGTCAAACACACAGATAATAATAGCTGTGTATCATTTTATTATTAAAATATAATAATAAGAAATTGGGGTGTTACATTTCTCCCCCGTAAAAAAAATTTCGTCCTCGAAATTTACTTGAAGAAAATAACTATGGATATGAATCATGTACTTGACTTTCGACTTCCCACGTAGCAGTTTCACCAACAGCACCTCCCCAGACAACCTTAACCAATGTAATTGTTTTACCCCTTAATTCCTTGACTTTTCGGTCCTCAATCCGTAGCGGTAAGGTTCAAAAGTTAGATTCTCTTTTATTTGCACTTTGTCTGACTCAATTATATGTGAAGGATCGAAAATGTACTTGCGAAGTTGAGACATATGAAAGACACTATGAAGATTAGAAAGAGACGAAGGCAATGTGGTCTGATATGCTACGTTACCGACACGTTTAAGAATTTGGTAGGGTCCTATAAACCGAGGAGTAAGCTTTCGCATTTCTAACGCCCAGCCAACCCTAGTTGTTGGAGTAACTCTCATAAATACATGATCACCTTCTTGAAACTCGAGGTCTTTCCTTCTTTTATCATGGTAACTCTTTTTCCTACTCTGAGATGCTCTCATCTTTTCTTGAATTATATTTACTTTATCAGTAGTCTTATGGTCAATCTCGGGTCCTAACACAAGGTTATCGCCCGTCTCAAACCAACATAGAGGGGTTCTACACCTCCTTCCAAACAACGCCTCAAAAGGGGCCATTCCAATGCTAGAGGGGAAACTATTGTTATAGGTAAACTTTATAAGCGGAAAAAAGCTATCCCAGCTTCCACTTTGTTCCAACACACAAGCTCTCAACAAGTCTTCCAGGGATTGATTGGTTCATTCAGTTTGACCATCTGTTTGTGGGTGATAGGCTGAACTAATCCTAAGGTTCGTACACAAAGCGCTTTGTAAACCTTGCCAAAATTTAGAGGTAAATCTACGGTCTCTATCTAACACTATACTTGATGGGATTCCATGCAACTTAACAATTTCCTTTATGTATAATTCAGATAACTTTTCCATAGAATAAGTTATGTTTATCGGAATGAAATGAGCAGATTTGGTTAATCTATCCACAATAACCCAAATACTGTCATACCTTTTTGGAGTTTGAGGTAAGCCTACAACAAAGTCCATAGAGATGCTATCCCACTTCCATTCAGGAATACTCAAAGGTTGCATCAAGCCTAAAGGTTTTTGGTGTTCTACCTTGGACTTTTGACAGGTCAAACTAGCATATACAAACTCAGCAACATCTTTTTTCATCCTAGCGCTCCAAGGTATAAAATAAGGGTGTTCTACCTTAAACATCTTTATGGTTCCATGGTGAATACTTAAACAACTCCTATGTCCTTCCTCTAAGATTATCTTTCTTAACTCCTCTACATCAGGTATACAAATTATATCCTTAAATCTCAAAATTCCATCGACACCCATTTTAAAATCAGGTTCTCTCCCATGGTCAATCAGTTGTAACTTATCCAAAAGGTATAAGTCCAACTTCTGAGTCTTTTCAATCTCTTCTAATAGTCCACTAGTCACCTTTAACATTCCCAATTTAATACTTTCTGGTGTCAATTCACAAACTAAGTTAAGGTCTCTAAATTGTTCCAGTAACTCACTATGCTTAACCATTAAAGCGGCTACACGCAAATTCCTCCTACTCAAGGCATCGGCCACTACATTGGCCTTTCCAGGGTGATAGTTAAGCTCAAAATCAAAATCCTTAAGAAATTTCGTCCACCTACATTGCCTCATATTCAATTCCTTCTGGTCAAAAAGGTACTTAAGGCTCTTATGATATCTTAAAATCTCAAATCTAGATCTGTACAAATAGTGTCTCCACATCTTAAGTACAAAGACAACTATTGCTAGTTCTAAGTCGTGGGTAGGGTAGTTCCTCTCATGAATCTTCAGTTGCCTAGAAGCATCAAAAACTTGATAGCGTTTCAGCAAGTGTACTGAATCGTTGCAAGTAATAATTAAAACGGTAGTACCGAGTGTCGAACTCAAGGATTGCGTTTTACTATCGAATTATATTTAATTACTGAAATTGAACAAAAAGTTTCTGAGTTGATTGAGGTAATATTTAAAATAACAACAGTAATAAAATTGAACTTTTATAATGAGAAAAATGTCAGGGATGAATTTCACTTTGAGTCCACCCTTGGTTTCTAATTTGATCCTAGTTACTGAATTCCTTTATTGAATTATTACCAAATTCTCTTTAGTATTCTTGCCCTAATGTCTTAGTGACAGAACCTTTAATCCCAAAATAACCCCTAATTCCTTAGTGGATTTAAAATTAGGATTAAGCTTTACAGTACAGAAATTCTCTTTTTAAACTGTTGCCTCTGCAACTAATTCAATTTGTTTCATGACCTGCATCTATCCCTAGACTACAATCTCATGAATTTCGCATCTCAAGCATTCGTAAAGTCCACTTCCGTTTCAAAATACGAATCATAAAACATTTTAAAGTTGATCAGGCAATAAAAAGCATTAAGCACAGAGATAAGAAAAATAATTCAATAAACTTATTCATATAACAAAGAATCAAATCAGACAATTAAGGGATTCATCTTGTTTCACTCATCCATAACAAATAGGGTTTAGTTACTCATTACAGAGATTAAAGAGATAGAGATTAAAGAAGAATTACAAGAAAGATTCATGAATGATTCTTGATAAAACTCCTTCAATGGTGTAGAACAGCCGTCTCTGAGCTTCTCTGCTAGGGCACAAGTCTCTAAGCTTCCCAATTGACCAAAAGATCCCTAAAAAATCAGAAAAACTCGATTTTATGCAATCTGCAGTGCACCACGCGCCCCAGGCGCATGCCTTGCGCTTCAAGCGCATTTAAACAGAATCAGCAGTGCAGAAATGCGCTTCAGGCGCATGCTTTGCGCTTCAAGCGCACAACATCTTTAGTCTGACGTATACTGCATATTTCTACTATTTTGAGTCCGAATTTGGCTCCGGTGTCTTCATGAAAGTTGTAGCTATGGATGTTAGCTTTCATTTGCACTTGGTTTGACTCCAGTTGGACATCTACAACTCCATATATCACTGAAATACTCCACATAGGTCATGTTGATTTCTCACCAGAATTCAGCACTGCACTAAAAACAAAGAAACGACGCAAAACTCCGAAAAATCTCTACTTAATCAACGAAATAAGAACATAAGCATTTTATTAAACCCAAGAACTAGAATCAACAAAATATATCAAATAAATCATTAAATTAACTAATGATTGAAGATAAATAAGACTAAAAACAATGAAAAATATGCATATGATGAAGAGTCATCACATACGCTACGACTTTTCCATCATGCATAAGCACTCCACCTAATCCTAAGCCACACGCGTCACAATAAACTACAAAGGGTTCGCTCGGGTTAGGTAACACTAAGATTGGTGCAAAGGTCAAACATTTCTTAAGCTCTTGGAAACTATTCTCACATTGGGTATCCCACACAAACAATTCCCCTTTTCGGGTCAACTTAGTTAAAGGTAAGGCCAACTTGGAGAATCCTTCTATGAATCTACGATAATAACCTGCCAGTCCTAGAAAACTCCTAATCTCGGTCACTGATTTTGGTGTTTTCCATTCAAAGACACTCTCTACTTTAGGAGGATCAACATCTATTCCTCCTTTTGAAATTACATGTCCTAGGAAACTTACTTTCTCTAACCAAAATTCACACTTAGACAGCTTGGCAAATAATTGTTTTTCCTTAAGGGTTTGCAAGACTATCCTTAAATGTTCACCATGCTTTTCCTTAGTCTTAGAGTACACTAAGATATCATCTATAAACACAACCACAAATGAGTCTAGGTAAGGATGAAAGATTCGATTCATGTAATCCATAAACACGGCTAGTGCATTAGTAACACCAAAAGGCATGACCAAATACTCATAGTGGCCATAACGGGTCCTAAATGCGGTTTTTGAGACATCAAAAGACTTCACCCGAATCTGATGGTAACCTGATCTCAAATCGATCTTACTAAATACGTAGTATCCTCTCAATTGGTCCATAAGATCATCTATCCTAGGTAGTGGGTACTTATTCTTGATTGTCACTTTATTAAGTAGGCAGTAATCCACACACAACCTCATAGATCCATCCTTCTTTTTAACCAACAACACAGGTGCACCCCATGGTGACACACTAGGTCTTATAATTTTTTTATCAAAAAGCTCCTCTAATTGTTTCTTAAGCTCAGACAATTCTAAGGGAGACATCCTATATGGTGCCATGGATATGGGTCAAGTACCTGGTACAAGGTCAATGTTAAACTCAACCTCACGCTCTGGTGGTAAACTATTGACATCTTTAGGGAATACTTGAGGGAATTCACACACAATAGGGACATCTTGTACTACCACTTTTTCTTCAAGTTCCAACGAGGATAGGATCATGTATAACTGGGCATCTTCTTTCAAGAGTGTCTTCACTTGGTTGGCGGATATATTGCTAGGCTCCTCTCTCTCTTCTGGTTCCATGAATTCAATAGTTTAACTAAAAAAGTCTACGCGGACTCGATTAGTAGATAGACAATCCATACCGAGGATCACATCGACAAGATTTAAGGGTAAACTCACTAAGTCAACTCGAAAGTCCTTTCAACACACATGGATAGAAATGTCATGACAACCACTAGAGGTGTCAACAGAGTCACTACTTGGGGTATTCACAATCAAGTCATACTGTAAACAAGACACATGTAGTCCTAAACGTCAAACACAATCAAGAGACACAAAAGAATGAGTAGCACCACAATTAAATAGCACAAACAAAGGAGTATCACTTATGAGACACGTACCTTGAATCAAGTTGTCTTTCTCAAACACTCCTGCACCATTGAGGGCAAAGACTCTTTCATTAGATATAGGTCGGCTGGCTTGGGAACTCTGGTTTCCAGATTGGGGAGTCTTCTTTGGATAAGGGCATCCGGTGCTGATGTGGCCCTGTTGTTGACAATTAAAACAAGTAATTGCATCATCTCTGCACTCAAATGCCATATGACCTTGCTTACCACACTTGTGACATCAAATAGGAGTAGATGGATCACTGTTGTTACTACTGTTGTTACTCGAGACTTGACTTCTGTTGTTGCTATTCACATAATTAACTCCTCTTCCATTCGGGTTTCCTCTACCACCCCCATAACAATAACTGTTTTCATTTCCTTTCCCATTACCATTACCATTTCCTCTTCCAGCTGGAGAACCGTGTTGGTGATAATTCGAACGACTTTCAGATTTACCTGGAGGGAAAGAGTAAGGTTTTCCCCTATTATGATGCATAGGCCTCTTGTCCTTCATGGTTCCAGTGTTTCGATAATGTGCCTTTTCAGCACGACTATCCTCATCATAAATGTTACTCTTATTCACTAGGGTAGGGAAGTCACAGATCTCTTGCATTCCAACCAGCTTCTTGATCTCTGGTCTGAGTCTCATTTCAAACTTGATGCACTTAGACTTTTCTCCTGCTTCTCCTACATAGAGTGGATAGTACCTGGACAACTCCTCAAACTTAGCGGCATACTCTGCCACTAACATATTACCTTGTTCTAACTTGATAAATTCCATTTCCTTCCTATTGCGGATGTCTTTAGGAAAATACTTGATTAGGAATATGTTTTTGAATATTGTCCAAGTAATTGCAGTCCCCGCATTATCTAAATGCTAACGCGCAATATCCAACCAATGTTCAGCTTCTTCTGTCGACATAAAAGTTCCCGAATGCACTTTTTGACCTTCGGGACATGCCACTCCTCTAAAAAAATTCTCAATCTCTTGCAACCACTTCTGGGCTCCATCCGGATTATAGTGACCTTAAAATGATGGAGGATTAGCCTTATGGAATCGATCAATCACCATGAACTCATTTATTTGCACATTTCCTCGATCACCAGTGTAACTATTAGCTTGAGCAAAAACCTGTGCAGCTTGAGCAACAGCTTGTCCAAAGGCTTGCGTAGTAGCTTGGGATTCAGCCAAAGCCTGAAGAGCCTGCACTGTAACTCCTACCATGGACTCTAGAGCCTCAACAATTGCAGCATCATTCCTCCCACTAGCCATCACTACCTACGTCAATCAGATAGGCCAATTCAATATAGTGGGGCACTTAGGGAGAAAGCAAACTTGTTGGAACCAAGTTGGTTCTAAGTACTTAGGATTTTGATGTTTACAAAAGCACTCCATCTAATCTTATTTTGTACCTTGAATTACTATTTTAAATACCACCAGAAGATGAAGTTATCAGAGGCAGAAGCTGAAGTTACCAGAGGCAGAAGATGAGTAATCAGAATTTAAAATTAGACCAGAGGATACACCTCCAGAAGTCACCAGATAATGCATCCTGAAGGTACCAGAGGATGCATCTTGAAAGCACCAGAGGATACACCAGGATGTCAAAAC
This sequence comes from Cicer cuneatum, assembly GCA_037974295.1. Classification (NCBI taxonomy): domain Eukaryota; kingdom Viridiplantae; phylum Streptophyta; class Magnoliopsida; order Fabales; family Fabaceae; genus Cicer; species Cicer cuneatum. The sequence goes on along the minus strand of JBBPBO010001985.1, from coordinate 31,972,818 downwards.
ACCATCAGAGGATATATTTTTTGGCCCATATCAGAAGGAAGCTGAGTCCAGAAGGAGACCTGGACCAGACCAGAAGGAAGCCTGCCAAAGGGAGACTTGTTCCAGACCAGAAGGAATCAAATGTCAGATTTGGTCCAGAAGTTATTCTGACCAGAAGATAGCTTGGCAATGAAATGATAATCAGTCCAGACTTGATCCAGACTTAACCAGAGCTTCAGATAATTGGTTCAGAACAAATGACTTAGTCCAGATTTGGCCCAGACCAGAAGGTAGCATGGTTCAGAGTATGAAACTAAGTCCAGACCAGAAGAAATGATGTCCAGATTTAATCCAGACCTAATCCAGATCAAGAGGTAAATGTCCAGAATTAAATATCCTTTGTCTATAGTTAATTTCAATTCAATCTAGGCCTAGTCCAGAATTGGTTCTGATCAGAAGGAAGATGTTCAGATCAATGGTCCAGATTTAAGTATATGGCCCAGTGTTGGCCGAGATCAGAAGATCAGACCATGGCCCAGTGTTGGCCGAGATCAGAAGATTAGAATGTGTGGTCCAACATTGGCCAAGATCAGAGGATCACAGCAGATCAGATTGCAAGTCCAAAGTGGTCGAGATCAGAAGATCAAAAAGTGTGGTCCAGGGTTGGCCGAGATCAGACGATCACAGCAGATCAGATTGTATGGTCCAGATGTGGAAAAGATTAGAAGATCAAACGGTCCAGATTTAATCATGATGATAATCAGTGGAGACTTGATTAAATTTGATCAAAGTATTAAAAGGATTTTATACAAAAATAAATTAAAGTCTTGTGGAATTCAGAAGCTATTGGCGGGTAGAAAGATTTGTTCTAGAATTAATAAAAGTCAGGATTGGTCAAAGTTATTTTCGAAGGCAATCTGGAGCAGAAAAAGATATGTTTTTTATTTAAGAGAAACTCGATTGGACAAGTTATTTTTGCAAGAGAATCCAGCAAGATAAAGCTCGAATTTAAGCTTGGAAGAGACCCTAATTTGCATCTATAAAAGGAGGCTCAAGGCAGAAGACTTAGCATCAAAAATCACAAAAGAGTCATACACTTCCAAAAGCAAACACTCGAGTTTTCGGTGAGGTTAATTGTGAGTTTCAGCTTTCCAGAAGCAACCACTCGTGTTTTTCTTTCTCTTGTGTTAGATCTAATTTGTTGAATTAGAGTCTACAATCTGAAGGAGTCAGAAGGGGTAGCAGATTACTTAGCAATTAGATTCAAGGCGTTGTAATTCCTTCTACAATATGGGGTTGTTAGATTGGTAGGAGAATACTTGACTTGAGAAGTCAAGGTGTTGTATTCCTCAAAATTCTAGGATTGTTAGACTGTTTGAGAAGACTGACTTGGAGGGTCAATGGTATTGTTGTAATTCAAGGTTTTGAATTAGTGAAATCCTTCAAAGTGAAGGGACTGGACGTAGTCTCGTTAACGGTGAACCAGTATAAAATTTTATGTTTTTATTTTTACTTTATATCCGCTGCTAACTCTGTTTGATTCATACATCAGGTTTTGTTATAAAACTGCAAAAATAGAAAAAGTATTCAAGTTAGTCAAACACAATTCAACCCCCCATTCTCGTGTTTGAACCTTCAATAGGCATCAGAGCTCGGTCTCAAGGCTGAACACTTAACTAGTGTTTGAGGAAAGGTCTAAGGGGTCAACAACATGGCAGAATCCAAAGATGATTTTGGAGGCAACATCAACAGACCACCACTGTTTGATGGAGACAGGTTTGAGTATTAGAAGGACAGAATGAGAAGTTTCTTCATATCTCAAGATCTTGAATTAAGGAAGCTGGTAGTCAAAGGATACACTGCACCTACTGTTCCAGGAGATCCAACTAAAGAACTGGACATGGAAGATATGAAACCAGACTAGAGCAAAGCATACAAACTGAATCACAAAGCCAGAACCATCATGATCAGTGCCATCACATTCAAGGAATTTGACAGATGCACAGATAAAGAAACAGCAAAGAGCATATTCGACAATAAGGTTTTGACCTATGAAGGAAGCCAGCAGGTTCAAGAAGCAAGGGCTAACATACTGGTCAAACAGTATGAGATGTTCAAGATGGAAGATGGTGAAGACATTGATGGAATATTCTGTAGATTCCAGACTCTGATATCTGGACTGAAGGTCTTGAAGAAAAGCTACACAATAGCAGATCATGTCAAGAAGATTCTAAGAAGCTTACCAACCAAGTGGAGACCAATGGTTACTGCAGTTCAACAAGCCAGATATCTGAATAACTTAAGACTTGAAGATCTGATCAGCTCACTCAAGTCTCATCAAATAGAACTAGAAGCAGATGAACCAAAGAAGAAGAAAAATATGGCCCTGAAGTCGAAACAGAAGAAAGCTGCAAGGGCAACATCAAAATCAGAGGATAGCGACAGTGACTGTGATGATATGGCTTACTTAACCAAACAGATGGTTAAAATCTGGGAAAACAGGAAGAGACATAACAGCAAAGGAAAGGAAGAATTTGACAAGAAGAGTATCACCTGTTATGGATGCAATGAACATGGACATATCAAGTCAGAATGTCCAAATCTGGAAAAAGGCAAACAGCACAAGAAGAGTTCCAGATTCAAAAAGAAGGGTCTGATGGCAGCCTGGGATGTATTAGAATTAGAACAAGAATCGTCTGATGAAGAAGAGGCAGAAACAACAATGATGGCACACATCAAGTCTGTCTCTAGACATCATCAAGGCACAATTTCAAGAAGGAAATGCGGCAGAAAGAAGAATGATCAAAGCAGTCATTCTGGCGAATCTGGAAACACATCAAATAAAGCAATTTTGGCTCTGATGGCTCATACCCACTCAAGTTCTGGATACAGCTCAGGCTCTGGAACAGATTCAGAAGATGAAGACAATGAGGTATATTCTGATCTCTCTAACTCTAAAATTAATTGATGTTGTAAAAGACTTTTTAAATGCAAACAATAAGATATCTTTAAAATTGAAAACTCTTAGAGAAGATAACAAAAATATGACCAAAGAAGTCCAAGTTTTAAAGAATCGAAATTCAGAGTATGCAACTGAAAACAAGGATTTTAAAACTGAAGTTGCAAGACTCAAATCTGAAAACCAAACTCTCAAAAGTGATATTTGTTCCACTTCCAAAACTGTTTGTGAATCTAATATGCATGAGCAATTTTTTCAAAACTTTATTTCTAATGGAATGGAAAGAAGTAAATATGCATCTATGATTTATGGAAACAGTAACATTGGAAAGAGAGATCTTGGTTCTACAGAAACTATTGTTGAAACTAAAACTGTTCATTCTGATGTTTTATGTATTGTTTGTGCTAAGAAAGGTCACTCTTAATTATCTTATCCAATGGTAAAATCTGAACAAGATCACAGAGCTATTAAAACTAACAAACCTGGACCCAATCAGTTCTGGGTACCAAAAGATCAAATTGTCCATGCTGCAGATATTCTGAGCAACCTGAAGGAGACACCAACAATGGTGCCTAGACAATGGATGTTGGCAATGCACAAGCAGAAGAAGGTTTATGTTCCAACATCTACCAAACAGAAGCCAATTGACTCGGGTAGAAGAAGAACTGGTCAACACAATACCTATCAGAACCAGAACCAGAATCATAGGAGAAACAGGAAATATCAAAGAAGTCACACGTATCACATGAATTAGAACAGGAACTGGAAATTGAATCAGAACTAGAACCAGTATCAGAGGTACAGGAACCAGAACCAACGCTGGAACCAAAATCAGAACAAGAACTGGAACCAGTATTAGAGGCACAGGAACTGGAACCAGAACTAACATTGGAACCACAATCAGAATCAGTACCAGAACCAGAACCAGTATAATTACCAGAATCACCATAAGTACCAGAATCACCAGAGGAACATGGTGTATCAGCCAAGCAGAAAGAGAAGAATCAGAATCAGGAGATTTCTTCAAACACTCCAGTGAAATTCATCAAGACTACAAACCTGGAAGGGAATTCAAATCCCTTAATCCAAACCATGTAATCACAGAACATACAGATTCAAAATCTGAAAATCAGAAATAGGAGGATTTTCAAAGTAAAACCGAAACTGTTGACAAAGAGGTTACATCTTATTGTAGATACTATTATTGTTTGATATTTATGTTTACTATGATAACAAGAAGCTTGATCTTAAAAATCAAAGCTAGATAAGTATTCTACAGGTTTTCAAACTGTCAGAGGAATCAGGTGATTCACACAAATTGAACACTTCATTAGAAACAGCATTCCAGTTGTTTCAAAAACAAGCAGAAACCACCAGAAGCAGAATTAATGGTTTGGCTGTATTGAGTTCATTCTTAAATTATTTGATTTGTATTATGTTATATAACAAACTGCTTCATCTTGAACAATCAAAGCAAGATAAAGATAGTGCAGGTTCACCAGAACCAAAGGGAGCAAAAGCAGAAGAAACATAAGTACCTAGAAAGGTAGAGGATACAAGTAAGTTAGCAACACATGACAAATCTTCAAAAGATAAATCTGATCAAGTCAGAAACAGCCAAGATAAGTCAAAAGAGAAATCTGGATATTTACCAGAATCAGAAGCTGTTACAAATTTACCAAAACCAGAAGTTGATTTATCATAATCAGAAGCTGTTACAGATCTTCCAGAACTAGAAGTTGATGCAGACCAACCAATGTTGATGAGGCTTTGGCAGAGGAAGGTTGGATACTTGCAATGCAAGAAGAGCTGAATGAATTCGAAAAGAATGATGTTTGGGATCTGGTATCTAGACCAAACAAACATTATTGGAACCAAGTGGGTGTTCAGGAATAAACTCAATGAAAAAGGTGAAGTGGTAAAGAACAAAGCCAGACTTATAGCTCAAGGATACAGTCAACAGGAAGGTATAGATTACACTAAGACTTTTGCTCCAATGGCCAGGTTAGAAGCAATTAGAATTCTCTTATCATTTGCTGCTAATCATGATATAATTCTGTATCAAATGGATGTTAAAAGTGCATTCTTAAATGGCTATATAAGTGAGCAAGTCTATGTCAAACAGCCCCCTGGATTTGAAAATTCTGATTTTCCAAACCATGTTTTTAAACTTAAAAAATCTTTATATGGTTTAAAACAAGCACCAAGGGCATGATATGATAGACTTAGTAACTTTCTGCTTAAGAATGAATTTGATAGAGGCCAGATTGATAATACTCTATTTAGGAAATCCATTAAAAATGATATTTTGATTATTCAAGTTTATGTTGATGATATCATCTTTGGATCTACTAATGGCACTTTATGCAAGGAGTTTTCTGACCTAATGCAGAAAGAGTTCCAAATGAGCATGATAGGAGAACTTAAGTTCTTCCTGGGAATTCAGATTCACCAAGGTAAATCAGGTATACTCATTCACCAATCTAAATACACTAAAGAACTTCTTTAAAACTTCAAAATGAGTGAATGTAAGCCTATGGCCACCCCCATGCACCCAACCTGCTCACTTGAGAAAGCTGAAACCAGCCAAAAGGTAGACCAGAAAACATACAGAGGTATGATCGGATCCCTTCTTTATTTAACTACTTCTAGACCTGACATTTTGTTTAGTGTTTGTGTCTGTGCCTGTTTTCAAACTGACCCTAGGGAATCCCATTTAACTATTGTCAAACGAATTTTGAGATACCTTAAAGGAACCACCAACCTTACTTTGTTATACAAGAAAACCCCCACCTACAAACTAAGAGGTTTTTGTGATTCCGACTATGCTAGAGACAAGCTGGAAAGGAAAGGTACAAGTGGCAACTGCACTTTCTTAGGTGATAATTTGATCTCTTGGTCAAGCAAAAGACAAGCACCATTGCCATGTCAACAGCCGAAGCTGAGTATATATCAGCAGCAGGATCCAGCTCACAATTAATCTGGATGAAACATCAACTTGAAGATTACAACATCTTTGAAACCAATATCCCTTTGTTCTGTGATAACACTTCAGCCATAAACCTAACCAAGAACCCTATCTTACACTCTAGAGCCAAACACATTGAAATAAAACATCATTTCATTAGGGACAATGTTCAAAAAGGGACTTTAAGCATCCAGTTTGTGGACATTGATCATCAATGGGCTGATATCTTCACTAAAGCATTACCTGAAGACAGATTCGAGTTGATCAAGAATCATCTCAACATTATCTCCATATCTGACTAGCTCAAGTAGTCTTCTTAGGAGTTTTTAATTTTCTTGTAATTTTAATTTATGTCTTTTATTTTTTTGTTTTTAATTTTTGTACTTTGTAAAGAGAAAAAAAACAAAAATACAAAAATAGTAGGACCACTTTTTGGCTGATGACAAAAAGATGGAGAGGGAGAAAAAGGAGAAATAAGTAGAAAAGGAGAGATAAAAAGAAAGGAGGAGCGAAAAAGAAAGAGATGAAAAGAGAAGGAGTTGAAAAGGAGAGGAAACAGGGAGAGAGAAAAATAAAGAGAGAAAAAAAAGAGTGAAAAGAGAAGGAGTTGAAAAGGAGAAGAAACAGGGAGAGAGAAAAATAAATCAGAAAGAGATGAATAGAGAAGGAGTTGAAAAGGAGAGGAGAAGAGAAGAAAAGAAAGAGTGATTCAATAAGGAGTTGAAAAGGAGAAGAAAAAGTCAGTATTAGACTTAGGGGGAGAGATTAGTCCGAGGGGGAGTATTTCAAGTACTTCGAGTTACAAGCCAGTAAAATAAGTTAAGGTTTTGTCATCATAAAAAACGGGGAGATTGTTGGAACCAGGTTGGTTCTAAGTACTTCGGATTTTGATGTTTACAAAAGCACTCCATGTAATCTTATTTTGTACCTTGAATTACTATATTAAATACCACCAGAAGATGAAGTTATCATAGGCAGAAGCTGAAGTTACCAGAGGCAGAAGATGAGTAATCAGAAGTTAAAATCAGACCAGAGGATACACCTCCAGAAGTCATCAGATAATGCATCCTGAAAGCACCAGAGGATACACCAGGATGTCAAAACACCATCAGAGGATATCTTTCCTGACACAGATCAGAAGGAAGCTGAGTCCAGAAGGAGACCTGGACAAGACCAGGAGGAAGCCTGCCAGAGGGAGACTTGTTCCAGACCCGAAGGAATCAAAAGTCAAATTTGGTCCAGAAGTTATTCTGACCAGAAGATAGCTTGGCAGTGAAATGATAATCAGTCCAGACATGATCCAAACTTAACCAGAGCTTCAGATAATTGGTTCAGAACAAATGACTTAATCTAGATTTGTCCTAGACCAGAAGGTAGCATGGTTCAGAGTATGAAACTAAGTCCAGACCAGAAGAAATGATGTCCATATTTAATCCAGACCTGATCCAGATCAAGAGGTAAATGTCTAGAATTAAATATCCTTTGTCCAGAGTTAATTTCAAGTCAATCCAGGCCTAGTCCAGAATTGGTTCAGATCAGAGGGAAGATGTTCAAATCAATGGTCCAGATTTAAGTATATGGCCCAGTGTTGGCCGAGATCAGAAGATCAGACCATGGCCCAGTGTTGGCCAAGATCAGAAGATCAGAATGTGTGGTCCAGCATTGGCCGAAATCAGAGGAACATAGCAGATCAGATTGCAAGTCTAGAGTGGTCGAGATCAGAATATCAGAAAGTGTGGTCCAGGGTTTTTCGAGATCAGAAGATCACAACAGATCAGATTGTATGGTCTAGATGTGGACGAGATTAGAAGATCAAACGGTCCAGATTTAATCATGATGATAAATAGTGGAGACTTGATTAAATTTGATCAAATTATTAAAAGGATTTGATACAAAAATAAATTAAAGTCTTTTGGAATTCAGAAGCTATTGGCGGGAAGAAAGATTTGTTCCAGAATTAATTAAAGTCACGATTGGTCAAAGTTATTTTCGAATGCAATCTGGAGCAGAAAAAGATATGTTTTCTATTTAAGAGAAACCCGATTGGACAAGTTATTTTTGCAAGAGAATCCAGCAAGATACAGCTCGAATTTAAGCTTGGAAGAGACCCTAATCTGCATCTATAAAAGGAGGCTTAAGGCAGAAGACTTAGCATCGAAAATCACAAAAGAGCCATACACTTCCAGAAGCAAACACTCGAGTTTTCGGTGAGGTTAATTGTGAGTTTCAGCTTTCCAGAAGCAAGCACTCGTGTTTTTCTTTCCCATGTGTTAGATCTAAGTTGTTGAAGTAGAGTCTACAATCTTAGGGAGTCAGAAGGGGTAGCAGATTACTTAGCAATTAGATTCAAGGCATTGTAATTCCTTCTACAATTTGGGGTTGTCAAATTGGTAGGAGAAGACTTGACTTGAGAAGTCAAGGTGTTGTATTCCTCAAAAGTCTAGGGTTGTTAGACTGTTTGAGAAGACTGACTTGGAGGGTCAGTGGTATTGTTGTAATTCAAGGTTTTGAATTAGTGAAATCCTTCAAAGTGAAGGGACTAGACGTAGCCTCGTTAACGGTGAACCAGTATAAAATTCTATGTTTTTATTTTTACTTTATATCCGCTGCTAACTCTATTTGATTCATACATCAGCTTTTGTTATAAAACTGCAATAATAGAAAAAGTATTCAAGTTAGTCAAACACAAATCAACCCCCCTTTCTCGTGTTTGCACCTTCAAAACTAACTTAGTTCTACCTTACTAACACAATAATGTGACACCCTAAATCCCAGTAATGTAACACACTTTCACAGAGCACACAAGGAAACATAGTGACCACATAACACACTTACGGTCTGATTGGACAGACCTGCTCTGATACCACTAATGTGACACCCTAAATCCCAAATTTATTTTCATTTTATTTTTTTCTTTCTTCTAAAATTTAATTTAAAAATAGTAAAATGAAAAATGTAAATAAATAAACTTTCAAATATTTTCTTTAAGGCAAAAATATCACTTAATCATGGACAAGTCATATAAATTCGAAGTTTCCATCAACTTAATAACTCGAAAGTCATAACATTAATCAAATTAAATTCTTTTTTAAGCACACGTACATAAGTTATTGATAATTATAAATGTAATCCCAACCCGATGTCACTATCAGAGCGAATTTCCCAAAATAAAAGATGTTCAAATATGAAATTAACAAAAGGAAGATTATAAAAGTCTTCAAGATGAGACGACTTCCAACACTCTAAGAGTATTAATCTTCACCTGCAGCTTGCAGCTCGTCTACGTCCATCACAAACGCCAAACACAAACAACGAGGGGTGAGTATCGAAATTATGTAACAGTATAATGTAAACGAGAAGAACACGTAAGTAATCAAATTAACACAAACCTGAGAAACATTCAAGAACATAATATCAAAGATTAATCGAATTCAATCACAATAAAACAGTCACAGGGATAAAATGTTATGCATGTCCTATACTCTATACTTCTTCATCACTTGGTACCATTCTACTCTAAAGTACATGGTTAGGAGGCCTGATACTATGTCACTAAAAGAGTGGACAGACAATTCATGAATCGCCAAGTCATCATAGATACCCTCAACTCAACCCGAGACACATATACGCGATGGTCGAGGTACTCTTGTTCTGCACGGTAGCACCCGACCTTAGGGAATAACCCACTAATCCACTTAGGAATTCCCAACTAGATGTACCCCCATGGTCTATCAGTCTTACCTTACGGTTCGACTGTAGCCCTCCACGATCAGGCTCATTTAGTTGTACTTGTTGGAACCAAGTTAGTTCTTGCAATTAAAGTTTTGATGTTAACAAATGTATTTTATGAAAATCGTATTTTGACTTAGAAGAAGAATGAAAAATCAGAAGATGTCATCAGAAGCATCAACCAAAAGATGACGTCACCAGAAGTAGAAATCAAAGGATGTCATCAGAAGCATAAACTAGAAGATGACTTTACCAGAAGCAGAAATCAGAGGATGATGTCAGCAGAAGATATTACCAGAAGATACAAATCAGAAGATGTCATCAGAAAATGACGTCACCAGAAGATAAAAATGCATCCAGAGGATACATCCAAAAGATACATTCAGAAGATACATCCAGAGGATACATTCAGAGGATAACAGAGGAAACATCTAGAGGATACCAGAGGATGTCACCAGAGGGTACCAGAAGATACCTCCAGAAAATACCAGAGGATATCACTAGAGGATATCATCAAAGGATATCATCGGAGGATATCATCAGAGGATATCACCAGAGGATATCATCAGAGGATATCGTCAAAGGATATCACTAGAGGATATCATCAGGAAATATCATCAGATGATATCTCCAGAGGATAAAATCATAGGATCCCGTTAGAGGATCTCATTAGAGGAAAAATCAGAAGCTACATTATTAGAAGCTGAAAGTATGCTCAAAATAGAATCTGAGAAAAATACTCAAAACAGAATCGGAGAAAAATACTCTAGAAACAGAATCTAGCTAAAAACAGAATCTGAGTAAAATGCTCAAAACAAAATCGGAGCAAAAGACTCCAGAAATAGAATTTGAGCAAAATACTTCAGAATATTCTCAAAACAGAATTAATCGAAATACACTCCAGAAGTAAAGCATCAGATCATAGTGAAGCTCTAACTTCAACTATAAAAAGAGGCTTAATGCTGAAGAATAAAGTATAAAAAAATAGAAGAACTCAACAAAAATTCATAAGTATTCAAAGAGTTCAAAGGACAGAAACACTTGCTTAAAAGATAAATATTTTTTAAGTGTTCTTTTCTTATAGTGTAAAGCAGATCGTCATCATAAATTTTCAGAAGCAAACACTCAAGTTCAAGTTAAGCTTATTATGAGTAACAGCTTTTCAGAAGTAATTACTCAGTTCTAATTTTGATCCCTTGTATAAAATCCTATAGTGTTGAAGTTTCTTCTAAAATCTGGGGTTGTCAGGTTGTTAGAAAAAGACTTAGCTTGTAGGTTTAAGGTTGTGAAGTTCCTCAAAATTCTGGGGTTGTCAGACTGTTTGAGAAGACTTGGCTGGTATAGTCAAGCTGTTGTTGTTCCTCAAAAGTCTGGGGTTGTCAGGCTGTTTGGGAAGATTGGCTTGAAGGGTCAGTGGTGTTGTAATTCAAATGAGTTTGAATTAGTGAAAAAGGCCTTCTGAAGGAATGGACTGGACGTAGCCTAGTTAAAGGTGAACCAGGATAAATTGTTGTGTTCTTATGTTGTGATTATCTGCTGCTAAATTTGATTATTTATTCATCAAATAATTTGCATCAATTCAACAAAACAGCAAAAGAATTCAAGTTTTGCAAACACAATTCAAACCTCCCTTCTCGTGTTTGCACCTTCAGTACTTTCCCGGATCACTAGGTTTGTCAAACCCTCCCTATATGATGACAAAATAATCCTCACTCTAAAACTACAACATCTATCTCATACTTACTGGATTATCATAACTCAATAATTTTCAGTTGTATTTCACAATATTCATCAATATATATATATATATATATATATATATATATATATATATATATATATATATATATATATATATATATATCAGTCAATCACAATAAAGCCCCAATATTTTGTTTACACTATTCACAATACACAGTCCAATCTCATCAATCACATAATAAGAAATCAAACAGGTGGTACATTCAAGTAGTATCATAATTTCAATCAAGTTACAAGAACACTCAACTACATATCATTCATACAAAAACAATCAACATAAGGTTCATAAAACCAGACAACATGAAATCTTGATATAAATAAATTCACAACAATTCTATAGGTTGCTAAAATATATTTTAGTCCTCACTTTTACCATTCATATATTATTAATTAATTATTATCACTCAATAGGGCTCGGCCATACGTAGTAAGCTCCAGATGAATATCTAAGAATTTCAGTATTCCTGTTCATCTCATGTCATTTTATACTCATAATATCGAACCTCATCCCACCCCTTACCTTGGCTGAATATTTTTCTCAACGAAGTTGATCCGTTGATGTAATGTGTCGCGTCTTCGCCAATCACCGTCTCTAACAGCTTAGTCTTTGAAATCAATGTATGATTCTGGTATTAAGAGTTGCGGCTGGATGCAATAGGGCAGTAGTCAATTCAATTTTTTTGTTCCTAATAGAACAGGGAAACAGAGGCACGGAATGCACGGCAACCTCCTTCATTCACTTATATACCTATTTATACGTACTAGTAGTATTAGGTATATTAGGCTTATTATCAGACCTATACACTTAGCCCATGACCCTTATTATTATTATTGTTACAATCATAAACTCATTCTAGCAGTGCTTAAGTTAATAGACTAATGTAGCAACAACACGTTTACTTCTTATTTTCTTTTTATATAAATATATGTGTGTGTGTGTGTGTATATATATATATATTTCAAAACAAATTGAATATTATTAATATTAATAATTTAATTAAATCATTAAGGCAAACACGAAGGAAATTATCGCACTTGTCAAACACACAGATAATAATAGATGTGTATCATTTTATAATTAAAATATAATAATAAGAAATTGGGGTGTTACAAATTCAAACTCACTTATTTAAAAACAACTTATTACATTACTCAAACGCAACAACTTACAACACAAGTTCGAAACACAAGATTACAGTTCCACGTTTTTGTCATTGTAAACGTTGATTTTTAAGCAACAATAGGACTTTGCGATTTCCAACAACAACTAAGCCTAACCTATATCCACCCAGGTAATACTGAGAAGCTTAAAATAATCTATTTAACAAAACACAGCAAACAAACTTTAACAATTCATGGAATCATGATTTTTTTTAAGGAAAAGTGTAGAATCAAAACATTACTACAATACAAGATTCGACCTACCAATTAAAAAGGAGGAAATAAAACTCACCTACTAGATGCAATCTAGCACTACCAAGCAAGAAACAAACTTTTCATTCTCCTAAAAGTTCTCTCCAAGCTTACCAAGCACCTCCCAAAAATTACAAGACTTTAGATCCAACTTCTCTCCCTCGTGCCACGATTTTAGAAAAGAAGGGAAGGAAGGAGTTTCTCCCCCAAACTCTATGTCTCCTTTGTGAATTTAGTAACAAAGTAAGATGAAAATAAAAATGAATCTCTCCTCCTCCTTCTTTTTTTTTTAAAACTAACAAATGGTGAAACTTCGTCACCAAGATTGGATTATAATAATAGAATTTAATCCTAACCACCCATTCCTCTAAATATCCTACTAACTTCTCATTAATATTTTTCCTCTAAATATTTAGAAATTATTTATCCCAACGCAACTCAGCGCAGATAAATCTAGTCTTCAGTTAAAACTCATAAAGTATTTATCAATAGTTATTATTACGACATAAATAATTTGATTATTAAAATAATTAAATTTAATATTATTCACTCAAAAAACCATTACTCAGAAATAAATCAAGTCTCAAATCACCCAAGAACTTGAATAAGAAATTTCATTGAATTCAAATATATTTTAAAAATTGAAAACGGAAAAACTCTTTGTCAATTTCAAACATTGAGAAATTTCAGTCTCAAATTTTCACTATTTTTACACGTGAACTAAATAAAAATATTTCGGTCGTGAAAAAGTAATTTTTTGTACTTTTATTCATAAATAAAAAGAACTGATATACTCAACAACACGTTTCAATTACAAAATATAACTAAATATATATATTAAGAATTCATTTTCTATGGGTCTTACACTAATCACCCTTTCCTCTAAACATCTTCTTGATATGCCGCATCCTCTTAATCTTTCTGGATATGAAAGCAAGCTCATCATCCTCTGAATCTCTATTTTGATCCTCTAAATCATTATCATTTGTTTCTGCTGCTGCTTGTAGAGCCTTATTGTGCTTGGATAGGAGAGGTAGAGTCTTCTACTTCTACATGGGGCTCATCCTCTACAAGTTCAATCTCGTGAGACCCGACAAAATAGTTAGTTATTCCAAACGAAGACTATTCAGATCTTTTGCTTCTTGAATAGTTGTGATCTTGGGTCTCCACTTGTTGGGCAGACTCCTTAGTGTTGGAACCAAGTTGGTTTTACAATTAGAGTTTTGATGTTAACAAAAGTATTTTATGATAACAATATATTTGACTTCAAAGAGTATGAAAGAAGATATGGTTAATATTTGAAGAATATTTGATTAAGATTTATGTACAACAAATTTACAATCTCAATCTAAACAAAAAAAGGAGCATAATCAATTTGAAGAAAAAAAGTAGTCTTAGAGTTCAAAGAGAGAAATACTTGTTTCAAGTTAGAAATATTTTCTGAGTGTTCTTTTCTTAGAGTGTGAGTGTTATTATTATTATCAGCTTTTCAGAAACAACTACTCAAGTTCCAATCTCTTGTATCCAACCCGATAGTGGTTTAGTTCCTTCTTCAATCTGGGGTTGTCAAGTTTTTAGGAGAAGACTTGGCTTGTAGGGTCAAGGTGGTGTTGTTCCTCAAAAGTCTGGGGTTGTCAGGCTGTTTGGGAAGACTGCCATGGAAGGTTTGGTGCTTTGTAATTCAAAGTATTTGAATTAGTGGATTAAAGCCTTATGAATGAGGGGACTGGATGTAGTCAAGTTAGTGGTGAACTAGGATAAATCTATGTGTCAAATTAATTATGTTTTCATTGCTTGCTGCCTCTGAATCTGATTGCTTCTACTCCAAGTAAGTCACCAAAAACCAAACTAGTTTTTAATTTATTTATAAATTATCAAAAAGTTATCACCTTTGACAAACACAATTCAACCCCCTTCTCGTATTTTCACCTTCACTTAGGATCTTCTTTACATGATTAGGAATTATGTAGCTCTTTTGAAGCACTTTTAACCCTAAAACCAGAGTCTGAAACCTAAAAACATAATCTCAATGTATTCATCTTTCTCTATCTGAAAAAGCTCATACTTTTTGACTAGAAGATTAGTTTTTGCCTCTTGGATCTGCTTGCTTCCCTCATATGTCAGAACCAAAGCAATATAGATACTCTTAGTTGTCTCCTTGTTAGTGCACTTGTCAAACTCCTTGAATGTGATCACATTTATCATAAAAGTTATAGCTTCATGATGCATCTTGTAATTCTTCTTTTAATCAACATTCATCTCCTTTTTGGAAACTTCAGTATCATCCTCATTGGTAGGACCAGTGTATCCATCTTCCACCAAAGCTCAGAATCTTATAAGATAAAGAAACTTTTGAGTCTTTCCTTCCAGTACTCAAAGTACTCTCCATCAAATAGATGGAGTCTGTAGATGTTTCCTCTAAAGGCTTAATCACCAAAACCAGACATCTTGAAAAGTGATTTTTTTCTCAAATATTGTAAAGTGCTCAGCCTTGAGACCGAGCTCTGATGTCAATCGAAGGTGCAAAACCACGAGAAAGGGGGGTTGAATTTTGTTTTGCCTTATTAAAAACTTCTTTTCAAAATTTTGATTCGGGATACTTAGAACAAATAAATAGATCAGAGGCAATAATAAAATAAAGTAACAGGACAGAAGGAGAAACACCAAAATTTATACTAGTTCACTACCAATGTGACATCTATATCCAATCCCCATATACAAAAGGATTTATCCATTAATTCAAACCTGAATTACAGTACATGACCCTACAAGTCAGTATTCTCAACTTCTAGCCTAAAATCTTCAAACTATTGAGGTACTATAACATCTTGACCCTACAAGTCAAATCTTCTCAACTTCCAACTTGAAAACCTACAAGTCATTGAGGTAGAATAGCCACTACTGGGTGGGTTAGAAAGGGGTGAAAGTGGGTTTTGTTTTGCTTCTTCTAAGCGAATTGATTACAATGAACTCCACACTAAAACAGAGCACCTAAGCACTAAGTAATACAAGATATAAATGAGTGCCTTTGCTTAACTAAAACCTTGAAACTGAATACTTAGATAATTTTGCGTTCATAAGATTTTTTGAGTTGTTGTGTTGTATCTTCTTCTTCTTCTTCAGAATTGATCCCTTTATATAGTATGAATTAAGGAATCAAAACTATCCCAAACAAATTCTAAGTGTATCTTCCTTACACGAAGTCAATAAAGATCTTCACAAAAAATAAACCATGATAGATAAGGTTTTGGAATATGATCGTTGAAGCTTGATTAATTCTAAAACGAATCTTCAACCAAACCTTCCAAAATGATTATGTGCAAGAATATCCCGATAGCGCTTGAAAATAATTCTCCTTGAATCTTCTAAGTGTATATTCCTTGTGCGAGGTCAATAGAGATCTTTACTAAAAAATAAACCTGGATATACATGGTTTGGAAATATGATTGTAGAAGCTTGATTAATTCCCAAACAAATCTTCAACCAAATCTTCTATAATGATTATGTGCGAGAATGTTTAGATAGCACTTGAAAATAATTCTCCTTGATTCTTCTAAGCATATCTTCCCTCCGCGAGGTCAACACAGATCTTCATAAAAAATAAACCTTGATAGATATTGTTTGGGAATATGACTATTGAAGCCTGATTAATTCCAAAATGAATCTTCAACCAAATCTTGCATAATTGTTCCTAGAACCAATCTGGTTCCAACAAGTTTAGGTTCCTTAATGCAGTTTGTGCTTAACTATAGGCTCTTCGACAAGGTATAAAATTGGCACATGACATGTCTTTGGAATGAGTCATGTTTGAGATGGACTCTAAAGTGGCAGTGAATATGGTGAGATCAAATCATCTACAAATTTCTTTTTTCAATCCCTATTGACCAAAACTGTCAAACATCTTAAGCTTCCCTCTTGAAAAACATCGTTAGTTGTTCATGTCTATAAAGAGGTCAACCGTCCACTGATTTATTGGCCAATAAAGGTCACTCAATTTCGTTTAATTGTGTTATAGATCATGTTTTTCTTTGGTTTAATACGTGTAGATGATGTAATAGTTATTTCCATACCTCATGTTTCTTAGTTTAATTTTTCTTTGTTAATTAAAAAAACTGACGAGGAAAAAATTTAATACTCTTTTATGAAGAAATAACCAAACCATTTAAGATACTATAACCGTTTTAAATAGAAGATATTAAAATCAAAATATTAAAAAAATAACCTACGAAACATATATCATCAACCTAAATATTTTTCTCTTTATACAGTGGCAGAATCAATCATCAAACAATATTCACATTTGAGTTAAGGTATGTGTTTTCTTCATAATTTATTTAAACTCTTTATTTTACATCACTTGAACATGCCGAAAGTTCCTCAATGTTTTTTTTTTTTCACCGCTTTACCTGGGTTATCAGATGAGATATAAAAAATAAAAAATAAAATAAAATAAAATGTAGTACAGCCGCAGTTAACATATACACGTAAACAATCCTATGAAATTGCAGACAAAATCGAATTATGATTCAAGCCCATTTACACTTTATTAACCCTTTTATTATGTTCTTTATTTATTGACCATTTTCTAATTTTAGCTTTTAATCATGTTTCAGTGTTGATTACAAAGATTTGTGTAAGATCAAAGGAGGGAGTCTGAAAAATATGGTATCCGAGGCTGTTTCTTTATAGGGTAAGAAACGGAATTTATGTTTATTATCATGGTGTAAAGGTAAATGATAGAGAAAGAATACGGGCTTTTGGTACCCTAACAAGCTTTTATTTTTCGTCTTTTAATAAAAGTTAGGGTAAATTAGGAAAGAGAGAAATTATGATTATTAGTATGGAGTTTCCGTGTATTTGAATTTTGTCCCCCGAGTTATGAGTCAATATCTTATTATTGAGCTAAAAAATATGTTTTTTTAGCATGCAAAGCAATTTGGGTATGAAAAAGAAGGAGAAGCAACAGGGCAGTGAAGAATCTAAGAAGAAGGAGCATCGTTTTGTGAACTGGACTCAAGAGGTACTTCTTGCTTCTTTGCCAATTTTTTTATCTTATAAAACACCATAATTAGGGCCTCTGGTACCTCACAAGTCACAATTTGATCCTTTGGACTAGCTATAGACCAATGTTGTCAAATATTTCCACCATGCTGCAGTGCTTACGGATTTTTGGGTGGCCAACATAATCCTCCGTCCACCATTGATAAACACTCTATGTGACTAATCTATGTTTGATCCTTGGGCACAACTTGTTGTTTGCCCCTCTCAAGGGTGTTTTTGTAGGGATCGAATTGTGGTCCTTCCCCACAAGCTCATTGTTGCAGGGATTGAACCGCATACCTCCCTACATTGTAGTATTTGTTTTGGTATTCTATTGATTATTTATTACTTAATCTATTTGGTTTCGGTTACATATGTGTATTTCAGGAGGATGATATACTAAGAGATCATATTGGAATTCATGGAGCTGGAAAGTATACACCCCCATTTCGTTTTTTTTTTTGTTCTCTTCAATGTTTTAATATACAAACCAAATCAGGCAGTTCAACTGGTTGAACCATGAACCCACACTATCTATGATTCGGTTATTTAAGCCATTTGATCGTGGTTTTGTTCAGGTTGAGTGGTTTAAAACAGTTGAACAATGACTTGGAGGTCTCGCCGATTTGAAGTTAAGCTCGGTTTTTAAATTATTGTTTCTCTTACATCTGAAACTAAAGAGAATTTTAATTGTATATGCAGGTGGGTAATTATTGCATCAAAATTAAAGGGCAAAACAACAAGACAGTGCAGAAGAAGGTGAAGTTTTTTAAAGTGATTTTATATTTTGAATTTTGATCATGACATCCAAGAGATTTTGTTATCTTTTAGCTGTTGATGATTTTTATGCCTTCTGCTTTCTTGTTACTATCAAAATCTGATTTTTGAGTAACTAATAACAACTCAGATGGTTCTCTTATTTGGATGCTGATTTCAAGAAAGGTGGATGGTCACCGGATGAAGACAAGGTCTTGTGTGAGGTATGGTATATCAATGTTTCATTTGCAGCAATTTTCATGATAATTTAACAAGCTTGTTTCATAACAAAAATGGACAAATTTGAAAACTTGGATTCATTATATATATGAATATATTGCACCAGATTAAAAAAAGCTACATTTCACAGAAAGAAACGTATCTTGAATGTGACTTTTGTGACCTAATTTCTTGCCATTCTCTCTGTAGACTCAAAAAATGTTAGGGAACAGATGGACAGAAATAGCAAAGGTGGTTAGAGGCAGGTAACTGAATATTCATTCTTTCCTTTTTGCAAATACAGGATGGCCATTTTGTTATTGGTTAAGGTTATTTTTTATTTTCTAATGAACACTTTTTCTAGGCTTATCTACTAGCATAAGCACTTGACAGAGTATTTGGGCTTATGAATCATGTTATGCTATGTCCGTAAGCCGTTTTCAGCTAATTTCAATAAGCTTTCCAGTATAGCTTATGAAAACGGCTAATAGCTTATATGAATCTTTTTAATCATATTTTCTCTTTAATTAATCTGTTTATCCAAACAAGCCCTAACTCTCAATGAAATGCTTTCTATGCAGAACTGATAATGCTGTGAAAAATCGTTTCTCCACACTCTGCCGGAAGAGAGAAACATATGCAGCATTAGCAAAAGAGAACAACATTCCATACATTGATCCAAATAACATTAGGAATATTTCCCATCATGGTTATAATACAGCTGCAACGTCAGAATCTGCAGTACCCGTTAAAAGCATGAGGTATTATGTTAGGAGTCTTGGTTGGAATTAGTTATCCAATTGGTTGTTAGCATTTAGTTTGACTGTTAGTTGCTCTCTATATATATAGAACTCAATGTATTACTTTCATCATCTTTTATCAAAATGATTACTCATGAGGTTTCTATATTCTCAATCTTCCTAAGCTCATTTGATCATTTATTCACAAACCCTCTAACTACTAATATGGTATCAGAGCAATACTGTTTGTTTTTGCTATTGCTGGCATCAACTTCGTCACTTCTTCCGCCAAACGCAAAGGCTTATTCACTAAGATCTTTAATCCACCATCTTTCTTGATGACATACTCCATCATATCTCATCTATGGAGAATAGCAAAGATTGAAAAACCACCTCTGATTTCTTCATATTCTGATTATTCAGATATTGAAGAAGAGGAAGATTCAGCCAGTGGTAAAGAATGTTATAGTGACATATAGGAAGAAATTTTGACTTCATCGATTTCTGTTCTTGAATCAGCTACTGCAAACAATCAATACAACTTCATTTTTGGTAGTTTCATAGACTCAACTCTTGACAGAGTGATTCGTTTCAAGACAATCAATCCTGAAATCAGTGGATCCACCATCAAGATCGAGCAAATTGCCTGTTTCCTTAGCGCATTCAAGCCAGAAGATGATTCACATGATACTTCTTCGTTCTATGATTCATCTTTAGATATTGAGGAAGAAACAATGAAATTCTTCGCACAAAATCCGATTTCGTCGTCTCACACTGTGACTTTTGTGTTCCCTGTTGGTGATCGTTTTGAGCACCTCAATCTCCATGGTGTCTTCATCACTTCGATCCCGGTAGAGGCTGAGGTTGGGAGTACTTTGTCCAATCGTTGATACTTTGTAATTCAATTTGTCTATGGTAATCCCACTTGTCAGCTTGCGGGAGGGTGTTAAGAGTCATGGCTAGAATTAGTTGTCAATTGGTTAGGTAGGAACTAATTTGTTTGTTAGAGTTAATTAGCATTTAGTTTGGTAGTTAGTTGCTCTATATATAGAGAGCTCATTGTAGTACTTTTATCTCTTTTATCAAAATGATTACTCACGAGTTTTCTTCACTCTCAAGCTTCCAAAGCTCTTTTGATCATTTCTTCCAAAATCGTTTAATTACTAATGAGGTACACAGTGCCTTTTCAAGTGTCAAAGTACTAAAAAGAACAACTTTGGAGACAGATCACATGATGATGCAAAAAAGAACAACTTTGGCGACAGATCACATTTGCAAAATGGAATTTCAATGAATCCGCAGCCAAGAACACTGTTTGCTGAATTAGCTCAAAACTCCAATAATGTAAACAATCTGCAAGACAGGTGCCATGTTTCCAATGCTAAATTTAACAGTTCCGGTAATTGTCTTTAAATTGAGGAGTAATAAATTATAGAACTTGACTCTTGCATTATGAAACCTTTGACAGAAAACAGGACAGAGTTAATATATTCTGCAAAGTAATTTTGGTCACACTTTGAGCTAATATGATCTTGTTTCATCTTGCTTATCCAGGCCAGTATAACAACAGTCAAGGAACATTCCTCGAAGAGGATGTTTTGAAGAAAAGGGCATTGAGTGGACAGACAGAATTTCTAAGTTCACTAGCTCAAAAAGTTGATATAGAGAACATAAAAAAAGTATGGATGGTGAGGATTGATACTTTCTAAACTCCATATTTTTTAGTCTTGAACACTATATTCTTCAAAAAATGAACTCCGTAAAATTGTTTGATGAGGAAACCCAAATTATAAAACCATTTTTGTCATTTGTGCTATCTATATGAATATTATGAAAGTCATTTAACATTTATTTTTTATATTGGCTTAATTCTATAGCACCGCAGCAGCATAAAATGCTAATTAGAAAGTATAGGTATTTTTTGCCCATAAAATTTCTTTAACATTTTCAACTTCTCTATTTATGATTCTGAAGCATTTATTTTGTTCAAGTTGTGAGATTTTAGAGAAAAGGAGTAGAGAAAATAATAAGGGTTTGAATATTATTGATAATAGCTTAATACAGACTTGATTACAAAAGACTCAATACTAATCTCTATTTATAGAGAAACATAGACTCAATCCTAAATTAGGAACAAATCATACTAATAATAAGAGATATTCTAAGATATCTCTGAGTATAAATTGATCATAGAAAATAACTGAAGATACTCTAATATAATATAAAAGATATTATAAGATATTTTATAATATTCTAACACTTACCCTCAAGCTAAAGCTTATTAAGCTTTAGCTTGTTACAAGAAAACAATGTATTACTCTGCAAAATAATAAAAGTTGATGGAAAGGCAATTCAGGGATGCAAGTGAAGTCGGAGAGAATTGCTATAAATATTGCCGTGCCTGATAATGGGAATGATTATCAGCATGAGAGAAATTCACGGCAAGCAATTGAACAAAGCAAGGTCCGTTCTTCTAAAAAATTGCATTTGGAAGCTTCAAACCAATAATAACAGAGACTCAAAATATTTAAACTTGAATCTGCTTCAAGGAGAGAGAGGCGTGCTTCAAGGAGAGAAAGGCAAGGCCAGTGCATTTGGGACAAATTGCCAAGATAAAGCAAGTCATGGAAATAAAAGACACTGTTAGAATGACCATCAATGGAAAAAGAAGTCATCACTAATATGATTCATCTGTGGAAAAGGGACACCATCAAAATGATTGTCGGTGGAAATAGAAAGCACTGTTATAATCTATTAGTAAGAACTAAGTTGCATGACAAACACCAAAGAAGCAGCACGAATCTAACGAAACGAAACCATGATTGATCAACGGAGTGAGAAAATGCGTCCAAAATAAGATAGATAACAACTGTTTGAACAAGAACACATATTTCCATTGATCAAAATTGGAAAGTAAGGGAAGATCTGGACCCGTGAGGCCAAAGCGAGTTCAATAAAAAAGGCCGCGTCTAAAACGGCTGTTAGACGTGCCACCCATCACGCGTGGTGAAGAGAGGCAGCGCGTGTGGGTGCGTGCAATGGCTTTTGGCGGCGCGCTTTGAGGTGTGGGCCAATCTGGAAGAGGCGAAGCTGATGGAGTGCTCGTTTGCCGGAAAAGTCACTGGAAACAGTGACGGCGGCAGCAATGAATTGAACGGAAAACGAGTGAAACTGATGTCGGAATGGGTCACGACAGTGGTTTGAAAAAGGAATGATCACGTTTGAGAAGAGAAACTATGATTATATTCCAAACTGTTGGGAACTCAACAACGGAATAGAGGCGGGATTGTTCAAGGAGGATCGAAATAGGCTCTAGATTCCATGTTGAAGTTGTGGGATTTTAGAGAAAAGGAGGAGAGAAAATAATAAGAGTTTGAATATTATTGATAAGAACTTAATGCTAACTTGATTACAATAGACTCAATCCTAAATTAAGAACAAATCATATTAATAATGAGAGATATTCTAAGATATTTCTATGAGTATAAATTGATCCTAGGAAATAACTGAAAATACTCTAATATAATATAAAAGATATTATAAGATATTTTATAATATTCTAACATATTTGGACATGGAAAAATTTGAAAATTCTGAAATATT
The DNA here is from genome assembly GCA_037974295.1 of Cicer cuneatum. Lineage (NCBI taxonomy): Eukaryota > Viridiplantae > Streptophyta > Magnoliopsida > Fabales > Fabaceae > Cicer > Cicer cuneatum. The sequence continues at coordinate 31,949,651 of JBBPBO010001985.1, read as the reverse complement.
TCCATTCCCAATATTAAAATCTTAATTTTATCCTATAAAGCCTATTGTAGGCCATTATCTCTTGTTCTTGCGCACATAAGTCATAATCCAGGGCTTTCAAATATCATTTAACACTTGCTTGAAAACCAACCAGGTTCTTCAAGAGTTTCCGAACAGATCAAAAGGATCGGATATTGTTGGACATAAAATTCAAGATTTACCGCCTGTAATTCTTAAAGATATGGTTGAGGAATTGAAGAGTAGTAATGGCAGAGGCCATCCCTGCTCGAGGTACTATAAGTTATTTGAAAATATAACTTTATGTTGCCCCTGTGAAATATTTTCTCACGATTTCTGAACATATTCTAGGATATTGGAACTAAACGACGACTCTCCAGGAAATTCAGAATACAGTACGGTATCAACTTTGCTGTCTCAGTCAAACGGTGATAACTTGGAAAGCTCGTTGTTTCAGGATATTGGAACTCAAATGAAACCTACACAATTCATAGTTGAAAAAGAAGTGATTGAAGATGTGAAAGGGATTCTTTATACTGGAAAAGTGGAACAAGGTAAGATAATTCACTACCATAATTGATAAATGGTAAAGGAAAATTACATGAAAATAAGTTTTGTAAATGTCTCAGTTTAGAAATAATTAAGACTTAATGAATTAATGTTCAAAGAGTTCATGAATACCACTTATGGACTTAACCAACTGAGTTCAAAGTGTTCCTAAGATGAAAATTTTCGAGATTTAAAAGCTTTTTCTATAAGCTACTATGTTGCATCACTGCAAGAAACAGATATGTAACCAGTTATTGACTTAACCACTTGAGTTCAAAGAGTTCCTAATTTTCTGTAGCATATATGTTAGATTACTGTAACGAACAGATAAACAATCACTACATTGTGTCTGCCTCACCAAAAATGGAATTCAGTTCCCCTCTTCAAGTGACCCCTATTTTCAGATCCTTGGCTGCAGGAATTCCAAGCCCAGAATTTTCTGAAAGTGTAAGTTACCCATTAACTTGGGTCTGTTTGCTTTTCCGTCTCTCTTATTTTGCTTCCTTTATTCTTTTCTATTTCATTTTGTGTTCTTTCTCTATTCTTATCTTTTTCTTTTGCCTTCGAAGACTATTTGTATGGCTAATTGCCTAATGTTGATAATGTTCCTCTATCAAGTTTCAAGTTGTAAATTTTGGAACTTATAATCTGCTAAAAAAATAAGGGAAATTACATAATTTTATACGGTTATTCAGAAAAATTTAATTATTTGATTGGATAAAAAAAATAACAAAACTGAGTAAAATTGTTCAACCGAAAGATAAAATTGAAAGAAAAAATGGCTATATTGAAAACTTGGTATCCTCTTTACATCTAGGTATACATTAAAAAAATTGGTTATTTGACTCAATAAGTTAGATAATAATTATATTCTCTCCTATTAATCATAAGTTTTGTACACTCACAGGCGCATACTATGATCATACACAATCCGTGCATTAGAATTACTCAGACCTTTATATTTATTGTGTTTTTTGTAATGACAGCTGCATTTGTTTATTTGTCATGCATTAGAATTAGATTATACAAAGTTTGACACTAAACTAACCATTTTTCACCACTTGTTTCTCTCAGGAAAAGTACTTCCTAAGGAAAACACTAGGAGTGGAGTCTCCATCCATCAAGACAACTTTCAACCTGTTAAATTCGCCACCATGCAGAAGAGCCCTTCAATATAATCTATGATTCATTTGAGATACAAATATTCATATGTAATCTCTATCTCATCTGACATACAAAAGAGCCCCATGTTGGAGTTCTTTGTTCTCATCCTTGGCAATTTGGTGTTTGAAGATTTTCTCGTACTCATTTGAGAATGATTGTAATCTGTCTTAAGTTTTGAAAGGCATGTGCTACCAAAGAATGTTAAGATTCATTCTTGTAGCACCATCCCTTTCTTCCTCTCTTGTCTCAAAATTATCTTTTTGATGCTTGCACAAAATATTTGTGCGCTTAGTGTCATTCTATGGTTGTCTTTTTTTTATATTGTTCTGGATTTGGGTTTGTTTTTCTCCAGTCCAGCTTTTTGTCATTTCTTTTCTTTTTTGTACAGAGTCTGCTATGTAATCATTAGCATCATGAGCGTGTGAGTTATTTTGCCTATCCTACTAAGCCTATGTTTGGTTTAGCGTTGAAGTTGTCATTTTCACGGGCCAATGTAAAATCGCCATGATATTTACAAGCCACAGATTGGAGCTTCAGTTACCGTGTGGCCACAATGTGGAATTGGACTTTTCCGAACACATCCTTGCTTCGAATGAATATGGAGTGGAAAAGAGTTAAAGAGGATAAGCAGTGGCAACTTGGATTCTTATGTTATTTTAGGTTTAGGGTTTAGGATTCACATGTAATAAACATTTTTCCCTCTGTTGGTTTTGATGTACTGAAGCTTATCTATAATATAATACAGTGGAAATGCTTTTTGGTTTTGGTGGGTACATACTATTTATTTAACAGAGGCACCTTAATATAGAGAATTCTTTAAACAAAGAAAAATTGAACTTAGAACTTTCTCAAAAAATTCTCAGCACAAAGCAAATAAATAGCCTCTTTCACTACACATTGATTTCCCATATTTTTTTATGAGAAATGCAAAAGACAGAGAAAACATAACTCAGAAGTCAGAGGAAGCTAATGTTTGATGAAAAGACTAGCTAAGAGCAATGCAAAGAATAATCTGATTTCCAAAATGACAATAATGAACTACATATGGGGAATGCAAAATTACTTACTTGCAGAGTATACAGTTACTTAGTTCTCTGTCATGACACAGGCTTGTAACACATGGTCTGTTTTCCATGGAGTGTTGTGGCCTGTTCTGTGTGGAAAAAGAATTTTATGAGACTGCACTCTTATATGGTGGTGGTGGAGTACAGGACGGAGGTACATAATGATGATCAGGCCATGTGTTCACCTTACAAAATAAAGTGCTTATTGCTGTTAACTTGGGACATTAAAAGCTCACTTTTTGACCAACCAGTTACCACTGATTCAATTTGAATCAATTCCCACTAAAAACTTAAGCTGGTTAAAAACTATAGTTCATTTATATAATTCTTACGGTTGCACCTGTGAGAAAGGCTTAGATGCTTCAGCACGAAAAAATTTAAGTGCTTTTTTCAGAATATTCATGGTTTTTTTTTTATTAAATTAAAAAGGGGCTAAAGCCTAAAAAAAGAAAATGATAGGTTCCTGATTGATAAACATAGGCTCAAATGTTCAGGGTCCACTTTGAGACTCATAACATCAGCAATGAGAACATGAAACAACTTAGGAGGGAGTCCAACCCTAAAAATAAAAGAAAAATAAGGATACTTCCTCCGCCCAAAATATAAGTAAAAATTGATGTATATGATTCAAAATTTGGACCAAATACATCCACTTTCTTTGACTTATTAATAAAAAAGAAAATTAGATTCAAAGTGAAAAATATTTAGGGGGGTTTATTCCACATAAAGCTTAGGCATGGAGATGTCATTTTCTGGACATAATACTCAGACTCCATACTTCAAAACATCAAGATGATCCCACCTAGTGACGCAGTCGAAAATCGCAAAGGGTTAGCAAGCGCTAATCCTAAAAAAGAATAAGTTCTGGAATCCACCAGATAAGAGAAAAACTCTCAAAATTAATTATTTTATTAAAAGATACCCTTTTGTTACAGCACAGAAAGTCTTTAAATAGAAAATAGAAACCCTAGTACGAAAATTAGGTAAAATAGAAAAGCCCTAAATTAAAATAAAAACTAAAGCGGCTGTAAAACAGAAAAGCCCGAAATTACGGGAAAACTAAAATGACTGTTTTGAGGCCCAAGACGAGCTCAAAACGGTTCTAGAGCCCATCCATCATGGCAAAGCAATGAGTTGTGTTCGTGGCGCGATTCCCTTTTCGGAAAGGTATAATAATAGGCAATCTGACATCGGACGATCTTTTTCTGCATTTCCCCGCAAAGCCATTTCTTCCTCGATTCTTGCAGCGAACCCTCCTACATCAGTCTCCTCCACCTCCAAAGAACTCGACCCCGAGTTCATACCAGGGTAAAGGGCAGCATCCTCATGGAACTCATAAATATCAGCCACATTAAAGGTTTTGGAAATATTCATGGATTCCGGCAAGTCGATCACATAAGCGTTGTCATTGATCTTCTTCAGCACCTTGAAAGGCCCGTACTTGCAAGGCTGAAGCTTCGTGTAAGTGCCAACTGGGAACCTCTCCTTACGCAGGAACACCATCACTTCATCTCCCACAGCAAAAACTTTGACTCTCATGCGCTTATTAGCAGCGACTTTGTTCTTCTGCCCAGTAGCTTCTAACTTCGCCCTAACAGTCTCCTTAACGGCTTGCACATCCTTGGCCATACTTTCAGCTGCAGTACTCACCCTATTAGCCTTGGGTAGTACCACCAGATCAACCACATGCCGCGGTGGAGAAGTATAAACCAGAGAGAAAGGCGATTTTCCTGTAGCTGAGTGCACTGCGCTGTTGTAAGCAAACTCGACCTGGGGTAAAGCCAGATCCCACTGCTTCGGCTTATCCCCGCAAATACTCCGAATCATGTTCCCCAACGTTTGGTTGGTGACCTCTGTCTGCCCATCAGTCTGAGGATGAGCTGTAGAACTCCTATTCAGTGCAGTACCAAACATCCGCCATAGAGTAATCCAGAAATGACTGAGGAACTTGGTGTCTCGGTCTGATGTGATGGACCTGGGGACTCCATGCAAACGCACAACCTTCTTGAAAAACAATTTGGCTATGTTAGATGCATCTGCGGTCTTCTTACAAGCACTAAAGTGTGACATCTTTGAAAACTTGTCAACCACCACAAACACAGAATCTACTCCTCGCTGTGTACGAGCTAACCCCAACACAAAGTCCATCGAAAGATCTAACCAGATATCATCAGGAACAGGTAATGGCATGTAAAGACCAGTGTTCTGAGGCTGACCCTTAGAAACCTGACAAGTGTAGCAGTGCTTGACGAGAGCACCCACGTCACGGCGCAGATGAGGCCAGTAATACCGCTCCTCCAGATTGGCGATGGTTTTGTCTCTCCCCAAATGACCTCCAAGACCCCACCATGCAGATCTCGAATCAGCTTCTCCCTCAAAAAAGAATTAGGAATGCAGAGTTGATTCCCCTTGAACAGGTAGCCCTCTCGAATATGAAAATCAGCGCTGGGATGCTGATTTGTACACTTGAGCCACAACTCCTTGAACTCAATATCAGACCCATATAGTTCCTTCAGCAACTCAAAACCCACAATCTCCTGAGCTAAGGTAATCAACAAGGAAGCTCTCCTACTCAACGCATCTGCTACCTTGTTCTGGGCACCTGACTTGTGCTGAATGATGAATGGGAATTTCTGCAGAAAGCTCACCCAGCGAGCATGCATCTTGTTTATCACCTTCTGACTATGGAGGAACTTCAGGGCAAAGTGGTCAGTGAACAAGATAAACTCCCTCTGAATCAAATAATGCTCCCATTGCCTCAAAGCTCGAAAGACTGCATAAAATTCCTGGTCATAAGTGTTCCACTTCTGCCTGGCGTCGCTCAGTTTTTCACTAAAGAAAGCCACTGGTCGCTTCTCTTGTGAAAGTACAACACCTACCCCTACTCCACTGGCATCACACTCCACCTGGAATATCTTGTCGAAGTCAGGTAAAGCGAGAACTGGTGCCGTGAAAAGCTTCTCCTTGATCATCGCAAAGCTCTGCTCTTGTTCAGGTCCCCACTGAAATTTTCCTTTCTTCAGACACTCGGTGATAGGCGCAGTAATGGTGCTGAAGTTGCGCACAAACCTCCTATAGAAAGTAGCCAGGCCATGGAAACTGCGTACTTCCGTCACAGACTTAGGTGCAGGCCAGTTTCTGATAGCACTCACTTTCTCTTCGTCCACTTGAATCCCATCTTCACCGACAACAAAACCCAGAAACAACAGCTTGTTGGTATAGAAGGTGCACTTCTTCAAGTTGATGTATAACTGGTGCTCTTGCAAGACCTGTAGCGCTTGCTTCAAATGGCCTAGATGATCCTCCTTGGTTTTGCTATAAATCAGAATATCATCAAAGTAAACCACCACAAAAGATCCAGTAAAAGGACGAAGAACCTGATTCATTAGCCTCATGAAAGTACTGGGGGCGTTGGATAACCCGAAAGGCATGACCAACCACTCGTAAAGGCCATCCTTGCTCTTGAAAGCCATCTTCCATTCATCTCCAGGTCTGATTCGGATCTGATGATAAACACTCCGTAGATCTATCTTCGAAAACAACTTAGACCCCGATAACTCATCAAGCATGTCCTCCAGACGAGGGATGGGAAACCTGTACTTGATCGTTATCTTGTTGATGGCTCTGCTGTCAACGCACATCCGCCACTGATTGTTCTTCTTAGGGACCAAAAGCACTGGAACTGCACATGGGCTCATACTCTCTCTAATGAACCCTTTCTTCAGTAAATCCTCAATCTGTTCCCGCAATATCTCGTTCTCCTTGGGACTCATGCGGTAATGAGGTAGGTTCGGCAGGCTGGAACCTGGAATTAAATCAATCTGATGTTGAATATCTCGCATAGGAGGCAAGTCGTTGGGTAGCTCATCTGAGATCAACTCCCCAAAATCCGCCAAGATTTCCTGCACCTCTTTTGGTGGTTCAGGCTCCTCTTTCATAGCACTCAAAAACCCTTGACCACCACTGGGAAAAACCACTCAGTTTCCCTGAAGGCTTCAGTCAAATCATGCTCATCCTGCGTCATAACAAGAAAACTGGATTTCTCCTTCCCTGTTCGTCTATTAAAATCAGAAACCGGAGCCATAGCTATCTTGTGCCTTTCCCAGGAGAACATCATCACATTATCTCTGCCTCTATACGTGATATCATTATCATACTGCCAAGGTCGCCCAAGTAGGACATGACACACATCCATATTCAGAACATCACACACTACCTCTTCCTTGTAATGCCTTCCGATGGAAATAGGCACTTTGCAAGTCTTCGTCACCTTGACCTGCGAACCCTTACTCACCCAGCCCAAAGCATAAGGCTTGGCATGCGGTTCAGTCAGCAACTCTAGGTAGTCCACCAACTTTTGGGATACCAAGTTCTCTGTACTCCCGTTATCCACAATCAGATTACACACCTTATTCTTAATAGAATAGTGTGTTCTAAAAAGATTCTTCCTTTGCCCCTCTTCCTTTGAAGACAACAGGACTCTTTGCAATACAAAATTTACTGCTTCTTCAGCTTCTTCTTCAGCGAACTCAACACCGTCATACTCGTTGTTTTCTTCCTCTTCCTCAGATTCCTCATTCAAAACTGCAGCCGTTCTCCTGGAAGGACAAACATTCGACTTGTGACCCTGCCTACCGCAACGAAAACACTTATCTCCCATCGGTTTCGCGTATGGGTTGGCTGACTTCTGGTTCGCCCTCTTGTTGTTGGACGTAGCACTACTGGTTCCACCAGTTTCCTTTGTTGAGGAGTTAGAATCCTTAGCAGCAACACTTTTATCCTTATCACTAGCAACTTCAGAATTACCATGCGGAGTGAATCTGCGAAAAGATGAGAAATTTCTGGGGGATTTCTCCATCAATTCCGCTTTCTAGGCTAATGTAGAGGCCTCCGTCACGGTCCAGACAGTCTGCAGACCCATCTTCTCCTGTATCGACCCCTTCAAGCCATTAATATAGCGAGTCACCTTCTGACCCTCCGTTTCCCCCAGCTCGTTGCGTTCTGAGAAACGCAGGAACTCTGCTGTATACTCAGTCACGCTCCTTCTACCCTGAACGCAATCGATATACATCTTGTACAGAATCTGCTCATAATCTTCAGGCAAGAAACGCTCCAGCATCAACTGTTTCATTCGCCTCCACGTTCTGATTGGCGCTTTCCTCTGGTGCTGCCTTTGAACAACAAGCTTATCCCACCACACAGCAGCGGTACTCTTCAATCGAATTGCCACCATCTTCACCTGCTTGTTTTCTTGCACACCCATCACGTCGAAGAACCGACCAACTTCAATCTGCCAATCCAGAAACTCTTCAACCCCCATAGCTCCATAGAACAACGGGATATCAGCCTTGACTCTGTAGTCGTTGCGATTCTGTTGATTATCGAAACCCTGATTCTCCTCCTGGACCTCTTCTTCGAAACTAGAGTCCGATTCAACACGAGCCTGCAAGCCTCCATGTGGACGCCTGGGCGGTTCGTCTCTCCCGCCTCTGTCCCTCCTATTATTTATGGCGTTCACTTGAACCGTCAAAGCCGCCACCTGAGTCGTCATCTGCGTAGTCAAAGTAGTAAGGGCCGCGGTAAAAGCCGCAGTGATACCCTCGATGTCTGCTCTTGTGACTGGTTGATCTCCCATGGTTGTTCAAGCTACGAAAAGAAACAGGAGAAAGCCTGCTCTGATGCCACCTGACGCAGTCGGAAATCGCAAAAGGTTAGCAAGCGCTAATCCTAAAAAAGAATAAGTTCTGGAATCCACCAGAGAAGAGAAAAACTCTCAAAATTAATTATTTTATTAAAAGATACCCTTTTGTTACAGCACAGAAAGTCTTTAAATAGAAAATAGAAACCCTAGTACGAAAATTAGGTAAAACAGAAAAGCCCTAAATTAAAAGAAAAACTAAAGCGGCTGTAAAACAGAAAAGCCCGAAATTACGGGAAAACTAAAACGACTGTTTTGAGACCCAAGACGAGCTCAAAACGGTTCTGGAGCCCATACATCATGGCAAAGCAATGTGTTGTGTTCGTGGCGCGATTCCCTTTTCGGAAAGGTATAATAATAGGCAATCTGACACCGGACGATCTTTTTCTGCATTTCCCCGCAAAGCCGTTTCTTCCTCGATTCTTGCAGCGAACCCTCCTACATCACCTGGTGTCTCCTTTACAGCAATCATGAATCATTTCTCTTTTTCTTCATCAAGTTTCAAATATTCAATCTTATGTTGTGAGTCAGGTCCATAGAGCATTATAATTTAGATATAGGTCCATAGAGCATTATAATTTAGATATTAACAAAGATATCTACATCAACAGAAACAAAGAAAGACCATTAAAACATTTAAGTAATGAAAAACGAAAGATACAAGCTCCACAAGAAGGGTAGTGTACCATGGGATACTTACTTTTTCCCTCAATCATCTTCATTTGTCGTCTCGGATTTGTTTGGCTGGTTGTGTTTTTGAGCATTATACATTTCAGCAATCTGAGAACAAGTGATTAAAGCATGTCCAAACAATTCAATTTTCATTTTCCTACATTACTCCTTTTCAATATCTTATCATAGTTCAGAAAATGAAGATTGTAATGTACCTGCTCAGACGAGGAGGCTTGTATAGGAGCTTTGTCAGTCCGAACTCGAACTAGACGTGGCTTGTATATGCCCTTCATAGAGAAATGTAAATGCACCACAAATAAAAGTTAAAAGCTATAATTATCAATTAACAATGTTAAAGATGAAGAATTCACTTGTGGGGAAACTTCAATCATCAATTCACTATTTCTAATACCTTATTTGAATTTACTATGTCCACAGCAGCTTGGTAAACAGGGCTAATGGTCAAGTCTGCTGCTTTCACCTCCCACACCTAGATAAAATAAGACAACACTTATCTAATGTAAAAATGTATAAGTAATGCAATTTTATTGCATAAAACTAAATAGTAAAAATTAACAAGGCATTGGCAAAAATTCATGCCAACACAATGGGCTTATTTGATTCTCTTCTCAAAAATTTTATTTTAATCTTCTAAAATTTAAAAATTAAAAAATTTATTTGAATTACTTGTTTTTAAAAACTGTTTTGTAAAACTATTTTTAATATTATACTTTTTAAAACTAAAAAAATAAAACAGTTAAATCGTGTTTTATTTCTCGATTTTCAGTTTTTTTAATTCTCTAGTCAAAAACTGTTTTAAAAATTTAGATTACTAAGGGTCTGTTTGATTCTCTTTTCAAAAATTCTATTTTAGTTTTTTAAAATTTAAAAACTAAAAAACTTGTTTGAGTTACTTGTTTTTAAAAACTGTTTTGTAAAACTATTTTTAATATTATATTTTTTAAAACTAAAAAAGCTAAACAGATAAATGATATTTTACTTCTCAGTTTTCAATTTTTTAAATTCTCTAGTCAAAAACTATTTTAAAAATTTAGATTACCAAATAGGTTTTCTCTTTCTCTTATCTCTAAAACTGTTTTTAAAACAAGTATCTCAAACAAGTTTTTTTTTTAATTCTATTCTTTAAAACAATTTTTAAAATCAAATTTATAAAACAATTTTTAAAAACTAAAATGCAAAAGTGTTTCCAACAGACCCTAAATAACTTTTCTCTTTTTCTCATCTCTAAAACTGTTTTTAAAAACAAGTATCTCAAACAAGTTTTTTTTATAATTCTATTTTTTAAAACAATTTTTAAAATCAAATTTATAAAACATTTTTTATCAACTAAAATGCAAAAGTATTTCAATCATGCCTAGATCTTTCACTTCTTTTACAAAAGTGACATTGTTAAAATATATTGATAGGGTGACAAGGGTGGCACCAACAGGGGGCCATGGCTAGCCTATGGCAGACTAAACTTATTTCATGCTCAAGCTAGTGTTTTGTAGAAAACCAATTTAACCAAAAAGGCTAGACTTTGGGCCATCCGAAAGCCTTTTTACCTAACTGGTCAGCCTATTTAAGTCAATAAAAATTATAAAACATTATGCTATTATTTATATAATAGATTGTATACTATGATTAAAATTATATGCTTATTATTTCCCCTAATTTAATCATGCTTGTCTGCATAAATACTTCAACCTATAAACTTATTTAGAGACAAATTTATGACCAATATAATGCCTGAATAGACTCTATTATGCTCATCAAACTTTGTAAAAGATTAGGTTATACCTTAAAATATGTTTGTATCATAAAAAAAAATTGCACTTCAACTTAATAAAACTCAGTTTGATCACCTTAAAGAGGCCTATATATACGTAAGCTAATAGGTTAGACTTTCAAAAAGGTTAGGCTAGGCCTGAAAAAATCTATAACAGGACCCAAGTAAAACTTGTACTTTAGATTTTTTTAATAGACCATACCTATTTAAGCGTAGCCTCGCTCGACCCAGTCTATTCTAACTACTATATTGGGGAAATGTTTTATCACTTCACATCATTAGCTTGATATGGTGCCTAAGGAATTACAAAAATAGAAACAAATATCCATGATTAATTAATGTATGAAAGTGCTTTCAGATTTTCTGTTGAAGCAATAGGAAATTTAAAACAAGGGCGTAGTATTAGTAATACCAATCAATAACAGGTGAATTATAAGACAAATAATAAATGTTCATATGTTAAAAAATAACTGTAAGGGAAAATAAAATTAATGAAATCGTCAAGAAAAGTCAAGATTCAAACCAGACATCAGGTTTGATATTCTCTGCATGTCGATAGTATGCCTGAAATGAAAGGAGCAATTCCAATAACAAGAAAATATTGAGCAGGTCTCAAAAGGCTTATAAAGGAACAAGAGGAAGGGACCTTTGGTTTGGGAATCAGTTTAGAGTGAAGGCTAGCAAAACTGTCTTTAAGACCTTCTTCAGTGAATCCAGTTCCTACCCAGCGTAACATGAAGATTACTATAGAGAATTAAATTTTATATGCAAAAGAACTCAGTAGTTATTTGACAACATGAGTCCACTCACATGTCTTACAAATAGTTTGAAATTCTTTGTTATTGATGTCATAGCAAGCAAGGAGAAAAGCACCATAGATTCCTACAAGACATCATATCACCAATTCGTTTCAGCACACATTGAGGTGGAGGTTTAAAACAACAGTATACAAAAAATCACCCAATGGCAGAGCCTTATTCAGATGTAAGTGAAATATTCGAGGTTACTGGCTTAAAAATGACAAGTATAACAAATATAGGCATAACGACATTAGAGTGTGATTCATGATCACCTGCACATTGCCCACGACCATGGAAAGCACCAATAGGTACCAAATCTAGTGTGTCCCCTATACTGCAAAGTAGGACCAAAACCAATTAATATATAGAAATCCACTAATACAAGTGTAAATTAAGAGGCAAGAAAACATATGGAATCTCACTTTTTCAAATAATATTTTTTCAGTTTTAACCAGCTGAGTGACCGTTAGGAAGGTTCGTATGTAGCATCTTTGTTTAATGTTTTAATAATTAGTCCCTCACAACTGCAATTCAACAAACAAGTCAAAAGATAAATGATAAATAACCTTGTTCATATTAATGCAAGAGAAACCACAGTTGGATAGACCTGTGAAAATTAGATATACAATAAGTAGACTAATGTCTTCTAGTTCCTATCAAATGCTTTTAATAATAGTGTAACCACATGAAGATGACTAAAGAGCACACTGAATTATACTTACATGATGCCTAAGGATTTAATTAAGCCAGTAAAGTTTTATCTGAAATTGTGAAGCTTCCATATACTTTTAACAGAAATCGTGAAGTTTCTATCTATATGAATTTAAATTAAACTAGAAGAATCAATGACCTTGTATCAACAGCTTAGTCAAGAAATTTTTGTATTTCCTCAGCATTATTTGATGTTATTGACGTTGCGAACTGAAGAAATCCATATTCCTCCACAAATGAAGCATAGAGATGTTGTGGAGAGAAAACTAGGCCCTCATCAACATATAGTTATTCCTTATATAAACAGTGTATGATATTCAATGAGTCATTGTTTTAGAACATTAACATTTAATGATAAACAGTTCTTTTAGAACATGCATTCGATGATTATCGTCAAATGTTAATGTTTTAAAACAATGAATAAAAGAGATCCAATTGGTCTGTCTCACTAGAACTGAAAAAACGTTAAGAAATTAATGCAGCTCCTCTTATAAGTTATATATAATTGGCTTGTCTCGCAAATTCTAACATGTATCTTGGTGGATTTGAGAATGGATAAGTGTAAAAATAATTTAAAATTTTAATACAGTAGAAGTTGTTTTTCAGACATAGATACTGATTGAATTTATTTAATAATTGAGATAATAATTAAATAATATCAGATCAATAATAATACTAAAATAAGTATGTATTTTATTTTAAATCGATATAAATTGAATAATCGTCTTATTTATAAAGACAAATAGGGTTATAAACTATTATTTTTAAAACATATCGTGGATTGTCGTTCGAATTTTTATATAATTTTTAAGTAATAATAAATGTGGTTGACTAAAGAACTAGCCTTAAATTAAAGGAGTGATCCACATTCAATATTCAAAAATCAATGAAAATTTTAACGAATTGACGATATCTCTTAGAAGTAATTGTTTATGACATTCCTTATCTCTATGAACAATGAATAAAAGGGATCTAATTGGCCTGTCTCACTTGAACTTTTTCACTCTATACCATATTTCCCATTTCACCAGATGGCTTACCTTTTCTAAAAGAGACTCAATTTCATGAGTTGATTTAGAATGTTCTTCGGTGTACACTGCAGCTTGGCCCAACTAAGATAAGAGAGTTTGTTCACCATATCCAATCCGCAACTCTTTCTAGAAAACGTAAGTATTTAACAAACACCCACCAGCTTACGTCAATAAAAGTACAAATTCATAAAGGTAATTAACAAGCGTGCACCTATAGCAAACGGATTAGATATAAAGGTTTAGAGTCAGTTTAAGCTAGAAGAAGTGTGATAGAACTGATATATTAGAATTGAATGAAATTATGAAGAAACCGCAAGATTGTATTATCGAAACTAAGAAAAATGAATAAAGATTGCAGTTACAGAGAAATAACCGAATTGCCCTGCAATTCAGTCCCACCCAACTAACTCTCTAACTGCCTACTATTGAAGACCCAACTTATGTTATTTATATTAGCCATCCTAACTAATTCAATTAGGATGTACAGCTGGCACATACAGACTAACATAACAGAGCTAATAGAATCCTCTGATTGACTAGCAATCCTATCACTCTGCTTGACTATCAATCCTCTGATGGAATCCTCGGCTCGACTATCAATCCTCTTATGGAATCCTTTGTTCGACTATCAATGCTCTGCTTGACTAGCAATCCTATCAAAACCCCCCTTTGAAAAATAGCCTTGTCCTCAAGGCTGGAATAGACATCCTTTACTGCCAATCTTTCATCCGCACCAAAAATTTGTTGGAACCAAGTTGGTTCTAAATACTTAGGATTTTGATGTTTACAAAAGCACTCCATGTAATCTTATTTTGTACCTTGAATTATTACATTAAATACCACCAGAAATTGAAGATTGCAGAAGCAGAAAATGCATCCAGAATGCATTCTGGAATTACCAGAGGATACACCAGGATGTCAAAACACTACCAGAGGATATCTTTGCTGGTCCAGATTAGAAGGAAGCAAAGTCATAAGGAGACTTGGACCAGACCAGAAGGAAGCCTGCCATAGGGAGAGTTGTTCCAGACCAGAAGATGTCAAATGTCAGATTTATTCCAGAAGTTATTCTGACCAGAAGATGGCTGGCAGTGAAATGATAAACAGTCCAGACTTGTTCCAGACTTAATCAGAGGATGAATTAATGGGTCCAGAACAAGAGAATTAACCCAGATTTGACCCAGACCAGAAGATAGCATGGTTCAGGGTATGAAACTAAGTCCAGACCAGAAGAAATGATTTCCAGAATTGATCCAGACCTGATCCAAAATCAAAGGTAAAATGTCCAGACTAAAATATTACTTGTCCAAATTTAATTTCAGTTTAATCCAGACCAAGTCCAGAATTGGTCCAGATCAGAGGGAAGATTTCCAAATCAATGGTTTAGTTTTAATTATTTGGCCCAGTGTTGGCCGAGATCAGAAGATCAGACCATGGCCCAGTGTTGGCCGAAATCAGAAGGTCAGAATGTGTGGTCCAGCAGTGGCCGAGATCAGAGGATCACAGCAGATCAGTTTGCTGGATTAGGATGGCCGAGATCAGAAGATCAGAAGGTTAGGAAGTGTGGTCCACGGATGGCCGAAATCAGAGGATCACAGCATATCAATTAGTATGGTCCAGATGTGGACTAGCGCAGAAGATCAAATGGTCCAGATTTAATCATGAGGATTAACGGTGGAGATTCTAATTTATTTTGATCAAAGTATTAAAAAGATTTGTTACAAAAATAAAGTGAGGTATTGTGGAATTCAGGAGCTGTTGGCGGGAAGAATCTAAGGACATGATTGGCCAGTTATTTTGAAAGAAAATCTGAAGCTTAATAAAAGATATGTTTTATATTTAAATAAAGCCCAATTGGTCAAGTTATTTTTGCAAGAGAATCCAGCAAGATTCAGCTCGAAATTAAGCTTGGAAGAGGCCCTAATCTGCATCTATAAAAGGAGGCTCAAGGCAGAATACTTAGCATCGAAAATTAAAAAGAGTCATACACTTCCAAAGCAAACACTCAAGTTTTCAGTGAGGTCAATTGTGAGTTCCAGCTTTCAAGAAGCAAACACTCTTGTTATTTTCTTTCTCGTGTGATCTAAGTTGTTGAAGTAGAGTCTACAATCTGAGGGAGTCAGAAAGGGTAGCAGATTACTTGGCAGTTAGATTCAAAGTGTTGTAATTCCTTCTACAATCTAGGGTTGTCAGATTGACAGGAGAAGAAAGGTGTTGTATTCCTCAAGAGTCTAGGATTGTTAGACTATTTGAGAAGACTGACTTGGAGGGTCAGTAGAACGGTTGTAATTCAAGGTTTGAATTAGTGAAATCCTTCAAGGTGAAGGGACTGGACGTAGCCTCGTTAACGGTGAACCAGTATAAAAATTCTAAGTTTTATTTTTACTTTATATCCGCTGCTAACTCTGTTTTTATTCATACATCAAGTTTTGTTTTAAAAGTGTAAAAACAGGAAAAGTATTCAAGTTAGTCAAACACAATTCAACCCCCTTCTCGTGTTTGCACCTTCAAAATTTGCCTTTATCAAACACAAAGGTGAGCAACCCATGGAAAACGAGCAAACTCCAGCAGTAGTCATCAGTTGTAGTTGTCATAGGGAAATGTAGTTCTCCTGGGTCCCATGGTATGATCACAACTGATGCATTCAATGGGATTGTGGTCTTTCCCTGGGCAAGAAACACGCCTAACTTTTCTAACAATGCCCCAAACTCCCATTCTGCTTTTCTTTCCTCTAGAACTTTCCCATCTGAAGCGAAGTTGAAACGTGCTCGCCCCGTGAATCCCCATCTCATCCTCGTCGTAGATCTCTTTGTCGGTGTCTTCTGTAGTTATGGAAGAGTCGCTGCCCTTGTACCAAGGTTTGACGGTTCTGGAGGTTTCGGCAGCGGATGGCGCACCACTTTGCCTCGTTCGCGATCTCCCTTCATCCTTCAATATCGTTGGCACCTCTGTCACCTTTCCCCTCGATCTGTCTTCGTCTGCTCTTTTCTTGATGGTTTTTCTCCAACCAAAGTAATCAACTTGCCATCTCTAGACAAGCTAAGCTCCAACTTGCCAAAGTTGGTGTTGACCTCTCCCAAACTGGAGAGCCAATCCAAACCCAACACCAAATCCACCCCTTGCAGGGTGAACAAATAAAAGTCTTTCTTAATCATCATTCCTTGCAAATGCAAACTCAACTTGGGACACTTTCCTTTCCATTTCACCCTATGACCATCCCCCACTTCCACAATGTAAGAAAGAGTATCTTCCACCATCAAGCTCAGTTTCTGAACTACCTCTTGGGAAATGAAGCTACGAGAAGCTCCACAATCTATGAGTACTAAAACAGAATTGTTCTGAACTACCCCTTGTATCTTCCAAGAATTTGTGGAAGTCAGGCCAACCATTGAACAAAGAGACAACTGCAGAGAATTGAAAGTTTCCACCTAATGCAACTCAGTATCCCTGTCCTCCTCCTCATCTTCTTCCAAAATGATCATACGAAACTGCTTATTATTGCATTTATCTTCTCTATGGTAGGGCTCATCACATCTGAAACATAGTCCCTTCTCCCTTTTCTCTCTCATCTCAGCCTCAGACAACCGTTTGAAATCACCACCACTTGTTTTGTTCCCTTCTCCAGCCTGAACAACCACCAGATTAGTAGCAGAGGTACCACCCTCGACTTTCTTTAGTATCTACCGTCACCGTCTAAGTGTAAGAACTAGCCTTAGACATCGTAGTTGGTTTGATGAAAGTGTTGGTTCCTTTCTTAGTCCAAACCAGACAGAGACTTTAATTCATAAAGTTATACCTCCACTTGAATTTCCTCTTTCAAGCCATTCATGAAAATTCCTCGTGGAAATTCTTGATCAATGACCTTTAAAGCTCCAACATATTTCTCAAACTCCTCCACAAATTCTACCATTGTCCCTGTTTGTTTGAGTGCCAGCAACAACTCAAAAGGATTTTGTACCATTGACGGTTGAAACCTGCGAAACACTGCCAGCTTGAACCCGTCTCAAGTTGGTTCCAGATTGCACCTAGCCCACCAGTGATACCAGCCTAGTGCTCTGCCCTCCATGGCCACCAAAGTGGCATGCATCTTCTCCTCCTCTAGAACGCTTCGTAACTTGAAATATCGTTCCAAACGGTGCGTCCAACCGTACGCACCGTCGCCTGAGAACATCGGAATCTCCAGCTTCCTCCACCGATTGCTCTCAACGTAGTTACCTAGGGGTCTACCACCGCAGCCACTGGTCTCTGCTTCTTCCCTGTGGGCAGTCCCGCCGTCGTTGGCATCGATCTTGGCCGCCAGTGCAGCCAATTGATCCTCTGTATGTTTGGCGCGCGCCTCCGCCAACTCCAGTCGAATGCGCCATTCCTCGTGCTCCTGCTCCCAATCGCTCAATTCTTTCACCATGCTTCTTGTCTTCATGCAATGCACAGTAGAAGGATGCAAAAACAGGGCACCAGGTCGGTGCTATGATACCAGTGATAGAACTGGTATTAGAATTGAATGAAATTCTGAAGAAACCTCAAGATTGTATTATCGAAACTGAGAAAAATGAATAGAGATTGCAGTTACAGAGAAATACCAAATTTCCCTGCAATTCAGTCCCACCCAACTAACTCTTTAACTGCCTACCTATTGAAGACCCAATTTATGTTATTTATATTAGCCATCCTAACTAATTTAGTTAGGATGTACAAGTGGCACATACAGACTAACATAACAGAACTAATAATAGAACTAACTAACATAACAGAGCTAACAGAATCCTCTGCTTGACTAGCAACCCTATCACTCTGCTTGACTATCAATTCTCTGATGGAATACTCGTCTCGACTATCATTCCTCTGATGGAATCCTCTGCTTGACTATCAATCATCTGCTTGACTAACAATCCTATCAAAGTGACTTGATATGATTATTTTTCTTCTTCCCACTGTCCTTTCCAGATTCCTATACACATTTATCAAGCACAAAGTAGTATGAAACTCTCGCTCTTAACAAAAGATTGTTCAAAATCTCAATGAATTCCTCTTTCTTCCTCATATAGGGCACTGACCATGTCTATCGACATCCACCATGCACACCAAATAGAGAACATTGGATTTAAAGATCAAAACAAACATACAATACAACACAGATTTTAGTATGCATTGACTTTTAGTAAAAGACCGTGACGCAGCATGGTTGTCATGTTTTATGGACAAATATCGGAAAATGAACCAATATCACACCATACAGTTAAGATTATTTCAAATTCAAAATTCATATTTGCAAATTCTCTCACGTTATTTTCCTACCATCATTACATAATAGAATACAAATAGCCATCCTACATAAATATGGTGGTGCTTCAGTTGGTTTCTCTCTAACAATGAAATTAATCTAATAATTTCAAGGTAAGGAGTAAGGACTACCTACCCCATGCATTGCCAAACCATCTTCTATTGTTTACTGGTACTCACTCACAACTAAAAACAAATTATACATAATAAACCGAAAAAGATTGAACTTGTATAAACTAGACAGAACCAAAAAGTAAACAAACACTAAACTAACATGTCAAACGACAAGCTTAAACTACTAGAATGTGGAAAGTGATAAATAACCCAATTATATTTTATCGTGAGATTCAAAAATTGACCTTGGCAATAAGGCGAAAGGTATTGAAAACCTTCGAAATAGTCAATGCATCAGGCTTCCGTAGCATAGACTGAGACAGACGGCTAGCTTTAACAACTAGGCCCAAGTCACCTAAATCCTGCCACACAATAAACAATTTAAAGAGCAATAAAACATATATTTATATTATTATATTGTTTAAAGAAAGAGAAAAGGGGACATACACTTTACACCCACATACAATATAATATACAATACACTTAAAATACAATATTTTGTAGTATTTTTAAAATGAATTTCCAGAGTGGACTTATGTATCAATATGATGAGTTTTGGATAGATGTCATGTAGGATCTATATGGATTGAGTTATTTGAATTTATCTATTAACACGAAAACTTGTGTTACTATTTAAGAGAGCTTATGGAATGAGATATCCATAAGCTGGTTTTTTATTTTCTTTCAATAAGCTTTACAAGATAAGTTGTGGAAATAATTTATAGTTTATACAAAAATAGTTTGATGTTATTTTATTTTTAAAGTAAATAGTCATTTTTGTCCTTGAATATGTGGAGTGCAATCACTATAGTCCTTGAATGTATTGAAATTGCAAATACAGTCTTAATATCTCTTTTATGATCAATTTTATGGATTAAATCGACTATAATTGGACGGTTTATTTTTTAGAAGTGAAACACGGTTCTTCAGTTCATTAAGATTCAAAGAAGAAAAGGAAGATGACGATGACGATGACGATGACGATGACGATGACGATGACGATGACGATGGTGGTGGTGGTGGTGACAATGATTTGAGAGGAAACTTGTTTAGGGATTCAGCATTGGTAATGGTAGAGGGTTTTGTGGTAGGGTTTTGGAGGGAGAGGAGTGAGAGTGGCATTAGTAGAAATTAGTGTTTTTCCTGCGGATTTTCCTCGGAAACATATCCGCAGGTGATACCCAAGGATTTTTCTCAGTAGATAAAGTTTTCATTTTCTGCGGAGTTACATGCAGTTATGTATCCCCAGCAAAATTCATTTCTTTCCTTCGAATTTATTTATGGTAAAATTCCGGAGGAAATATCCGCAGCAAAGTCCGCAAGTAAGTACTTAATTTTTATTTAAATTAGTAACCAAAATAGTAAGTGAGCTAAACGATAAAAGCAAAAGATAATTTTTTTTGTATTTCATTAAAAATAAAAGATTTGACATTTTATTAAATTTTAAAAGTGTATCAACATTTATTAACGTATATTTTGAAACAAAATCCTTTAATAATAATAATATTTTATTTTTTAAAATAATTTTTTTTATAAAAATAAAATAAAATTTATAATATATATGCTCAAACTTTTTACATTCATACTTCATACTTATATCTTATTTTAGTGGCAACTCCACTGTATATTATTTCATTTAATAATAAATTTTATTTGATTTTTTTAAAAAAGTGTGTACTTTTTATTATTATTATTATTTGTTAAATTATGAGAAAAAGTAAAAGAGATTTGTTAAATTTTAATATAGAAAATATTGGAAATTAAAAAAAAAAGTTATAAATGAGAAAAAAAAACCGTGTCTTGTTACCGGAAGCAACAAAAGGTTTATGTTTGGTTACTGATTTTGTGTGTGTGTTTAGGTCTCCATTCATCTGTGCTATTTTCCTCTTCCACCGCTTCGAACCCTGATAAGTGAACTATTTTTCTCTTCCACCGCTATTTTCCTTTTCAATCAGCAGCATCATCACGCGTTCGATCTTCAACACTCTCGTTGGATCAATTTTGAGCTTCAATGTTACCTTCTCAATGTCAATTTAGAAAACTTAGGGCACTTTAACACTTCTCATTCACCACTCTCGTTTGGTTTTAGAAGTATTCTTCTCGCCGTCACACTTTAACACCTCGCCGTCGCACCTATTCCAACAGCAACACCTCGCCGTCGCATCTCAACTATAGTCACCACCGCTGCTGCATCTCAACCATAGCCACCACTGTCACACCTTGCCGCCATCGAATCTTAACTCTTTACGTCACCGTCGTAAGTGTTGCGCCACTCTGTTTTATTTCAGTCTCGTTTCTCGCCATTTTTCATTATTCTTGTTTCATTATTCATTTTCGTGAACTATAGTGAGTTAGGGTTTTGATTTTCTTCTGATTTAGGGTTTTTGTGTGTTGTTTCTTTGAACATTTTCAATTTGCAAATTCAAATTAAGCTTTATGTCTAATGAAAGTGCATTTACAATAGTGATATTGATGGTTTTGGAGGCATAGACTTGATTGTGGGCCTGAAGCAATGGAAACTATTTAAATTCTATACTATAGCTCTGGCCATGGTGCAGTAGTTGCTATACAGGGAAGATAAATAACAATCATCTCTCTATAACTAATAGTCATGAACTTTTAAATCATGTGAATAATTTGCTATATTGCCGGTATGAGTTCTTTTTAGGTTAGTTCTATATGTCTCTCAAAAGGATTTACCATGAAGATTAACTCATTTTTACTGCAATGTATGTTCTTGTTGACCAATGCTTTTTATAATAAGAGATGTTTCTTTGATTTTGAGTAAGGTGTATGGAATTTAATATGAAGTTCTATCCTTGCAGATCGCCAAGTTGAGAAAATGGATTGCATGAACTTTTAAATCATGTGAATAATTTGCTATATTGCCGGTATGAGTTCTTTTTAGGTTAGTTCTATATGTCTCTCAAAAGGATTTACCATGAAGATTAACTCATTTTTACTGCAATGTATGTTCTTGTTGACCAATGCTTTTTATAATAAGAGATGTTTCTTTGATTTTGAGTAAGGTGTATGGAATTTAATATGAAGTTCTATCCTTGCAGATCGCCAAGTTGAGAAAATGGATTCTCTGCTACGCTGGTTGGAGTCAGAATTTGGATTTAAGCCTGTTCTATATTCCAGAATTTGTTGTTCATTGGTATTTACATGCATGTTACTTTATTTTCAGTTCTGAGGTTTTACTTCATAATGAATTTATCTTAACATACTATTCCAAATTTTTGTTGGTCTTGATGTTATCTTCCTAATGAGTTAGCAAAACATCCCCTTCAAGCATGTTAAAGTATGTTAGTTGTATCATTTTGATTATGAATCTTGTAACACAGACAACAATTACTAAACTGTTGTGCTAAACTAAATTGGAAGTAGTCTATTGGGCATTGTCAACATGCAAATTGTTGAAGTTTTTGTTTGAAAAATATAAGTATATTGACATTGATTTGTGTAATGCAGTTATTCTCAATCTTTGTAAAATTAACAAGGCTGCAGAAGCATTTCGTTTATGCTATGAATTGGTGGAGAAAGGTTTACATCAATACTTGACATGCCTAAATGACCTAGCAGCTGCTTTAGAGGTAGAGGAGACTTCATTTATATCAAAGAGAATACCATGACCAGAGAACTTGGACAGATCTGAACGAAATAATAACTAAGAAATCTAGGCCTAATAAAAGGCGAGTCATATTCACTGCTTTTTCACTCTTCTGCTTTAAAGAACCAAATAATGGATGCGCTATGATTGTCCACCGCTCCTCCTCCCTCACAACCGCCACCCTCTCCACAAAATGCTGCCCACCACTGTTCAAGCAAACCCTCATCCCAAGCCCTTCATTGCCGGCGTCTTCTCCAAACCCTCAGAGTTAGTTTCCATTCCTTCTCCCACTTCCATTGAGTTGCCAATATCTCCTCCTCCTCCAATCAGGGTTTCTCCAGATTCACTTCAATATCCACCTGGTTACGTCAGAGCTGTTCCCAACCGATCACATTCTGGTGACGATGACGATATAAACGGTGCTATGGATTATTTGACTAAGATACTCTCTTCTAGAGTCTATGATGTTGCCCAGGACACCCCTCTTGAATTGGCACCAAAGCTGTCTTAAAGACTTGGTGTTAATATTTGGCTCAAGCGTGAGGATATGCAAACCGTAAGAATCAATTTT
Organism: Cicer cuneatum; assembly: GCA_037974295.1. Taxonomy (NCBI): domain Eukaryota; kingdom Viridiplantae; phylum Streptophyta; class Magnoliopsida; order Fabales; family Fabaceae; genus Cicer; species Cicer cuneatum. Next base: position 31,926,598 of record JBBPBO010001985.1, on the reverse strand, counting down.
CATTTTCTCACTGTCATTGACCAACTATATCATTAATTAAAGTGAATGATGGCAATTTTACAATCATCCCAAGGGGATTTGAACTCTATTCTTGAAGTTACAAAGTCAAACTTTTAGCACCAAACAACTTTATTATTATTATTAACTGTTTTTTGTTCATTATTTAGCTTTATGATATGTTTATGAAATTGTGGATTGTGTAGTAATTATAATGAAATTTTTGGATTGTCATAGGTTTTCTCGTTTAAGCTCCGTGGAGCTTATACATGGCTAAACTTCCAAAGGAAGTTTTGGAGAAAGGAGTTATATGCTCTTCTGCTGGAAATCATGCTCAAGGAGTTGCCTTGTCTGCCAAGAGATTGAAATGCAACGCTGTTATTGCTATGCCTGTTACCACTCCTGACATCAAGGTGGTATTCATTTATTTACTTTGTCTACCTTGTTTGTTTTGCGTTATATCTCGATGAAGAACTGATTAATGTGGTTGATTATTAAGTTATGTGTTTCTATTTTTTCTATTTGAATTTTGTAGTGGAAATCTGTGGAGAGGTTGGGTGCTACTGTTGTCCTTATTGGGGATTCCTACGATGAAGCACAAGCATATGCTAAGAAGCTACTGTGATAAAGAGATCTAACATGACCATGTCATTTATATTGATGCGTACAATCTTATGATGTTGTAATTACTTTTATTTATCGGAGACGACAAGGATGAAAAGCAAAGTAAAACGACTTTAGGGTGATGAGCCAATAAGAAAGCACAAAGTGATCTTATAAGCCATTTAGTGGTCCTAATTCTTCTAGTATAGGGCCTGGATGACAAGGGACACTAGAACAACTAAGTAGTACTAGGAGCAGGGGGAAGATCTCAATAAACGTGTTGCTTCGGATCCAATTCAATTAACATACTGGGCTGGCACAATATTAGATCTTTTATTATGTTTGTATTCTAGTACTAGTTTGTGGATTCAGAAAAAGAAAAACATGGCAAATGTATCAGTAGTTACACAAAAAGATATGCTTGACTTTGGTGTTTCCATAAACCAAGCATCTTAATAATATTCCTAGTTTAATTTAACTTTTTAGTGTTTGTTTAACTTTTTAATGTACACAGGTAAAGATTATTGGAGTGGAACCTACTGATGCGAATGCTATGGCTTTGTTCCAGTAACAATTAAAATAAATGTTGTTTTGTTCATAAATAATTACTGTTTTACATGCTTATTTAGTGAGCTTAGTTTCATTTCATATGATTGATATAGTCTTTTGTTTGTTGTTATTACTTGCCATGTTAGGTGAATATGCTACGAGAGAGGAATAAGACTTACAGAACAATCAAGTTTGTTGATATAGGCTCAGATGATTACTCTCCTCAGGAGCATCACGACCTTGACTATCAAACTGTTAGTAGTCTTAACCTCATTTTGATTTTGCACTTCTCACTTGATTATTTTTTTCATAATCAACTATTATTGCTTACTTTTTTTATCTGGTAAGCTGTTGCATCTGTGTGCTTTTTATGATCCCTTTTCCGGTTGTTATCTTAAATCAGGATGGTAACAATTATTAAAAATCTGAATTGTTCTCATCTACTCATAAATGCCTAAACACAATTCTGCATTTACAAGTTAATAACAAGTGATAGTTCTTATTTCTATAACAAGTGAGGTTTCCCATGACTTTTTATGGCTTTCCTGCTACACCCTTTCTAAACCTTTCTCATTTTTGTCATTCTAACAGTGATTTATGAGTTGTCTTTACCTCTTACCATTTATGCTTCTGTGGACAATTTCATATGGATTTTTGGGTTATGAGAGATTTTAGTAAAGCTTGTCTTCTGCATTTCATTTGGTGCAGGTATGAGAACATTCTTGTTGCAGCAGACCTTATTCCTGAAGCTTTGTCATTTGCAATTCATCGTGTGGCCACTATTATTACATCCAGAGTAGATGCAGGCATGAGAGACATAGTGCAGCGTAATGTTGAAGAGGCATTCCAATATCTCTTTGGAAAAGATAGAAAGCTCTTTGCTGCTGGCACACCAAAAGGTCTTGCTTTAGAAAAATGGGATAATGGGTATCAAATTGCTCAACAAATAGTTATGGGTTTGATGGAGTGCATAAGGTAGCTGGTGGTGCTGCTCAAGAAGGGGATCCCTCTTTGGTTGCTTCTGTTTTGTGTCTAATTAATACTTAGTGATGATAAGTAAATTTTGTTTAAGAGTATTACAATAGTTGAATCATACTTTAATTAATATTTAGTTGATTCGTGAATATGATATAAATTGTTTTAGAGTTTTGCAATAATATTCTAATTAAAATCTTATACTAAATAATTCAAAAAATGTATTGATAATAATATAAATTTTCATATCAATCAAAAATAAATTAAAAAAAAAAAGACAGCACCATATTTCCTGCGGATTTATTTAGGACATTACCTGCGGAAATACATTTGGAATAAATTCGCTGAAATTGTATTGCAGATTTGTTCCGCGTGAAAATGCGTAAGAAAATGCCTTAAGTTTGTTAGATATTAGCTGCGGATTTTATTTACTTTTCCTACAGATTAATTCGAAGGTACTGAGGATTTTAGAAATCCTCAGGAAACAATTATCCACGAATGTTTTACGTGGGGAAATACTACCTGCGGATTTGTAGCTTAAATCCGTACAAAAATCCGCAGGTAAAACGTTAATTTCTAGTAGTGTGGAGTGTTTTTCGTTAGAAGGTATACAATCAGGCAATTGTTTCTTCTTGGCGGCAGCACGTGCGCCGGACATGAGGGCATCGAATACAGATGACATTTCTCTCAAACAGAGACGGAGAAGGATGCCGCGGTAGGGGTGGTTTGCCGCGGAAACAACCTTCAATAACGCTTTTAATATATTTATTGGTAGGGACGGAGCTTAGTTATGACACGAGAGATCAGGAGTGTACACCGATATCCGAACCAATTAATTTTATTTAGGTTAAGTTGAACTCTTTGATTTTTTCATCAAATCCGAACCAAACCAACTCGATTATGAGCGGGTTGGGTTCATGGATAATAAAAAAAATATTTTATTTTATTTTAAAATATAATTAAATTTAAATACTTGAACTTCTAAAAAATAATAAATTATATCGCAATATATCATTTAATATTTAAAATACATCCACAAACACAACAAAACACTTAAACTAATTAAATTAGCAACAAATTCTCAATCATAGTCCAACAACTAAATTTTAACTATATATCAATAGAAAAAAATAAATAAAAATATATATGTCACATCAATGGGTTGAGTTTGCTGGTTCATGGGTTCAAAAAGTTAAATTTAATATTCGAACCGAACATAATTAGGTTTCAATTGGTTGGTTCGGGTTAGACCCGAACTTGAATGGGTTGGGTCAAAACGCGAGTTGAATTGGATTGAGTGACCAAATTCGTGGGTTTACCTTTACTCATGTACACCCATAGGAGAGACCACGGTAAGGGATGAGAATATGTTAGACCGACTAACCGGGGCCTACGGTCTTCTCTACGTCAAGTCCAAGCCAAGTCAGGTTTTTTTCTTAAGCAGATAAGGCTAAAGCTTAAAAAAAAAAAGCTTATTTAGTTAAAAATGTCAGACCACATAATAAGTCTTTTAGGCCTATTAGGCTGACCTATTTAAATAAATATAAATAATATTTTTTTACTACTATAATTATTATATTAAATTTTGATCTTTTTGTTATATATTCAATTTTTAATAATTTACGCATACTAACCTCATTTAGTTTTTGACATACTTAAATGTATTATTATAAAATATAATTTAAGTAGGATGTATATAAAATCATATTCTTCAAAATGTGATGTTAAATATCAAAATAGAATTTAATTTCATTGACATATTAACTCGTTAATCTATTTAAAGATATGTTTGATTACTTATTAAAAATTGTTAAAATGGATTAGACTTTTTAAGTAGGCTAACAGGTCATAGCAGACTTTTATCAAGGTTAGACTAAGACCTAAAAAGTAAGCCTATGGCAAGCCACGTGTCAGACTTATGCATTGAATTTTTTGACAAGTCGGACTCAGGCATAGCAAAGCCTAACTTGACTCAGTCTATTCCCACTCCTAGCCACAACCACCCCAAAATTTTCTTATTGGATAAAAATAGGTATACCTACAATAATACTTATCTATAATATATGGTCTATATAACCAATGTCTCAACCACAGCCACCCCAAAATTTTCTTATCGGATAAAAATAGGAATATCTATAATAATATTTATCTATAATATATGGTCTATATAACCAATGTCTCGCTAACAATGTTAGATTGTAGATTGACTTGGTGGTAACGAAGATTTTGTAAACCTTATGTCCTTGGTTTAACTCTCCATGGACAAAATTGTAAATATTTGGATTCGAACCAGACACTTTTAACACATCTAAAAATTAAAATAACCACTACATCAAAATATGATATATTAGATTAATTAAATATATTATATTTAATCTATTTTATGTTGGCCCCCGCAATAAAATTTGTCAGGATTTGTCTATGTTTACTCGTGAAATGTTTGTTTTACCAAGCAAAGTCAAAAGAAACAAAGCAAATAAAACAACACACCGACAGAAGTCCAACATGTAATATTATAATACAATTTATTTTAATATATAATTCACATAAAAAAGCGAATGAAATGATAAGCGAATGAAATGATACTCTTACTTTTTTTTAGTGTCGTTATTAAAATTGCTACGCAATGGTCTTTGCTCCACATATGTTACACTAAAATTTAAGTTATATCAGAACAATTTTACTACACAATTATGGACCACCGGGATCAATTTTTCCTCTCCTAACCTTGTTCCGATAGTACTTCTATTTTTGATATATCACTCACCTGCTAGTTTTATATCTAACAACCTTTGCTTTTTTTTATTTTTTTATTTTTTACTAATCTAATAACCTAAACTAATAACTAATTAGAAATTTATATGGTTTTTTTCACTAATCAATCTATGGGCCACACCCATTTAACTAAGCTAATCATTTTCTCTACTAATCGTTGCTTTTCTTTTTATATTTAGGGATTAAATCCCTTTTTCTCTCATTTTGTTTTTTTTAATCTCAAATGGGTCAAACTTTGTAGTAGATTTAATAACCACTTCCTAAATTTAAAGAATTTATCTCAATGCTCGTTTCCAAATTGTATTCTTATTTTGAGAGAATTAACTAACATGACCTTATTAGTAAATATTTGGTTGATAATTAAATAAAACACATCACCATCCTTTGTCACGGCGGGTTCCTTCAAACTAAAAGAAAAATTATTATTATAACAACACAAAGTTTTAATTATTTACCTATACATCACCAAAATTAAAACAAATCAGATATTAATTAGTTAGCAAAAACACGAGCAACATTGCTAAGAGATCCAAAGAATGGTTTAGATTGACATATTAGTTTTACACTACAAAAAAAAATTCATTTTAGTTGCCATATTTAGCGTCGGCCATGACTCCGACGCTAATTAGCGTCGTCGTAACGTCGGCTAGGCCGGCGCTAGTGCACCAAATTTATTTTTTTGATTTAATTAATTATTAGTGTCGGCTTAGCCGACGCTAAATAAAATAAAGTATACGCTAGTTTATTTTTTTAATTTATTTATTTTTATTTTAATAGTTAGCGTCAGATGGGCCGACGCTACGTTGTATAATTTTTAAAATTAAACTTTTTAATAGCTCTCGAACTCTGAAGTTAAAAAATGAAACACAAGGTAATAGTCACCATCTCAAACCAAACCCTCTCAAACTGATACCCTAGCTCTAGAACCCACGGTGAACCCTCTCGAACCCACTGTCAACCCTCGCCGTCAAGGTCAGTCACTCGAACCGTTCTCTTCTTAATCTCCGACCATCCTCTTGAAAGCTTAATCGTTGTTAAAAGTAATCTCTCTCTCTCTCTCACTCTCTCTATCTCTCTTATATTTCAGGTTTAAATTGGGGTTTTTGAATTCTCTGTTTGCTTTCGTTGAAGCTGCCATTGAAGAGTTCAATTGCGGCAAGTTCCAAAAACAGGTAGATACTAAAGAGTTTTGCGAACTTTGTTCGGGTATTCCTGTTGCAGCGTGTTCTACGTTTTACAATTTGTGCTTCTGTTATCAAGTCCAAAGTTTGCGCCATTCTCATAATTTATGGTTATTTAAAATACAACATTTTACTCAATGAATCTGATTACGTGTTTGATATACTTAATCTAGGTAAAAAATGTTTAACTTAAAATTGTGCCTTGGTTGTGTTGTGTTATTAGTTTTCTGGCAATGTAGCTTTGTGAATGTTTGCAAATTGCTTATTTGTTTAAGGAGCTATGTTTTGACTTAGGATCTTATCTATTTGGATTGGTTTATTTGAAATTATTTATTGGCATAAATACTTAATTAGTTCTTATATGCTTAAAGTTATGTTAGGAACTAGTTCTTTCATTTCTTTTCTTATGCTTAAGTAGTAAATTAAGAGAGACAGAGAGAGTGAAATAGCACATAATCTGAATGATTAGGGGCTTGAATGCACATACAGGACCAAGATACTTTATGCTTTGTTTTCGGAGCTTCGATCGGGAACACTTTTCAAGATCAAGAGTTTTTCCATTTCCCAAATCCAACCTACATGCAATTTAACACAGCTAAGCTAACTGCATAACTAAACTGAACACCTTTTTATAACTGTTATAAGAGTATAGTTATTGGTTACAACTTACAAGTCATTGACCCAAGTCCCTCTTCTCCTACCAAGTCAACCCTATCTCAAATCTCATTAGTTTGCGACACAAACATTAATTATGCTACACTTATTTTTCTAGTTAGATAAACCAAATATCAACTCGATGAGATTGGTATATGTATTTATGTAATTTTTACTTGATTGTGCTTGAGCCAATATATTCATGTTTGTGTGAGGGTGGATACCATCATTCCATCCTCCAGATTTTGCAATATTGTCGTTATTGTTAATGTAGAACTCACTTAGAGCTACATCACCAAATGAGTTGCCACATAAGCATCACACTTGTCAAGTCGTGAAAATTTAACCCCAAAGTATATATAGTTGGAGAAAAACTCTGTTATTTTAAAAATTAGGGAACTAAAACCCTGCATTTAAGCCTAAATTTTCTATTTTAGTTGCCAATCTCTTCTCACATTTCCTTTATAAGTTAGGAATTGCGGTTCAAAGACTGAGTATCTTATTTTCATCTTTTTTCATGCACAGAGCAACCCGACGTTCATTGGTATATCTCGTAGGAATTTGAATGTGAGGCCAACTGCATTTTTCTTTATCAAATGCAATCTTGACTCAAACAAAGTCCAACAGTTTTATTCTAGTGCACTAGATGGCTATGAATCAACCCAACTCTATACTGTTCCATTAGTAAATCTAATGCTTATTTTTATTGTTTTGGTATGAAATCCACTCACAAAAAAATTGTGATTATTTTTTTTTGGGAGTTTTTGTTTAGATTACATGCATTATTTTGGTAGTGGCTTTTATAAGAGGCATATATGAACATGCAAGTTGTTTGTAATGGTGTTAGTTGTTTTAAACATTCCATGTCCCCTGATGAAGTGTCGTCATATCGTAATTGAAGTGATGATCATGATCATAAATACTTATCTAGAGCTGAATGTCCATTGCTCGCTGATATTTTTTCTCTAGGTCACGATGGGATCTGTTTGGACTCATTAGCTTATTATTTCAAAGCTTAAAAGCTAGTTTTATTGTTACTCAAATCTCAAACTGATCATTCTAATGCCTATATTTATAAACACCTACCTTTGGCTCTTAAACCATTTCTCATTGATGTTGTATTTTTCAAATTGAATTAGAAAATATGGCCTTTAGGATGCCTGGCTGTCATCGAGGTGGATTTGCTCTCTATAAATTGATGGTTGACACCAGGAAGATTCCTTGATGGAAGATTGTAGTGCTCTCAGTTCTCAAGCAATGTGTTGTATGAATATCAAGTGAGTCTCTTTCCACCGTAATTAAGTTTGATGCCAATATTTCTGAGGTGATTGAATCTTTCCCATCCAATGAAAAGGAATGAGACATAATTTAACCACCGTGAAATTTTTCACCAGAACAAGTGTTCTATTCTATTGCAATAGATTATACTAATGCTTGTGTTCAAATCATGCCAAGATAAAATGCACAATTCAATCTAATCATGTATTTATATTTTATGGCATACCTCGTAAATAACAAACATTAATATATTCGATTTTTTTCTATTTTCAGTTGGGAATATTATAATCCATATAAACTTTGGTATATTTTTTCTTTCATTTAGCAGTAAATAAACACAAGTTATATATATTGTTGCTTCTGTACTCATAAAAAAGAAATAAATACAACACTAAATGTTCAATCTGATTTGCCAGGATATTTGTGATTTTGCATGTATTTATCTTCAAAACCATTCACATCTTTTTTTCATTACAAGTTATATACTAATAGCCTGTTGGAAAATGAGGCATTGTTCATAAATTTTTTGTCAAGAAACCCATGGTTAATATAATCTAGTTTGACTAATCTTCTTACATATGATATTATTTTGTTACCCTATAACTTCATCATTGATAAATGGGAAGGTTGGAGAGCCAAAGTTTTTATTCCAAGCTAAAACCATTTAGAAAGTGAAATTGATTTATTAAGCACATTGAGACTGAAAATCCAGGCTTTAACTTATTGTTCCTTCATATACTACTTCCTTGATAAGATCATTTGAGATAAGCATCCCAAATACTCATTGCAAGACCAGCGCAACTCATCTTTAACATAATCATAGGTATTCCTCATTACTATGAATATGTTTTGCTTGGGTACTATATTGTTCTTGAGGAGTAATTAGTTATAAGAGTGCTTGATGGAAAATCAATTGCATTGGAGGTATTGACTTCTTGAAATTTAGGCCTTCTGAATTTGTTGATAATATTATGAACAAGTACCTAAATGGACATTCTAATTTAAATATTTATCATAACTTGAAATTCAACTTGTCTTATAAATACTACTTTAGATATATAGTAATCAATAGTATACAAACACACAGAGAGCAACAACATTCTAACACAAAATTTGTTATAACAAGGGTGATTTCATTAGAGATTAATATCTAATTACATTAACTGATATTGGATGTTTGAACTTTACAATGCACAATTATGCATGAACCCATAAGACAATTTTATGATCTCTGAGTTTTTTTGTGACCTCCCTCAAAGCTCAATGTACTATATATATTTAATTTCCACACAACTAATGTAAAACTATATTAAGTTTTTTATTCAAACAGGTAGCATGTCATATGTCCTTGTTCTTGCAATTATTTGTATTTTTTTTCTTCTTTCTGCTGGTTGTAGGTTGTACTCGGCTGATTTATAAGATGGAGATTATAATATTTGCATCTTGCAAATCCTTCTACTATTGGTTTACTTGTTAAAATGTTAGTTTTTTGTTACATTATTTGAGAGGGATTTAACTATTATTGCAGTCATTGCAATTTATAAAGCATTATTGTTACCTTACTACACCTCAAATGTGGATACAACTTTGCATATTTTGTACAAATTAATGCTGGTGTACTTTTCTTTTTAAGAGTATTGATCTACAATTCTTCTAGGTCAATGAATTCCTGTACTTTTCTACCTTCCAGCATGATTTAATTGTTGACCCTGTGTGGAAAAAGCCATGTGGTTTTGTATTTCATCATTTTACTCATGGTGGTAGCTTATTCAATGGATTTTTTCTGCAATTCTTTGGTCTGACTCGAAAAGGATAAGAGTTTTTATATATATGGTTTGCACAGTGTGACACCCTAAATCCCAAATTTATTTAATTTTTTTTTCAAATTTTAATTTAAAAATAATAGAATACAAATAAATAAATAAATAAAACTTTTGAACGATTTCTTTAAAGCAAAAGTATCACTTAATCATGGACAAGTCATATTAATCCAAAGTTTCCATCAGCTTAACAATTCGATGGTCATAACAGTGATCAAATTAAATTCTTTTTGAAGCACACGTACATAAGTTACTGAAAATTATAAATGTAGTCCCAACCCGATGTCACTATCAAAGCAAAATTTCCCAAAATTACAGATGTTAAATTATGAAATTAACAGAAGGAAGATGATAAAAGTCTTCAAGATGAGACGGCTTCCTACACTCTGAGGTATTAATCTTCACCTGTAGCTTGTAGCTCGTCTGCGTCCATCGCAAACGCCAAACACAAACAACGAGGGGTAAGTATCGAAATTATGTAATAGTATAATGTCAACGAGAAGAACACGTAAGTAATCAAATTAACACAAACATGAAAACATTCCAGAACATAATATCAAGGTTAATCTAATTCAATCACAATAAAACAGTCATAGGGAGAAAATGTTATGCATGTCCTATACTCTATACTTCTTCATCACTTGATACCATTCTACTCTGAAGTACTTGGTTAGGAGGCCTGATACTATGTCACTACAAGAGTGGATAGACAATTCATGAATGGCCAAGTCCTCATAGATCCCCTCAACTCAACCCGAGACACATATACGCAACGGTCAGGGTACTCTTGTTTTGCACGATACCTCCCGGCCTTAAAGAATAATCCACTAACCCACTTAGGAATTCCCAACTAGATGTACCCCCAAGGTCTATCAGTCTTACCTTACGGTTCAACTGTAGCCCTTTACGATCAAGCTCATTCAGTTGTACTTCCCCAAATCACTAGGTTTGTCAAACCCTCCCTATATGATGACAAAATAATCCTCACTCCAAAACTACAACATCTATCTCATACATACTGGATTATCATAACTCAATAATTTTTAGTCGTACTTCACAATATTCATCATTATATATATATATATATATATATATATATATATATATATATATATATATATATATATTAGTCAATCACAATAAAGCCCCAATATTTGGTATACAATACTCACAATACACAGTCCAATCACATAATAAGAAATCAAACATGTGGGACATTCAAGTAATATCATAATTTCAATCAAGTTACAAGAACACTCAAGTACATATCATTCATACAATAACAATCAGCATATGGTTCATAAAACGAGACAGTATGAAATCTTGCTATACATAAATTTACATCAATTCTATAGGTTGCTAAAATCTATTTTAGTCCTCCCTATTACCATCCATATATTATTAATTAATTATTATCACTCAATAGGGCTCGACCATACGTAGTAAGCCCCGGATGAATATCTGGGAATTTCAGTATTCCCGTTCATCTCATGTCATTTTATACTCATAATATCGAACCTCATCTCACCCCTTACCTTGGCTGAAGATTTTTCTCAACGAAGCTGATCCGTTGATGTAATGTGTTGCGTCTTCGCCAATCACCGTCTCTAACAGCCCACTCTTTGAAATCAATGTGTGATTTTGATATTAAGAGTTGCGGCTGGGTGCAACAGGGCAGTAGTCAATTCAATTTTTTTCTTCCTAATAGAACGGGGAAACAGAGACACGGGACGCACGACAGCCTCCTTCATTCACTTATATACCTATCTATACTTACTAGTAGTATTAGGTATATTATTAGGCTTATTATCAGACCTATACACTTAGCCCATGACCCTTATTATTAATATTATTATTATTATTATTATTATTATTATTATTATTATTATTACTACTACAATCATAAACCCACTCTACTAATGCTTAAGTTAATAGGCTAATGTAGCAACGCACACGGTTACTTCTTATTTTCTTTTTATATAAATATATATATATATATATATATATATATGTATATTTTAAAACAAATTGAATATCATTAATATTAATAATTTAAATAAATCATTAGAGCGAACACATAGGACAAACACGAAGGAAATTATCGCACATGTCAACATACGGATAATAATAATTGTGCATTATATTTTATAATTAAAATATAATAATAAGAAATTGAGGTGTTAAATTCTCCCCCTGTAAAAAAAAATTTCGTCCTCGAAATTTACCTGAGGAAAACAACTCTGGAGACGAATCACGCACTTGACTTTCGATTTCCCACGTAGCAGTTTCACCAACAGCACCTCCCCAGACAACTTTAACCAATGAAATTGTCTTACCCCTTAATTCTTTGACTTTCTGGTCCTCAATCCATAGCGGTAAGGTCTCAAAAGTTAGATTCTCTTTTATTTGGACTGTCTGACTCGATTATATGTGAAGGATCGAAAATGTACTTGCGAAGTTGAGACGGAGGCAACGTGATTTGATATGCTACGTTACCGACACGTTTAAGAATTTGGTAGGGTCCGATAAACCGAGGAGTAAGCTTTCGCATTTCTAACGCCCGGCCAACCCCAGTTGTTGGAGTAACTGCCAGAAATACATGATCACCTTCTTGAAACTCGAGGTCTTTCCTTCTTTTATCATGGTAACTCTTTTGCCTACTCTGAGACGCTCTCATCTTTTCTTGAATCATTTTTGGACAATCTGGGGTCCTAACACAAGGTTATCGCCCGTCTCAAACCAGCACAGAGGGGTTCTACACCTCCTTGCATACAACGCCTCAAAAGGGGCCATTCCAATGCTAGAGTGGAAACTATTGTTATAGGTAAACTCTATAAGTGGAAAAAAGCTATCCCAACTTCCACTTTGTTCCAACACACAAGCTCTCAATAAGTCTTTCGGGGATTGATTGGTTCTTTCAGTTTGACCATCTGTTTGTGGGTGATAGGCTGAACTCATCTTAAGGTTTGTACCCAAAGCGCTTTGTAAACCTTGCCAAAATTTAGAGGTAAATCTAGGGTCTCTATCTAACACTTACTTGATGGGATTCCATGCAACTTAACAATTTCCTTTATGTATAATTCAACTAACTTTTCCATAGAATAAGTTATGTTTATCAGAATGAAATGAGAAGATTTGGTTCATTTATCCACAATAACCCAAATACTGTCATACTTTTTTGGAGTTCTAGGTAAGCCTACAACAAAGTCCATAGAGATGCTATCCCACTTCCATTCAGGAATACTCAAGGGTTGCATCAAGCCTGAAGGTTTCTAGTGTTCTACCTTAGATTTTTGACAGGTCAAACAAGTATATACAAACTCAGCAACATCTTTTTTCATCATAGGCCACCAAAATATCTTCTTGAGGTCCTTATACATCTTTGTGGCTCTAGGGTGAATACTTAAACAACTCCTGTGTCCCTCTTCTAAGATTATCTTTCTTAACTCCTCTACATCGGGTATACAAATTCTATCCTTAAATCTCAAAATTCCATCCACACCCATTTTAAAATCAGGTTCTCTCCCCTGGTCGATCAGCTGTAACTTATCCAAAAGGTATAAGTCCAACTTCTGACTCTTTTCAATCTCTTTTAATAGTCCACTAGTCACCTTAACATTCCCAATTTAATACTTCCTGGTGTCAATTCACAAACTAAGCTAAGGTCTCTAAACTGTTCCAGCAACTCGCTATGCTTAACCATTAAAGCAGACACACTCAAATTCTTCCTACTCAAGGCATCAGCCACTACATTGGCCTTTCCAGGGTGATAGTTAAGTTCAAAATCAAAATCCTTAAGAAATTCCATCCACCTAAGTTGCCTCATATTCAATTCCTTCTGATAAAAAAGGTACCTGAGGCTCTTATGATCACTAAAAACCTCAAATCTAGATCCGTACAAATAGTGTCTCCACATCTTAAGTACAAAGACAACTGCTGCTAGTTCTAAGTCGTGGGTAGGGTAGTTCGTCTCATGAATCTTCAGTTGCCTAGAAGCATACGCTACGACTTTTCCATCCTGCATAAGCACTCCACCAAATCCTGAGCCACACGCGTCACAATATACTACAAAGGGTTTGCTCGGTTTAGGTAGCACTAAGATCGGTGCAGAGGTCAATCGTTTCTTAAGCTCTTGGAATCTATTCTCACAATGGGTATCCCACAAAAACAATTCCCCTTTCTGGGTTAACTTAGTTAAAGGTAATCCAACTTAGAGAATCCTTATATGAATCTACGATAATAACCTGCCAGTCCTAGAAAACTCCTAATCTCAGTCATTGATTTTGGTGTTTTCCATTCTAAGACACTCTCTACCTTAGCAGGATCAACAGCTATTCTTCCTTTTGAAATTACATGTGCTAGGAAACTTACTTCTTCTAACCAAAATTCACACTTAGACAACTTGGAAAATAATTGTTTTTCCTTAAGGGTTTGCAAGACTATCCTTAAATGTTCACCATGCTCTTCCTTAGTCTTAGAGTACACTAAGATATCATCTATAAACACAACTACAAATGAGTCTAGGTAAGGATGAAAGATTCGGTTCATGTAATTCATAAACATCGCTGGTGCATTAGTAACACCAAAAGGCATGACCAAGTACTCATAGTGGCCATAACAGGTCCTAAATGCGGTTTTCGAGACATCAGAAGACTTCACCCGAATCTGATGGTAACCTGATCTCAAATTGTTCTTACTAAATATGCAGGATCCTCTCAATTGGTCCATAAGATCATCTATCCTAGGTAGTGGGTACTTATTCTTGATTGTCACTTTCTTAAGTTGGCGGTAATCCACACACAACCTCATAGATCCATCCTTCTTTTTAACCAACAACACAGGTGCACCCCATGGTGACACACTAGGTCTTATAAATTGTTTATCTAAAAGCTCCTCCAATTGTTTCTTAAGCTCAGAAAATTCTAAGGGAGAAATCCTATATGGTGCCATGGATATGGGTCCAACACCTGGTACAAGGTCAATGTTAAACTCGACCTCACGCTATGGTGGTAAACTATTGACATCTTCAGGGAATACTTCAGGGAATTCACGCACAATAGGAACATCTTCTACTACCACTTTTTCTTCAAGTTCCAACGGCGATAGGATCATGTATAACTGGGCATCTTCTTTCAAGAGTGCCTTCACTTGGTTGGCAGATATATTGCTAGGCTTCTCTCTTTCTTCTGGTTCCACGAATTTAATAGTTTTAGTAAAAAAATCTACGCGGACTCGATTAGCATATAACCAATCCATACCGAGGATCACATCAACTAGACGTAAAGGTAAACATACTAAGTCAACTCAGAAGTCCTTTCCACACACATGGATAGAAATATTATGACAAACACTAGAGGTGTCAACAGAGTCACTAGTTGGGGTATTCACAATCAAATCATACTGTAAACGAGACACAGGTAGTCCTAAACATCTAACACAATCAAGAGTCACAAAGGAATGAGTAGCACCACAATCAAATAGCACAAACAAAGTAGTATCACTTATGAGACACGTACCTTGGATCAAGTTGTCTTTCTAAGATACTCCTGCACCACTAAGGGAAAAGACTCTTCCATTAGACATAGGTTGGATGGCTTGGGAACTCTGGTTTCTAGATTGGGGAGTCTACTTTGGATAAGGGCATGTGGTGCTGATGTGGCCCTGTTGTTGACAGTTAAAACAAGTAACTGCAGCATCTCTGCACTCAAATGCCATAGGAGTAGCTGGATCATTGTTGTTACTACTGTTGTTGCTCGAGACTTGACTCTTGTTGTTGCTATTCACATAACTAACTCCTCTTCCATTCGGGTTTCCTATAGCACCCCCATAACTATAACTGTTTTCATTTCCTTTTCCATTACCATTTCCTCTTCTAGTTGGAGAACCATGTTGGTGATAATTCGAACGACTTTCAAATTTACTAGGAGGGAAAGAGTAAGGTTTTCCCCTATTATGATGCATAGGCTTCTTGTTCTTCATGGTTCCAGTGTTTTGATAATGTGCCTTTTCAGCACGACTATCCTCATCATAGATCCTACTCTTATTCACTAGGGTAGGGAAGTCACGGATCTCTTGAATTCCAACCTGCTTCTTGATCTCTGGTCTGAGTCCCATTTCAAATTTGATGCAGTTAGATTTTTCTCCTGCTTCTCTTATATAGAGTGGATAGTACCTGGAAAACTCCTCAAACTTAGCGGCATATTATGCCACTGACATATTTGTTGGAACCAAGTTGGTTCTAAGTACTTAGGATTGTGATGTTTACAAAAGCACTCCATGTAATCTTATTTTGAACCTTGAATTATTAAATAAAATGCCACCAGAAGCTGAAGTAATCCGAAGCAAAAGATCAAAGGGTTCCAGAGATTGAATCCTGAAGGTACCAGAAGATACTCCAGGATGTCAAAACATCACCAGAAGATATCTTTGCTGGCCCAGATCAGAAGGAAGCAAAGTCAGAAGGAGACCTGGACCAGACCAGAAGGAAGCCTGCCAGAGGGAGACTTGATCCAGACCAGAAGGAATCATTTGTCAGACTTATACCAGAAGTTATTCAGACTAGAAGATGGCCTAGCAGTGAAATAATAAACAGCCCAGACTTGATCCAGACTTAATCAGAGGATAAGTTAATGGGTCCAAAACAAGAGAATCAATCCAGATTTGACCCATACCAGAAAATAGCATGATTCAGGGTATGAAACTAAGTCCAGACCAGAAGAAATGATCTCCAGAATTGATCCAGAACTGATTCAAAACAGAAGGTAAAATGTGTAGACTGAAATATTATTTGTCCAGATTTAATTTCAGTTTAATCCAGACCAAGTCCAGAATTGGTCCAGATCAGAGGGAATATATTTAGATCAATGGTCCAGATTTGAGTATAAGGTGAAGTTGTGTGGGAGTTCGGAAGCTGTTTGCGGGAAGAAACTAAAGACATGATTGGCCAGTTATTTTTGATAGCAAATCTGAAGCTTAAAAAAGATATGTTTTTTATTTAAGTGAAGCTCGATTGGTCAAGATATTTTTGCAAGACAATCCAGCAAGATACAACTCGAAATTAAGCTTGGAAGAGGCCCTAATCTGCATCTATAAAAGGAGGCTCAAGGCAGAATACTTAGTATTGAAAATCACAAAAGAGTCATACACTTTCAAAAGCAAACACTCAAGTTTTCAGTGAGGTTAATTGTGAGTTCCAGCTTTCCAGAAGCAAGAACTCGTGTTATTTTCTTTCCCTTGTGTTAGATCTAAGTTGTTGAAGTAGAGTCTACAATCTGAGGGAGTCAGAAGGGGTCGCAGATTACTTGGCAATTAGATTGAATGCGTTGTAATTTCTTCTACAATCTGGGTTGGTAGGAGAAGACTTGACTTAGGAAGTAAAGGTGTTGTATTCCTCAAGAGTCTAGGATTGTTAGACTGTTTGAGAAGACTGACTTGGAAGGTCAGTGGAATTGTTGTAATTCAAGGTTTGAATTAGTGAAATCCTTCAAGGTGAAGGGACTGGACGTAGCCTCGTTAATGGTGAACCAGTATAAAATTCTGTGTTTTTATTTTTACTTTATATCTGCTGCTAACTTTGTTTTATTCATACATCAAGTTTTGTTTTAAAACTGCAACAACAGAAAAAGTATTCAAGTTAGTCAAACACAATTCAACCCCCCTTCTCTTCCACCTTCAATTGGCATGAGAGCTCGGTCTCAAGGCTAAGCACTTAACAGTGTTTGAGGAAAGGTCTAAGGGGTTCAACATGGCAGAATCTAGAGATGAACTGGGAGGCAACATCAACTGACGACCACTGTTTGATGGCGAAAGGTTTGAGTATATGAAGGACAGAATGAGATGTTTCTTCATATCTCAAGATCCTGAACTATGGAAGATGGTAGTCAAAGGATACACTGCACCTACTATTCCAGAAGATCCAACTAAAGAGCTGGACATAGATGATATGAAACTATACCAGAGCAAATTATACAAACTTCATCACAAGTCTAGAAACATCATGATCAGTGCCATCACATTCAAGGAATTTGACAGATGCACAGATAAAGAAACAACAAAGAGCATATTCGACAGTCTGGTTCTGACCTATAAGGAAGCCAGCAGGTTCAAGAAGCAAGGGCTAACATACTGATCAAACAATATGAGATGTTCAAGATGGAAGATGATGAAAACATTGATGGAATGTTCTGCAGATTCCAGACTCTGATATCTGGACTGAAGGTCTTGAAGAAAAGCTACATAACAGCAGATCATGTCATGAAGATTCTAAGAAGCTTACCAACCAAGTGGAGACCAATGGTTACTGTAGTTCAGCAAGCCAAAGATCTGAACAACTTAAAACTTGAAGATCTGATAAGCTCACTCAGGTCTCATGAAATAGAACTAGAAGCAGATGAACCAAAGAAGAAGAAGAATTTGGCCCTCAAGTCGAAACAGAAGAAAGATGGAAGGGCAACATCAGAATCAGAGGACAGTGACAGTGATTGTGATGATATGGCCTACTTAACCAAAAAGATGGTTAAGATCTGGGAAAACAGGAAAAGAAGAAGCTTCAAGAAGAAACATAACAACAAAGGAAATGAAGAACCTGACAAGAAGAGTATCGTTTGTTGTGGATGCAATGAACCTGGACATATCAAGTCAGAATGTCCAAATTTGGAAAAAGGCAAACAGCACAAGAAAAATTCCAGATTTAGAAAAAAGGGTCTGATGGCAGCTTGGGATGCATCAGAATCAGAGGAAGAATCGTCTGATGAAGAAGAGGCAGAATCAGCAAAGATGACACACATCAAGTCTGCCTGTGGACTTCATAAAGGCAAGAATTCAGGCAGGAAACCAGGCAAAAGGAAGAATGATCGAAGCTGTCATTCAAGGAAGTCTAGAAGCACATCAGAGGGAGCAATTCTGGCTCTGATGGCTAATAAAAGTTCAAGTTCTGAATATAGCTCAGGCTCTGGAAAAGATTCAGAAGATGAAGACGATGAGGTATTTTCTGATCTCACTAGATTTGAATTAATTGAGACTTTAAAAGACTTTTTAAATGCAAACAATAAGATGTCTTTAAAACTGAAAACTCTTATGGATGATAAGAAAAATCTAACCAAAGAAGTCTAAGTTTTAAAGAATCGAAATTATGAGTATGCAACCGAAAACAAGGATTTTAAAACTGAAGTTGCAAGACTCAAATCTGAAAACCAAACTCTCAAAAGTGATATTTGTTCCACTTCCAAAACTGTTTGTGAATCTGATATGCTTGAGCAATTTTTTCAAAACTTTATTTCTAATGGAATGGAAAGAAGTAAATATGCATCTATGATTTATTGAAACAGTAACATTGGAAAGAGAGGTCTTGGTTCTACAGAAACTATTGCTGAAACTAAAACTGTTCATTCTGATGCTTTATATATTGTTTGTGCTCAGAAAGGTCACTCTGAACTATCTTGTCCAATGGTAAAATCTGAACAAGATCAGAGAGCTGTTAAGACTAACAAACCTGGACCCAATCAGTTCTGGGTACCAAAAGATCAAATTGTCTATGTTGCAGATATTCTGAGCAACCAGAACGAGACACCAACAATGGTGCCTGGACAATGGATGTTGGCAATGCACAAGCAGAAGAAGGTTTATGTTCCTGCTACAACAAGACAAAGGCAATCCGAGTCTAATGGAAGAAGGTATGGTCAACTCAACCAGAACCAGAATCGGAATTTGAACCAAAACTGGAACCAGAACAAAAACTGGAACCAGAATCAGAACAGGAACTGGAACCAGTATCAGAACAGAAACTGGAACCAGAACTGGAATCAGTATCAGAAGCACAGGAACTGGAACCAGAATCAACTCATGAACCAGAAACAGAATCAGTACTGGAACCAAAATCAAAATCAACACTAGAACCAGAATCAGATCAGGAACTACCAGAATTAACAAATTCATCAGAATCACCAGAATCATCAAGGTTATCAGAATCACAGGATTCACCAAAATTACTAGAATCAAAACATGTTCCAGAATCATCAGAGGAACATGGTTTATCAACCAAAGCAGAATCAAGGAAACTGCTCAAACAGGCCAGAAGAAGAACTGGCTCTAATGGCTCGAACATAAGCTAAGTCTGAATCTGAGTCTGAGTCTGACTCTGATTCTGATAGAGAAAAGGCAAGGTCTGATCAGCAACACAAAGCTTGGTATCTTGATAGTGGATGCTCCAAACACATGACAGGAGACAAATCTATGTTTCTGGATCTGACTATGAAGAATGGAGGCAAAGTTTCCTTTGGAGGAAACCAGAAAGGTCAGATTATTGGTATAGGAACTGTTGGTAACACTTCTTCTCCCTTGTCTATTAAAAATGTTCTGTTAGTTAAAGGGCTAAAACATAATCTTCTGAGCATAAGTCAATTAAGTGATTGCAATTATGATGTTATCTTTAATCAAAAAACTTGCAAAGCTGTTAGTCAACTTGATGGGTCGGTTTTATTTATTGGCACTAGGAAGGATAATGTTTATAAAATTGATCTGTTCAGTCTTGCTAAGCAACAAGTTAAATGCTTATTGTATGTGAGTGAGCAGAATCTGATTTGGCACAAAAGATTAGGGCATGGAAACCCTAGGCTTATATCTGAATTGAGCAAACTCCAGTTAGTAAGAGGGCTTCCCAAGGTAAGTTCCAAAACTGAGATTCTGTGTGAAGCATGTCAAAGAGGTAAACAAACTAAAAGCTCTTTTAAAACTAAAAAATGTGTGTCTACCTCTCAACCACTTGAACTACTTCACTTATATCTGTTTGGTCCTATTCAAACAGCTTCTCTCGGTGGTAAGAAATATGGTTTTGTAATTGTTGATGATTACTCAAGGTGGACTTGGGTAAAATTTTTAAAGAACAAAGATGAATCTCACATAGTATTTATTTCTTTTTGTAAGCAAATTATGAATGAACAGGGTATTAAGATCATAACCATCAGAAGTGATCATGGAGGTGAATTCGAGAACAAGTATTTTGAAGAATTCTGTGATGAGAATGGCATCTCTCACAACTTCTCATCCCCCAGAACACCTCAACAGAATGGAGTGGTAGAAAGGAAGAACAGATCACTGCAGGAGATCGCCAGAACCATGCTGAATGATATGAAGGTTGCCACCTACCTTTCGGCAGAAGCTGTCAACACAGCCTGCTACATTCAGAATAGAGTCTACATCAGGTCCATCTTAAATAAAACTCCCTATGAACTGTGAACTCCCTATGAACTGTGGAAAGGTAAGAAACCCAATATTTCCTACTTTAAGCAATTTGGCTGCATCTGTTTTATGTTAAACACTAAAGATAACCTAGCAAAGTTTGATTTTAGATCTCAAAAGTGTATCTTTATTGGCTACTCTGAGAGATCAAAATCTTATAGAGTGTTTAACAAAGAAACTAACACTGTGGAAGAATCAATCCACATTAAGTTTGATGATAAACAGCTTGACTCTGAAAAGTCAAAGCAAGATGAGGAAATTGCAGGTGAACCAGAGGCACAAGAACCAAAAGCTGGACCAACAGTAGAATCTGAGAAAGATCAAGATGAAGAAGAACATGTTGACTCTAAAGATAAGTCAGAGGGAAAGAATGGATGGAAGTACAAGTCTTTACATCCAAAATCTCTCATTATTGGCAGTGCAGCAGAACCTTTAAAGACCAGATCATCAAGTAGAGAAACCAGTCTGTTTGGGTTACTCTCAACAATTGAACCAAGCAATGTTGATGAGGCTTTGGCAGAGGAAGGTTGGATACTTGCAATGCAAGAAGAGCTGAATGAATTCCGAAGGAATGATGTTTGGGATCTGGTACCTAGACCAAACAAAAACATTATTGGAACCAAGTAGGTGTTCATGAATAAACTTAATGAAAAAGGTGAAGTGGTAAGGAACAATGCCAGACTTGTAGCTCAAGGATACAATCAACAGGAAGGTATAGACTACACTGAGACTTTTGCTCCAGTGGCCAGGTTAGAAGCAATTAGAATTCTTTTATCATTTGCTGTTAATCATGATATAATGTTGTATCAAATGGATGTTAAAAGTGCATTCTTAAATGGCTATATAAGTGAGGAAGTCTATGTCAAACAGCCCCCTGGATTTGAAAATTCTAATTTTCCAGACCATGTTTTTAAACTTAAAAAATCTTTATATGGTTTAAAACAAGCACCAAGGGCATGGTATGACAGACTTAGTAACTTTCTACTTAAGAATGAATTTAATAGAGGCCAGATTGATAATACTCTATTTAGGAAATCCATTAAAAATGATATTTTGATTATTCAAGTTTATGTTGATGATATCATATTTGGATCGACTAATGGCACTTTGTGCAAAGAGTTTTCTGACCTAATGCAGAAAGAGTTCCAAATGAGCATGATGGGAGAACTCAAGTTCTTCATGGGAATTCAGATTCACCAAGGTAAATCAGGTATACTTATTCACCAATCTAAATATACTAAAGAACTTCTTAAAAAGTTCAAAATGAGTGAATGTAAGCCTATGGCCACCCCCATGCACCCAACCTGCTCACTTGAGAAAGATGAAACCAGCCAAAAGGTAGACCAGAAAACATACAGAGGTATGATTGGATCCCTTCTTTATTTAACTGCTGCTAGACCTGACATCTTGTTTAGTGTTTGTGTTTGTGCCCGTTTTCAAGCTGACCCTAGGGAATCCCATTTAACTGCTGTGAAACGAATTTTGAGATACCTTAAAGGAACCACCAACCTTACTTTGTTATACAAGAAAACCCCCACCTACAAACTCAGAAGTTTTTGTGATTCCGACTATGCTGGATACAAGCTGGAAAGGAAAAGTACAAGTGGCAACTGCACTTTCTTAGGTGATAATTTGATCTCTTGGTCAAGCAAAAGACAAAGCACCATTGCCATGTCAACAACTAAATCTGAGTATATATCAACAGTAGGATGTAGTTCACAATTAATCTGGATGAAACATCAACTTGAAGATTACAACATCTTTGAAACCAATATCCCTTTATTATGTGATAACACTTCAGCCATAAACCTAACCAAAAACCCTATCTTACACTCTAGAGCCAAACACATTGAAATGAAACACCATTTCATTAGGGACCATGTTCAAAAAGGGACTTTAAGCATCCAGTTTGTGGACACTGATCATCAATGGGCTGACATATTCACCAAAGCACTACCTGAAGATAGGTTCGAGTTCATCAAGAAGCATCTCAGCATTACCTCCATATCTGACTAGCTCAAGTAGTCTTCTTAGGAGTTTTTTTTTTAATTTTCTTGTAATTTTATTTTATGCTTTTTAATTTTCTATTTTTACTTTCTGTAATTTGTAAAGAGAAAAAAAAATTAAAAAAATAGTAGGACCTCTTTTTGGTTGATGACAAAAAGGGGGAGAGAGAGAGAGAGAGAGAAAGGAGAAATAAGTAGAAACGGAGAGATAAAAAGAAATGAGGAGCGAAAAAGAAAGAGATGAAAAGAGAAAGAGTTGAAAAGGAGAAGAATCAGGGAGAGAGAAAAAGAGAAGAAGTTGAAAAGGAGAGGAAACAGGGAGAGAGAAAAATAAAGAGAGAAAAAGAAAGAGTGAAAAAAGAAGGAGTTGAAAAGGAGAGGCTATGTGAAGGGAGAAAAGAAAGAGAGAATAAAGAGGGAGTTGAAAAGGAGAGGAGAAGAGAAGAAAAGAAAGAGTGAAAAGAGAAGGAGTTGAAAAGGAGAAGAAAAAGTCAGTATCAGACTTAGGGGGAGAGATTGATCTGAGGGGGAGTAATTCAAGTCTTCGAGTTATAAACTAGCAAAATAAGTTAAGGTTTTGTCATCATCAAAAAGGGGGAGATTGTTGGAACCAAGTTGGTTCTAAGTACTTAGGATTTTGATGTTTACAAAAGCACTCCATGTAATCTTATTTTGAACCTTGAATTATTAAATCAAATGCCACCAGAAGCTGAAGTAATCAGAAGCAGAAGATCAAAGGGTTCCAGAGATTGAATCCTGAAGGTACCAGAAGATACTCCAGGATGTCAAAAAACCACCAGAAGATATCTTTGCTGGCCCAGATTAGAAGGAAGCAAAGTCAGAAGGAGACCTGAACCAGACCAGAAGGAAGCCTCCCAGAGGGAGACTTGATCCAGACCAGAAGGAATCATTTGTCAGACTTATTCCAGCAGTTATTCTGACCAGAAGATGGCCTGGTAGTGAAATAATAAACAGCTCAGACTTGATCCAGAGTTAATCAGAGGATAAGTTAATGGGTCCAGAACAAGAGAATCAATCCAGATTTGACCCATACCAGAAGATAGCATGATTCAGGGTATGAAACTAAGTCCAGACTAGAAGAAATGATCTCTAGAACTGATTAAAAACAGAAGGTAAAATGTCCAGAATGAAATATTATTTGTCCAGATTTAATTTCAGTTTAATCCAGACCAAGTCCAGAATTGGTCCAAATCAGAGGGAAGATATTCAGATCAATGGTCCAGATTTGAGTATATGGCCCAGTGTTGGCCGAGTTAAGAAGATCAGACCATGGCCCAATGTTGGCCGAAATCAGAAGGTCAGAATGTGTGGTCCAGTAGTGGCCGAGATCAGAGCATCACAGCAGATCAGTTTGCTAGACCAGGATGGCCGAGATCAGAAGATTAGAAAGTGTGGTCCAGAGTTGGCCGAAATCAGAGGATCACAGCAGATCACTTAGTATGGTCTAGATGTGGACTAGCACAGAAGATCAAATGGTCCAGATTTAATCATGAGGATTAACGGTGGAGATTTTAATTTATTTTTATCAAAGTATTAAAAGGATTTGTTACAAAAATAAGGTGAAGTCGTATGGGAGTTCAGAAGCTGTTGGCGGGAAGAAACTAAAGACATGATTGGCCAGTTATTTTTGAAAACAAATCTGAAGCTTAAAAAAGATATGTTTTTTATTTAAGTGAAGCCCGATTGGTCAAGATATTTTTGCAAGAGAATCCAGCAAGATACAGCTCCAAATTAAGCTTGGAAGAGGCCCTAATCTGCATCTATAAAAGGAGGCTCAAGGCAGAATACTTAGTATCGAAAATCACAAAAGAGTCATACACTTCCAAAAGCAAACACTCAAGTTTTCAATGAGGTTAATTGTGAGTTCCAGCTTTCCAGAAGCAAGCACTCGTGTTATTTTCTTTCCCTTGTGTTAGATCTAAGTTGTTGAAGTAGAGTCTACAATCCGAGGGAGTCAGAAGGGGTAGCAGATTACTTGGCAATTAGATTCAAGGCGTTGTAATTCCTTCTACAATCTGGGGTTGTCAGGTTGGTAGGAGAAAACTTGACTTCGGAAGTCAAGGTGTTGTATTCCTCAAGAGTGTAGGATTGTTAGACTGTTTGAGAAGACTGACTTGGAGGGTTAGTGGAACTGTTGTAATTCAAGGTTTGAATTAGTGAAATCCTTCAAGGTGAAGGGAGTGGACGTAGCCTCGTTAACGGTGAACCAGTATAAAAATTCTGTGTTTTTATTTTTACTTATATTCGCTGCTAACTCTGTTTTATTCATACATCATGTTTTGTTTTAAAACTGCAAAAACAGAAAAAGTATTCAAGTTAGTCAAACACAATTCAACCCCCCCTTCTCGTGTTTGCACCTTCAATATTACCTTGTTCTAACTTGATAAATTCCATTTCCTTCCTATTGCGGATGTCTTCAGGAAAATACTTGACTAGGAACATGTTTCTCAATATTATCCAAGTAATTGCAGTCCCTGCATCATCTAAACGCTGGCGCGCATTATCCCACCAATGTTCAGCTTCTTCTATCAATATCAAAGTTCCCAAATGCACTTTTTGGCCTTCGAGACATGCCACTCCTCTAAATTTTTTCTCAATCTCTTGCAACCACTTCTGGGCTCCATCTGGATTATAATGACCTTCAAATGATGGAGGATTTGCCTTATGGAATCGATCCATTACCATGAACTCATTTATTTGCACATTTCCTTGATCACTAGTGTAACTATTAGCTTGAGCAACAGCTTGAGCAGCAACCTGTGCAGCTTAAGCAGCAGCTTGTGCAGAGGCTTGTGCAGTAGCTTGGGATTCAGCCAACGCATGTAGAGCCTGCACTATAACTCCTACCATAGAATCTAGAGCCTTAGCAATTGCAGCGTCATTTCTCCCACTAGACATCACTACCTACATCAATCAGATAGGCCAATTGAATACAGTGGGGCACTTAGGGAGAAAGGAAACTAACTTAGTTCTACACTACTAACACAATAACAATCATAGTAACAACACACACATAACAGAGAACACAAGGGAAAATAGTGAACACATAACACACCTACGGTCTGATTGGACAAACCTGCTCTGATACCACTAATGTGACACCCTAAATCCCAAATTCATTTAATTTTTTTTTCAAATTTTAATTTAAAAATAATAGAATACAAATAAATAAAACTTTTGAACGATTTCTTTAAAGCAAAAGTATCACTTAATCATGGAAAAGTCATATTAATCCAAAGTTTCCATCAGCTTAACAATTCGATAGTCATAACACTGATCAAATTAAATTCTTTTTGAAGCACATGTACATAAGTTACTGATAATTATAAGTGTAGTCCCAACCCGATGTCACTATCAGAGCAAAATTTCCCAAAATTATAGATGTTCAATTATGAAATTAACAGAAGGAAGATGATAAAAGTCTTCAAGATGAGACGACTTCCTACACTCTGAGGTATTAATCTTCACCTACATCTTGCAGCTCATCTGCGTCCATCGCAAACGCCAAACACAAACAACGAGGGATAAGTATCGAAATTATGTAATAGTATAATGTCAATGAGAAGAACACGTAAGTAATCAAATTAACATAAACATGAGAACATTCCAGAACATAATATCAAGGTTAATCTAATTCAATCACAATAAAACAGTCACAGGGAGAAAATGTTATGCATGTCCTATACTCTATACTTCTTCATCACTTGGTACCATTCTACTCTGAAGTACTTGGTTAGGAGGCCTGATACTATGCCACTACAAAAGTGGACGAACAATTCATGAATGGCCAAGTCCTCATTGATCCCCTCAACTCAACCCAAGACACATATACGCGACGGTCGGGGTACTCATGTTTTGCACGGTAGCTCCCGGCCTTAGGGAATAACCCACTAATCCACTTAGGAATTCCCAACTAGATGTACCCTAAGGTCTATCAGTCTTACCTTACGGTTCGACTATAGCCTTCTACGATCAGACTCATTCAGTTGTACTTCCCCGAATCACTAGGTTTGTCAAACCCTACCTATATGATGACAAAATAATCCTCACTCCAAAACTACAACATCTATCTCATACGTACTGGATTATCATAACTCAATAATTTTCAGTTGTACTTCACCATATTCATCATTATATATATATATATATATATATATATATATATATATTAGTCAATCACAATAAAGCCCCAATATTTGGTATACAATACTCACAATACACAGTCCAATCACATAATAAGAAATCAAACATGTGGGACGTTCAAGTATATCATAATTTCAATCAAGTTACAAGAACACTCAAGTACATATCATTCATACAATAACAATCAGCATAAGGTTCATAAAACTAGACAGTATGAACGGGGAAACAGAGACACGGGACGCACGACTGCCTCCTTCATTCACTTATATATCTATCTATACGTACTAGTAGTATTAGGTATATTATTAGGCTTATTATCAGAGCTATACACTTATCCCATGACCCTTATTATTATTAACATTATTATTATTATTATTACTACAATCATAAACCCACTCTACTAATGCTTAAGTTAATAGGCTAATGTAGCAACGCACACGGTTACTTCTTATTTTCTTTTTATATAAATATATGTATATATATATATATATTTTAAAACAAATTGAATATTATTAATATTAATAATTTAAATAAATCATTAGAGCGAACACATAGGACAAACATGAAGGAAATTATCGCACATGTCAACATACGAATAATAATAGTTGTGCATTATATTTTATAATTAAAATATAATAATAAGAAATTGGGGTGTTACACACTGGATCTAGTTGTCATTCCTGGCATGAAAATATTTTGGAGAAATCCAACAAGTCCAGCTGCTGAATATTTCTTTTAACTTGATGTCTTTCTTTATTATTCATGAATTTTTATTTTGTAACTACTAATTATATATTTATGGTTTGTTTTTATGCTAGATATTATAGCATTAGGAGATCAAACTCATATCATAATTCATGCCTCTGCCTCTATATTTTTTCATGTGTGTGTCCCAATATTTTTTACTTTTCAAGTAGTAGCTGATTGCTAGATATTATAGCATTAGGAGATCAAACTCATATCACTAATGAATTACCCCCATTAGATCATATCATTTCTGCTGGTACTTTTGTGTGCTTCTATATAGTTACAATATTGTTGCTTCTGTACTTGCTTTTGATCAAGTAGACCTCAAAATCCATATGAACTTTGGTGTATTTTTTCTTTCATTTAGCAGTAAATAAACACAAGTTATATATATTGTTACGATATTGTTGCTTCTGTACTCATAAAATGAAATAGAAATAGAAAAAGTTGTATATATATTGTTAATATGATCTGGTTTGACTAAATATATGTCTAATTGCAAAATGAAATAGAAAAAGCTGGATATAGTTTCTAAATTGTGAGTTGTTAACTGTCGTTATTCGTATAGACTATAGAAATTTAAACTCCTATCATGCTTGTCATTCATGTAATGAGTAAAAAGGCGCCACTTATTTAGACTTGCAGTCAACTGAAGAATAAACTTGGTGAAACAGCTTCCATTTCATGATGTAAGCAGTGCTGATTATGGTGCTTTATATGGAAGGGACACTGTCTGATTATTTTAATTTATATTTTGGCAATGTCCATTTCTTTTGTGCTATCACACATTCACATGGTACCTAACTTATAAAGAATTAATTAGATTAAAACAAATCTAGAAATACTAGAATCTAT
Organism: Cicer cuneatum; assembly: GCA_037974295.1. Lineage (NCBI taxonomy): Eukaryota > Viridiplantae > Streptophyta > Magnoliopsida > Fabales > Fabaceae > Cicer > Cicer cuneatum. Next base: position 31,897,759 of record JBBPBO010001985.1, on the reverse strand, counting down.
ATATGGTCTTAAACAATATATGGTCTTTTCACTATGATATTAAAATCCATCAATCAGGAGTTTATTTATCTCTATATTTTTTCAAACTTATTTAGTGATTGACAAGTTAAGTTTTTGTCTTATAGTAAATGGATCGTACTTGGATGTACAATAGGGTACATGCAAATAGATGCGGATTGAAAAAGGAGTATATTAGTGGTGTTAAAGATTTTGTGAAGAGGGCTTTGAAACAACCAATTTCTATATCTGAGGGAGGGATAAGGTGTCCGTGTGTAAAATGCAAGTGTTTCAAGATATCTACAGCAACTACTGTTAGACTTCACTTATACCGGGACGGATTTCAACCAGATTATTGGATTTGGACTGAACACGGAGAAGTGAAGCCAATGGTTGAAACAACGGGTGGTTCGACTAGTAGTAGGAATATGCATTATGACGACCAATTTAATGCAATGGATGAAATGGTGTTTGATGCTTTTAGGCCTTATCGAGATGTCCTTGATGTGAACGCTAACATGGGAAATGAGACATTTTTTGAGGATGAGTTGCCTAACGAAGATGCAAAACGGTTTTATGACAAGTTGATATCCACCAACAAGCCCACCTAAGAGGGGGCTACCCAATCAATATTATAAATATGTGTTCAACTTCTGGAAAGTAGGTCTAATTGGCATGTTCCACAAAAAGGTATAGATTTTGTTGCACAAATGCTTAAAAGTGTATGTCCAGTGCAAACATGCTTGCCCGATAACTTATTACCAAGCAACACAATTGGTTTCAAATTTAGGTTTGAAGGTTGAGAAGATTGACTTTGTAAGAAAGGATGTATGTTATATTACAAGGATGATAGCAAGTTATGTGAGTGCAAAATTTGTCATTCTCCAAGGTTCATTCCACGTAGGACTAGTATGGGAAAGTACAAAGATGTTCCAGCAAAAATAATGTTTTATTTCCTTATCATTCCTATATTACAAAGATTGTATGCATCAACCGAGTCTGCAACTGAAATTAGATGGCATCACGAGAATAAAAAGAGTTCAAACATCCTTCGCCATCCGTTAGATGGAATAGCGTGGAAACATTTTGATGATGTATATCCTGACTTTGCTAGTGACCCCAGAAATGTAAGGTTGGGTCTATGTGCCGATGGATTTACTCCTTACATTCAAGCGTCTGCTTCTCCATACTCTTGTTGGCAAGTTATAGTCACACCATATAATCTTCCCCCCTAAAATGTGCATGACCAAACCACACTTATTTTTTGACTTGTCTCATACCTGAACCTTCTAATCCCAAACGAAATATAGATGTCTACTTGCAACCATTGATTGATGATTTGCAACAATTGTGGTCCAACGGCATTTTGACCTATGATATATCCACAAAACAAAACATCATCATCAAAGCATGCTTGATGTGGACAATAATGATTTTCCCGCCTATGGTATGTTATCTGGATGGGGAACCCAAGTTAAATTGGCATGTCCTCATTGTATGGAAGACACATAAGCTTTCACTTTGAAATATGGTGGTAAGAACTGTAACACCCCAATTTCTTATTATTAAATTTTAATTATAATATGATACACAACTATTATTATTTGTGTGTTTGACAAGTGCGATAATTTATTTCGTGTTTGCCTTAGTGATTTAATTAAATTTTTAATATTAATAATATTCAATTTGTTTTAAAATATATATACATATATTTATATAAAAAGAAAATAAGAAGTAAACGTGTGTGTTGCTACATTAGTCTATTAACTTAAGCACTGATAGAGTGGATTTATGATTGTAATAATAATAATAATAGGGGTAATGGGCTAAGTGTATAGGTATGATAATAAGCCTAATAATATATCTAATACTACTAGTACGTATAGATAGGTATATAAGTGAATGAAGGAGGCTGTCGTGCATTCCGTGCCTCTGTTTCCATGTTCTATTAGGAAGAAAAAAATTGAATTGACTACTGCCCTGTTGCATCCAGGTGCAACTCTTAATACCAGAATCATACATTGATTTCAAAGACTAGGCTGTTAGAGACGGTGATTGGCGAAGACGCGACACATTACATTAACGGATCAACATCGTTGAAAAATCATTAGCCAAGGTAAGGGGTGAGATGAGGTTCGATATTATGAGTATAAAATGACATGAGATGAATGGGAACAATGAAATTCCAGATTTTCACCCGGAGCTTACTAAGTATGGTCGAGCCCTATTGAGTGATAATAATTAATTAATAATATATTGATGGTAATAGTGAGGACTAAAATATATTTTAGCAACCTATAGAATTGCTATGAATTTATTTATATCAGGATTGCATGTTGTCTGGTTTTATGAACTTTATGCTGATTGTTATTGTATGAATGATATGTACTTGAGTGTTCTTGTAACTTGATTGAAATTATGATATTACTTGAATGTGCCATCTGTTTGATTTCTTATTATGTGATTGATGAGATTGGACTGTGTATTGTGAGTAGTGTAAACTAAATATTGGGGCTTTATTGTGATTGACTGATATATATATATATATATATATATATATATATATATATATATATATATATATAATGATGAATATTGTGAAGTACAACTGAAAATTATTGAGTTATGATAATCCAGTAAGTATGAGATAGATGTTGTAGTTTTGGAATGAGGATTATTTTGTCATCATATAGGTAGGGTTTGACAAACCTAGTGATTCGGGGAAGTACAATTGAATGAGTCTGATCGTGGAGGGCTACAGTCGAACCGTAAGGTAAGATTGATAAACCTTGGGAGTACATCTAGTTGGGAATTCCTAAGTGGATTAGTGGGTTATTCCCTAAGGCCGGGAGCTACCATGCAAAACAAGAGTACCCCGATCGTCGCGTATATGTGTCTTAGGTTAAGTTGAGGTGATCTATGAGGACTTGGCCATTCATGAATTGTCAGTCCACTCTTGTAGTGGCATACTATTAGGCCTCCTAACCAAGTACTTCACAGTAGAATGGTACCAAGTGATGAAGAAGTATAGAGTATAGGACATGCATAACATTTTATCCCCGTGACTATTTTATTGTGATAGAATTAGATTAATCTTTGATATTATGTTCTTGAATGTTTCTCAGGATTTTGTTAATTTGATTATTTACGTGTTCTTCTCGTTTACATTATACTATTACATAATTTCGATATTCACCCCTCGTTGTTTGTGTTTGGCGTTTGCGATGGAGGCAAACGAGCAGCAAGCTGTAGGTGAAGATTAATACTCTCAAAGTGTAGGAAGTCATCTCATCTTGAAGATTTTTATCATCTTCCTTCTGTTAATTTCATATTTGAACATATTTTATTTTTTGGAAATTTGCTCTGATAGTGACATCGGGTTGGGACTGCATTTATAATTATCAGTAACTTATGTATGTGTGTTTTAAAAAGAATTTAATTTGATTACTGTTATGACTTTCGAGTTGTTAAGTCGATAGAAACTTTGGATTAATACGACTTGCCCGTGATTAAGTGATACTTTTGTCTTAAAGAAAATATTTGAATGTTTACTTTTTTACATTTTTCATTTTACTATTTTTAAATTAAATTTTAGAAGAAAGAAAAAAATAAAATAAAAATAAAATTGGGATTTAGGGTGTCACATTAGTGGTATCAGAGCAGGTCTGTCCAATCAGACCGTAAGTGTGTTATGTGTTTACTATGTTTCCTTGTGTGCTCTGTTATGTGTGTGTTGTTACTATGATTGTTATTGTGTTAGTAGTGTAGAACTAAGTTAGTTTCCTTTCTCCCTAAGTGTCCTAGTGTATTCAATTGGTCTATCTGATTGATATAGGTAGTGATGGCTAGTGGGAGGAATGACCCTGCAATTGCTGAGGCTCTAGAGTCCATGGCAGGAGTTACAGTGCAGGCTCTTTAGGCTTTGGCTGAACCCCAACAGGTTGCTGCTCAAGTTCTTGCTCAAGCTAATAGTTTCATTGGTGATCAAGGAAATGTGCAAATAAATTTCAATATTTACAAAGTAACAAAGCAAAAAAAAAAAAAAAACACTTTTATTTTACTCCCTTACTTAGGATTTTTTATTTTTAAAAGAAAAAGAGTTGAAAATATTTTCTTTAACTTCCTAAACATTAATAACAACCATAATAGTAATAAACTAGCAAAATTAAAGCTCAAAATATAAATTTGATACTTGCCATAAAATTAAAGCAAGATTTTGAATTGTTAAGTACTCTAAATAAGTAACAAATTTCATACTTGCCATGAAATCCAATTAAATTTATTTTAATGTAAAAATATGTTTTGATTGACAATAGTCATGATTTGAATTTTTTTTTTTTTACAATATTGAATATGGGTTGACCAATCCAACATCACTAGAAAAGACCCCTTTGATTTTTGACCGAAAAGAAAAAGAAAGAAAAGACGCTTATTATGTTAAAAACTATTATCGTACTAAGATATTTTTATATATGAAAAGAGATAAAATTATATTCGTACCCCTTTAAATTATTTATATTCTTTTAAGTTATAAATTTATTTATTTAGTTGTAATATTTAAGTTTTTTTTTTTTATATAAAGACAAAATATTATTTAGTTGTAATACTTTTGACTTATATCAAAAAAAAAAACTTAAATATTACAATTAAATAAATAAAAGACTACAAAGTAATTTTGCCTAAAAAGGACATCCATTTATCATCAGAATATACAAAGTTTGGAGATAAGAAATTAGAATAAATATATATAGCTAGATAAACAAATTCAAATTAAAAAACTAAAAAGCTGAAGATAGAAAAAAAATAAGAATATAAAATTAAATTATAATAATGACATACCAATTAAAAATAGGAATTTTTTATTTATCAAAGATAGTAATATTTTCAATTATAATGATAATTAATAATTAATTGATTGAGTTAATAGTACTACTTATGTCTCTAATTATAACCCCTTTTAAAAAGGTGTATTTAATATTTTTTGAAATATATCCATTATTAATACTTCTAATTTATATATTCAAAAACATTTGTGTAGGTTGAATAATAAATCATGTTTTTAAAAAATAAATAAATTTGTTAATAAATACTGTTGAGTTTGAAATGTTAGGTAGTCGTGTATATTGTTTAATTAAAAAAACATTCGTGTAGGTTTAAACGTCCTGGTATATTTAGAAAAATATGTGGCCTTCGGCAGAAAAATATGTACAGCTAACATTATACTTATTAAATTTTCTAAAAAAACATTATATTATTAATTAATATTAATTGTTTTTATAGATTTTCTCCATAAGAGATAAGTTTAATCAAGATGTGTCGGACAATAAATTACCTTTTCCTAGTTCATCCCATTTTAGATGTCTACGGTATAGAAATTTCGGAGGTGGTAAAATCGGCTCCATCCTACTCCGTCGTTAACCTATTTAAAAAGGAGCGGAGCAGGCCGAGTAGTTGTAACATGTTAAAATGTTATCATGCCTCTTTACAAGATAAACCAGGGGGTTGGCATACCGTCCTGCCACCTTTTTGAATTTTTCTTTATTTACATTTTACTCAAAAACTTTCATTTTACTCTCTTATTTAGGATTTTTGATTTTTGAAAGAAAAAAAAGTTGGAAATGTTTCATTTAACTTCCTAAACATTAATAACAACTATAGTAATAATAAACAGGTAAGATTAAAGCTCAAAACATAAATTTCATACTTGCCATAAAATTAAAGAAAATAAAGAAAAAATTAATAAATTCATCATAACTATATTTTATTTTATTTTATTTACATTTTTTAATAAATTCATCATAACTATATAAAAAATATAAATAAAATAAAATTAAAGACTATTTAAGGAAATCAAAATATAAAACTAATAAGTCAAATAAAAATATAGAAGTTATCATTAAAATATTCATGATTTATCATCTAAAAATATAGAATAAGTCTTAAAAAGTTAATGTCTAAACCATACCAATTCACAAACTCTTAGATACATGAAGCTAAAATCATAAAACCTTAACAAAGGCCTCTAATATTTTGTGAATTGGTAAGTAATTATAGGCTAAAATTTATGATAAAAAAATGTGTTTTTTAATTAGACCCCGATAGACCAACCCACTCCATCTCGTCACCAACCGTTTTTTTTTTTTTTTTTTTTCATGTTAGGCGGGGCGAGCAAAAAAGTGACGACAGGTTTAAAATCTCAACTATCCCCGCCAAAAAACAATGGGCTAACCAGGCCACTCCGGCGGACCCAATCAATTTTGCCACTCCGACGGAGCCAACTAGTTTTGCCATCCCTAATAGTTTATATGAGTACATTCACTATCATTCATATATCATATTTTCTTAATTTTTGTAAAATGATCTACTGCGACGATTATTTTGGGATGGAGGAAATAGTATTGAATATCATTAATTTTAGTCAAGCAATAATTATTTAATTAAAAAAATAAGGAAATACTAATTCACGATAATAGACTTAATTGCAGTTTTAATCCCTCTATTTTTACCAATTCACGAAATTGGTTTCTCTATTTTAAAAGTCGTCAATTTTGATCATTTTCTTAGATTTTTGAACTAAAAAATGACGATTTGACATATTTTAAATAACGTGAGATACAATTCCATGATATAGAACTATTTAGATGCATTAATAATTCATATATCATTAATTAAATTACAAATATGAAAAGTTTTGAAGTTGAAAGTTAAGTTTTTATGGTGTTTTATTCCAATTTTATAGGTGTTAATCATTCTACATAATCGTATCATGTGACACGTTATTTAAAGCATGTCACGCCGTTAATTTTAGTTAAAAGATCAGATGGATGGACCAAAATTGTCAACTTTTAAAATAAGGGAATCAATTTTGTAAATCAGTAAAAATAGAATGACTAAAACTACAATTAAGTCAAGAAAATAAAATATTAAAATGTATGTATTCAAAGTCTTGAAATTGTAAAAGATAATATATTTTACATATTTTTTTTATTTACTTTTATTATTTTTTAACGAGTTTTAGTCTGACAAATATAAAATTCAATAAAAAAAGTCAAACAATATTTAAGCATCATTATGGAGGCCTATTAATAATTTAATGCATTGATTGATTCCTTTGCAATTCATTTGTTGTTTTGATGATTGTGCGGCCAAATTTGAAACTGGTAAAATTTGAAATTGAAGTGTTTAACTCAGAAAAATAAAACTTTCTTTTTACTAAAAGAAAACACTGTCATTCGTGTAATACTTTGCTTGCAATATAGCACATGTGTTATTTTTTTAGAGTTTTTTGAGAGTGTTTTGTTAATATTATTTTAAAATTAAATATTAATAAAAATAATAATTAAAAAATAGATGTATTTAGTCTTGAATTAAAATCATATACATCATTTTTAAGTTATCAATTTTGTTTATAATTCATTTAAAAAAGTATTAATGTAAAAGCCAGTCCAATTATATATAGTATAATATATAGTATAAATATAAATAAACGAGTCTATATGGTATAAATATAGATATAGTGATTTCGATCCTTCCAAAATGGAAAGAATCACGTATAGTTAATGGTTAACAAATACAGACCAAAGAATTTTTGTATTTATACATGATTTTGTCGTACCAAAACCCAAACAAATCGAGATGGAAATTTCAAAGGTTTATATTGTTGGTGTCATATCATTCTTATTCATTTCTTTTGCCATCGGCGATAGAGTCATACAACTACCCCCGACACATGAATATGATTTCAACTATGAAATCAAAAGCCTTTTTCCTACACTCCTAACACCAAATTCAATATTATCCCCCAAATTACAATATAAGTCTCAACCACAAGATTATAGTTTTAACCATGAATTCAAAAGTGGTGGAGGTCCAAGACGTACACCCCTAACACGAGGTCCACCGGCATCCGATTCACCAGGTAAGGTTCAATCACAAGATTATAGTTTTAACCATAAATTCAAAAGTCGTGGAGGTCCAAGGCGTACACCCCTAACACAAGGCCCACCGACACCCTACTCACCAGGTAAGGTTCAATCGCAAGATTATAGTTTTAACCATGAATTCAAAAGCAGTGGAGGTCCAAGGCGAACACCTCTAACACAAGGCCCACCGACACCCTATTCACCAGGTAAGGTTCAATCACAAGATTATAGTTTTAACCATGAATTTAAAAGCCGTGGAGGTCCAAGGCGCACACCCCTAACACAAGGCCCACCGACACCCTATTCACCAGGTAAGGTTCAATCACAAGATTATAGTTTTAACTATGAATTCAAAAGCCGTGGAGGTCCAAGACGAACACCCCTAACACAAGGCCCACCGACACCCTATTCACCGGGTAAGGTTCAACCACAAGATTATAGTTTTAACCATGAATTCAAAAGTCGTGGAGGTCCAAGATGTACACCCCTAACACAAGGCCCACCGACACCCTACTCACCGGGTAAGGTTCAACTACAAGATTATTGTTTTAACCATGAATTCAAAAGTCGTGGAGGTCCAAGACGTACACCACTAACACCAGACGGACCAATACCACACAAATCATAGGATAAGCATCGGCCAAAAGATAATAATGGTTTCAACTATGAAATCAAAAGGCATGTTCTTTGAGGTCCAACACAACATAATGGTATCCAAGGTCCAGATGCAATACAATCGCTACAACACAATATAATTAAGCTCCCAACAAAGAATTTTGGTTTCAACTATGAGATCAATAGACCGATACAATCACACCCAACACCTATCACTTGATCCAACCCATGTTGTGAAATATTCTTTTATTAATTTCAAGAATTAAAGTTTCTCTTCTTGGTGTGTTATTTAAGTAGTATCGATTGCTAATCCCCAATAATATCAATAATTTAGTTTCAAGTAAAACTATAATTTAAGAAGTTCATCTCTTTATATATTATGCTACGTTATACAATTTAAATGGGTATTTAGAAATTTACGCACAAAATTGCTACTTTCCCCTCTTTTTTTTTTCAACTTCATTTTTTAATTACCTGCGACTAGGGGTGGAAATAAGTTAGGCCTGTCCGTAAGGAGTTTTTGCACTGACCTATTTATGGTCTGGTCTGACCTGTTTAATAAAAAACATAGACTCAGACTTTTTTTAAACCTTATTAATTTAAATAGACCAGACTTTTAAAAAAACTTATTAGCCTAGATAGACCGACATATATATATATATAATTATTTATTAACATTGTTATTTTTTATTATTATTTATTAATATTAATATTTGTTATAAAAAAGGTTATTAGACCTGATAGCTTGGATGACAATATCTTTTGCTTATTATTCATTATGAGGTTCATTTTGTTTATTTGTAATTTTTTGAAGAACTTTTTGGAGTTTGCTAATTATGGATTCGTGTTGTTTCTTTGTTTTTTTGGAAGATTGTTGCAGACTTGCTAGTTATAATTTTATTAGATTTGGTATAATTTTATTAGTTTATGTTTATTATTTTATTAGTTTTTCTTATATATAAAACCTAGTTTAGCCTATTTAAAAAATGTAAAAACACTATTTAAATGCTTTAATGTGAATAAGACTTTTAAATAGCTTTTTAGATCAGACCAAATTTAAAAAAAAAATAGACTAAAAAAAAAGGCTATGATAGACCGTAAACCAACTTGAAACCTAAAAAATTAAGGGTTGTACCGTGCACCCTCCCACCTTGACCTCTCACCCCCATTCTATGTGAAATGACAATATTACCCTTTTTACTAACTATAAATCCTTCTCAAAAAAATTACCACTCATTTTTTCACCCCTCCATTCGAAACTTTCAACATTACTCAGATACATTCGATAATTTCAAAAGGTTCGAAGGGCAGGAACAACAACATTCGAAGATTTCATACATCTGAAACCCATAAAAGTAAGTATTTTTTAGATTTTTCGAAGCTTTGTAACTTCCGATGTAGTATTTTCCATATTTGAAACCTTCAAAGCTTTGATATTCATTGAAACTTTCAAAGGTTTGGTGCAGATCTAAAGTTTTTCTGAGTTTTTCCATATTTGAAACCTTCGAAGCTTTGGTATTCATCGAAACTTTCTAAGCTTTGGTGCAAATCTAATGTTTTTCTGAGTTTTTTTCCAGATTTGAAAACTTCGAAGCTTTGGTATTAATCGAAACTTTCGAAGGTTTGGTGCAGATCTAAAGTTTTTCTGAGTTTTGAAAACTTCGAAGCTTTGGTATTCATCGAAACTTTCGAGGGTTTGGTGAAGATCTAAAGTTTTTCTGAGTTTTTCTAGATTTTAAACCTTTGAAGTCGTTGGAACATAATGTGTGACTTTAAAAATTGTTGAAGTCCCACATTGGAAAACTCTCATTTTGAATAGTTTTAATCACTATATAAATATTCTCAATATTTTGTTGAAGTCCCACATTGGTTAGAAAACATATGTGGATTTGCTTCCATCACTATATAAAGAGTGTCTATTTATTGTGAAAAGTACACCAAAGTTGGATGCATTTTCCAACTTTTTCTTTTCTCCCTCTTATATTATGCTCGATTGTTACCAAGCCACTTCTCTCTTTTCTTTCTGTCCCTTCGATATTTTAGAGCGGTATTGTACCGTAGTTCCTTCGATATTTTAAAGCGGTTGTTATACCGTAGTCCCTTCGATATTTTAGAGCGGTATTGTACCGTAGTCCCTTTGATATTTTAAAGCGATTGTTATACCGTAGTCCCTTTGATATTTTAGAACAATATTGTACCATCGTCCCTTTGATATCTTAGAGCGGTTGTTATGCCGTAGTTCCGTCAAGTTTTGAGTGGTCCTAATACCACTATCCTTTTAGAGCGGTTTTATACCGTAGTTCCGTCGATATTTGAGTGGTCATAATACCATATTGTGAGGCTTTAACCGCCTTACTGAGAGTGACTTTAACCGTCATATTGAGAGTGACTTTAATAGTCATATTGAGGGTGTAATTCTAGAACGGTTTTTTACGGTGCAGTGGAACTCCGATATAGTGAATCTGGGCGGTTTTATCTTGGGGACGTCGTGGTTGATAGTCTGCCTTGCACAATTTGGGCAATGCTACAAAATGTCTTAAAGAGAGCGACCTAGTCCGCGACTCAACCCAGTAATATCTTCGGTTACACAAATTGTGATTTTTAAACAGTTTTTTCTAACTCGAAAACAACAATTTTAAGACGTTTTTTCTGCCATGTCAATCGAAGACATTACTGGATATATTTCTTTGAGGCAAACAGAAAAGGATAAAAAAATTGGAGAATTAACCAATGGGAGGGTAATGATTGTCTTTATAAGAATTATATTCTTAATGGACTTGTTGGTGATTTGTATGAATACTATAGTTCCAGCAATAGTGCTAGACAATTATGAGATGCTCTTAAGAAGGGGAAGTTCGAGCTAAAAAGTTTGTTGTAGCCTGAAATGCTATAAAGAAGAAACATGATACCGAAGAACTTCGAGCTAAAAATTTTTTTGTAGCCGCCACCTCAAGTATCAGATTACCGAAGACAAATACGTGGAGAAATTCAAAAGATAGCTCAAGAGATCATCTTAAGGTATGACTTTAGATGAATTTCAAATTGATTGTTATTATAGACAAATTGCCTCTGTTTGGAAGGATTTCAAAAATTCTTAAAACAAACGAATTTTCTCTAAAGAGTATGATAACTTGTCTCTAGAAAACAAAATGTTGTTTATTATTTTTCTAAATTAGGCAGAGTTTACTTATATCCAAGGCATGTTTAAATTTAATTGTTGAAATTAAGAGTATCTCATTCTGTTTACATGTTGTGTGATTTTAATATTTGACATGCTAGACTTTGTCATGTGAACACATGTTATTTCAAATTTAAGTAACTCGGGTTTAATACCAATGTTATCTTTAAATGATTTTGAAAAAAAATGTGATTTTTGTAGTCAAGTTAAAATAACAAAGAGTTCACATAAATCTGTAGTTAGAGAATATGAGTCTTTAGATTTATTACACTTTGATATATGTGAACTTGATGAGACGTTAATAAGAAATGAAAATTGTTATTTTATCACTTTTATTGACGATCGTTTTGACTATACTTTTGTATATCTAATGAAAAATAAAAGTGAAACGCTTGACATGTTTAGAATCTTTGTAATTGAAATTGAAAATCAATTTAGTAGAAAGATTAAGAGATTTCGTAGTATAGAGGAATAGAGTATGATTCTAGTTTATTTAATGAGTCTTATAAAACTCAAGGAATTATACATGAAACCACAACACCTTATTCACCTTAAATGAATGGTAAAGCTGAAAGAAAGAATATGACTCTGACTGAACTAGTTATTGCTATTATGCTTAACACTGGTGCTGCATCTCATTGGTGGTAGGAAATTATTTTGACTGTTTGCTATGTTTTGAATAGAAGTTCCAAAATCTAAAAGCAAAACATCTTCTTATGAGATAATAAAGAAAAGACAATCAAACTTGTCTTATCTTTGAACATGGGGTTGTCTGGCTTATGTCAGAATCCCCAATCCCAAACGAATTAAACTCTTCAGTAGAGTCTATGAATTTGTATTCATAGGGTATGCAGTAAACAGCAAAGTGTATAGGTTTTATGACCTAAATGCGAAAGTGATCGTAGAGTCAAATGACGTTGACTTCTATGAAAATAAATTCCCTTTCAAATCGAGAAATAGTGGGGGCAGTGAACCAAGTCATACTCCCGTGACAAGAAGCACTGAAAGCAACAAACAAGGTGAATTGGAAACTCAAAGAAGTAAGAGAATCAAAGTTGATAAAGATTATGGACCAGAATATATGGCCTATAATTTAGAAGAGTATACTGCAAATCTCAAAAAGCCTTGTCATCTTTGGATGCAGATCTTTGGCAAGAAGCTATAAACGACGAAATAGATTCTCTAGAATCTAACAAGACCTGGCATATAGTCGATTTGCCTCTTGGTTGCAAGCCGATATGATGTAAATGGATTTTAAAAAAGAAACTAAAACCTGATGAAACTATTGATAAATACAAGGCACGCCTTGTAGCCAAAGGTTTTAGGCAAAGAGAAAATATAGATTTCTTCGACACTTTTTCTCCAGTCACGAGAATAACATCCATTAGGGTACTCATTTCACTATCAGCAATTCATAATTTGGTGATACACCAAATGGATGTTAAAACAGCCTTTTTAAATGGTGATCTGGAAGAAGAAATCTATATGAAACAACTTGAAGGTTTTGTAATTCATGGACAAGAAAACAAGGTCTGTAAGTTAGATAAATCTCTGTATGGTCTTAAATAAGCTCCTAAGCAATGACATGAAAAATTTGATAACTTAATTATATCGAATGAGGTTAAAGTGAATGAAAGTGACAAATGTATTTATTACAAATAAGAAAATGGAATTTGCACTATCATATGTCTCTATGTAGACGACTTACTCATATTTGGTTCAAACATTCATGCTGTAAATACTGTGAAATCATTGTTGAGTAACAACTTTGATGTGAAAGACCTCGGAGAAACCAATGTAATCTTAGGAATCAAGATTACTAGGTCAGAAAAGGGAATTTCTTTAGATCAGTCTCATTATATTGAAAAGATCCTAAAGAAATATAAATACTTTGACTGTAAATCTGCTTGCACACCATATGATCCAAGTATGAAACTTTTTAAGAAGAGTGGTGAAGGTGTTAGACAAACTGAATATGCGAGCATCATTGGCAACCTTAGGTATGCCACTGATTGTACTAGACCCGACATTGCCTACGTCGTGGGACTATTGTGCAGGTTTACCAGTAGACCTAGTATGGAGCATTGACACGCTATCGAAAGAGTCACGAGATACCTAAAAAGGACCATGAATCTATGATTACATTATCAAAGATTTCCTGCCGTACTTGAAGGATACAGTGATGCTGATTAGAACACCTTATCAGATGACTCCAAAGCAACTAGTGGCTATATTTTTAATATAGCCGGTGATGGTGTATCTTGGAAATCGAAGAAACAGATGATACTGGCTCAGTCCACTATGGAGTCTGAAATGATAGCACTAGCTACTGCTAGTGAAGAAGCGAGCTGGTTGAGATGCTTCTAGTTGAGATCCCTTTGTGGGAAAAGCCTATGCCAACTGTGTTAATCCACTGCGATAGTACCGCGGCTATTGAAAAAATTGAGAATCGTTATTACAACGGTAAGAGACGACAAATACGTCGTAAGCACAACACAATTAGAGAATTACTTACTAAAGGAGCTGTAATAGTGGATCATGTATGCACTGATGATAATTTAGCAGATCCTTTGACGAAAGGATTGGCTAGCGAGAAAGTCATAAATACATCCAAAAGGATGGGACTATTGCCTATAGATAAATGAGTCACTCATGATGGGAACCCGACCTAAAAGACTGGAGATCCCAAGAATTAGGTTCAATGGGTAATAACTAGTCATAGTGATATGAGATGAACATGTTATTATATTTAACAAAAACATGATTCCTGAAGCGATGGAAGGTTGAGATAATAAAAACTCTTAATAAGATCTATACTCTATGTGGAGGGAGTACCTAGCTACAAGAGTAAATTCCTAGAGCGTTCACTATACTGGGATAGACGTGCAGGGCTATAAGTGCACGGGCTTTTTAGAATACATCAAGATAGAGTTCAAGACTACGAGTCACTCTTGTTAAATCAGAATCTTACTCGCTATGAAAAGGTTCAAGTCATAGGCACCTTTGCTTATGCAAAATCTTATAGAAGCGTTTGACGCTATTTTAGAAACATTTTTTTTTAATTCAAGTGGGGGATTGTTGGAACATAATGTGTGAATTTACAAATTGTTGAAGTCCCACATTGGAAAACTCTCATTTTGAATAGTTTTAATCACTATATAAATATTCTCAAAATTTTGTTGAAGTCCCACATTGGTTAGAAAACATATGTGGATTTGCTTCCATCACTATATAAAGAGTGTCTATTTATTGTGAAAAGTACACCAAAGTTGGATGCATTTTCCAAATTTTTCTTTTCTCCCTCTTATATTCTGCTTGATTGTTACTGAGCCATTTCTCCCCTTTCTTTCTGTCCCTTCGATATTTTAGAGCGGTATTGTACCGTAGTCCCTTCGATATTTTAAAGCGGTTGTTATACCTTAGTCCCTTCGATAGTTTAGAGCGGTATTGTACCGTAGTCCCTTCGATATTTTAAAGCGGTTGTTATACCGTAGTCCCTTCGATATTTTAGAACGGTATTGTACCGTAGTCCCTTCGATATCTTAGAGTGGTTGTTATGCCGTAGTTCCGTCAAGTTTTGAATAGTCCTAATACCACTATCCTTTTAGAGTGATTTGATACCGTAGTTCCGTCGATTTATGAGAGGTCATAGTACCATATTGTGAGGCTTTAACCGACTTACTGAGAGTGACTTTAACCGTCATATTGAGAGTGATTTTAATAGTCATATTGAGGGTGTAATTCTAGAACGGTTTTTTACGGTGCAGTGGAACTTTGATACAGTGAATCTGGGCGGTTTTATCTTGGGAATGTCGTGGTTGATAGTCTGCATTGCACAATTTGGGCAGTGCCGCAAAACTTCTTAAAGAGAGCGACCTAGTCCGCGACTCAACCCAGTAATATCTTCGGTGACACAAATTGTGATTTTTAAACAGTTTTTTCAAACTCAAAAACAATAGAAGCTTTGGTATTCATAAATACCTTCAAAGGTTTGGTGGAGATCTAAAACTTTTATGAGTTTTTTTCCAAATTTTAAACATTTGAAGTTTTGGTATTCATCAAAATTTTCGATGGTTTGGTGCAGATCTAAAATTTTTCTGAGTTTTTTTTCCAGATTTTAAACCTTCGAAGCTTTGGTATTCATCGAAACCTTCAAAGGTTGGTGTAGATCTAAAGCTTTTATGAGTTGTTTTCCAAATTTTAAACATTCGAAGCTTTGGTATTCGTCAAAACTTTCGATGGTTTGGTGCAGATCTAAAGTTTTCTGAGTTTTTTTCCAGATTTTAAACCTTCGAAGCTTTGGTATTCATCGAAACTTTCGAAGGTTTCAAAAGTTTTACATGGAGTCAATGCAGACTATTATGAATGGTACGTAAATATTTCACATCCTTTTATCCTCCCTCTACCTACCTATGATCCCTCTTCTAGTATACCTATTGCTGCTCCACCTTCCAGGTCACCTACTGCTGCACACGATCCCCCATATTCCATCATCTTCTGCACATGCTAGTCCATCATCGGAACGAGACCGTATAACATCTTAGCTTATACGTAGGGGATTACAGATTGTATCTCCGTTTGGTGAAGTTCATGACATATTAGCTGAGTTAAGCAGAATGTTCCCAAGAGACGATTAGTGATTGTGTGTTGTGATTTAGTTGTATAAATATATTTTGTATTATGAATGCATTATATAATGAATTTCTATTTTAATGTTAATATCTATTTTTTTATATCTATTTCGTATAAGTAAATGATTAAAGTTCAAGTTATTACCATATAACCATAAGTAAATTATAAGTACATTCAACTTTATAATAATTAAATGTCTAAAAGTTCAAACATATAATCTAATCTTGACTTAATGAAATACAAGATGATTTGTCAAATGATGGATCAATGTGTTCCCAATGCTTAATACGTCCTGCATAAGCTATTTCCCATGTCTTTGCACAATCACTACAAAAGTCTTTCCATTTTTGTGAGGTAGGTGGCAAAGGACAATCAGACTTCAATTTGATATGAACAATAAAATAGTAAACATTAATTTATCTAAACAAGAAAATACTATTATTAAACATTACTATTAATCATAAAACTTACCTGTACCTAATGACTTTCATTGACGAATCCAATTGCTATTAAATGA
Organism: Cicer cuneatum; assembly: GCA_037974295.1. Lineage (NCBI taxonomy): Eukaryota > Viridiplantae > Streptophyta > Magnoliopsida > Fabales > Fabaceae > Cicer > Cicer cuneatum. The sequence goes on along the minus strand of JBBPBO010001985.1, from coordinate 31,880,898 downwards.
TTAAGAAAATAATCTTTCGATTGTCCTTTATTCAGCGGAAATAATGTCATATTCAGATTACGAGACAAAAATACTAATATGACATTATATCTTGTTGCAATCACGTAACCCAAATCTGGTATAATCATCCACTTATCTTTTCATTGAGCACCCAATCTAGAAACGATCAACGAATTCCGCACGGTTTCAACGTTGTCATCGAAAACTTTGGAATAAAGGTCTTTATGTAAATTGATCTATTTCTCCAATTTTGTTCGAACTAAAGGCCAAGATTCTTCGGTCTAACCTAACAAAGCTCCAACTTCTCGATACCCACAATTTCCATCAGGCTCAACATTTATTATGTCCTCGATATACGGATGAATAAATGTAGGAAAATGTATATTAGATGATTGCCTTGTAGAACGTTGTGATGATTGCCTTGTAGAATGCTGTGATGATTGACTTGCAGAATGCTGTGATGATTGACTTGCAGAACGCTGTGATGATTGATTTGGAGATCCATGAGATGCATCAACATACTCCCAATATGATGGATCACGAGGACTATCAAATTCTTTTCTCTTTTTAGTACCTCCTTTGGTTTTCACTTTATTAGGTGGTGGAAGCATTGTTGTTGTATGTGGAAATACAAGTTCTTGCACCTTTTCCCTGAATATCCTTTGACCAACAATATCTTATTTCTTCATGTATGTCTTCATTGCTTCCAACTCTTCTGAAAAGTCATAATCTGATAAATATTCTTCATCCTCCAATTCTTGCTCAATGCTTAATTTTGGGAATAACATTACCAGACATCTGCAATTTTGCCAACTCATAAGCACATGGTAATCCATGAGTTGTTCTTATTGAGCAACCACATTTTGTTTTGTGAGTACCTACAATCTTCACCCTCTTCAATTGTTTGTCAATCATTTCAAAACATTTCCTTGATACACAATGATGTAATCTCTGATAGAATGGTGAATTATACCCATGCTCCACCTCGAGAATAGATTTCTGAAAAGTTGATTTGAGGCTACACAATTGGTTCTTCAACATCATATTCACAGCATCACAACTTTTACACGAGTCTCCCTTACTAGTCTGCAACATGTGTTTTCAATATCCAATGAGCAGACTCAGCTCTACAAATAAATTAAATAACACAAATTAAAACAAATCACATAAATTACTAAATCATTTTTCTAAAACAATACAAATCATTATTTAAAAATACCTATTGGTCACATTGTGTTCCCTAAATGCATCACTCTGTTTGTCCAAGCCATGACAAATCTTTCTTTGTAAGGTGTCAACCATGAATCTTTAACATAATCAACAAAAAAAATAATATCAGCACACACTAGCTCAAAGTGTTGCAAGTGATGATCATACTCCTCCACACTAGCCGAAATTACAATTTTTTTTCCATAAATCCATTACTTCATCTTGTATATCCTTACTCACATATTATTTGCATCTTGCCCCAACATTTTTTTCAATATGAAATTGACACAAAAAATGAATTGAAGTAGGAAATTTAACACCAATAGCATTCATCATGGCAAGATCTCTATCTGTCACAATAACTTTAGAAATTAAATTTTCAGATACGACCAATTGTCTTACCTTTTCAAATGCCCTGATGAAGTTATCTTGTTGCTCTTGTTCCAAATAGGCAAATGCAACCGAAAATGTCAAACTAGTAGATGTTACACCGGCAACTTTAAGAAACAGTAACCGATATCTATTTGTTTTGTATGTGTTATCACATATCAAAACAAAATGAAATGTGTTCAACAACTTTAAACAATCAGGATGCGTCTAAAATATGTCTGTTAGAACATTTGAATTATCCCTCTTCTTGTCCAGTGCGCATAATTTTCATTTTGTATTAACTTCAATAGATGTTGCAGTTCTATGTACAAACCTCTCAAAGATGATTGATAAGTACTCCTTGCTTTATATATTTTAGTGGAAATTGTGACATTATTTTTATTTTTCTCTTTCAAAGCATTCAAAATGAACCTTGGTGCAACTTATACTTTGTCACGTCATTGATACATTTTTTCTCCTCTTCATTTAGAAGTTCCAAATATGAATGGCCGTCTAAAGTGTCGGCTAAATCGTGATTGTGTGTTCCACAACGGACACTAATTTTCCATCTTTCACCCAAACTCGACCGTATACATCTGAGTTTAAACAGATAGTTTTCCTTGTGAGAAAAGGTTACTGTTGATTTTGATTTGGATTTATATCTTCTGCCTCTCTTTCCTATTGCTTTATCTGATCGAATGGTAACAATTAAAATTCTATTTTGCATTCCAATTTTTTTTGCCCATTCAAAATACAGCATCTCAAGTGGGAAATATCTACAACATATATTTCAAATAAAACATCAATATATGTCAATACATTAAAAGTAAAACTTCTAAAATTAATTATCAGTAAAATACCTGATAAGTGATGAATTTATCTGTAGAATCTACAATCATCGTTGTAGCAGGAACCTCAACTCTACTCATGCCTGATTTCAAAAAGTTTACTCATTTTAATTAATAATAATACTATAAATACAATATTTAAAATACAAAATTAATTATTTTTCAAAATTACTTTCGAAACTTTTAGCTACACATGAAACTTCCGAAATGTTTCAAAACTTTCAACTTCAAATGAAACTTTCGAAATTGTTCGAAACTTTCAGCTTCAAATGAAACTTTCAAAAAATTTTGAAACTTTTAATTATTTTCAAAAAATTCGTTGCCTTTCAAAACTTACATAAGTTTTGATGAATTCTGGAATTTGTGATGTAAACATTCGAGAGTTTGATGAAACCTTCATATAAATTACATACTTTTTTTTTATTTCGAAGATTTGAATATTTCGAATGGTGGGGTGAATTCTATAAGTTTCGAATGGAGGGGTGAAAGCATGAGTGGTAATTTTTTTTGAGAAGGGTTTATAAGTTAGTAAAAAAGGTAATATTGTCATTTCACAAAGAATGGGGGGTGAGAGGTCAAGGTGGGGGTGCACGGTACAATTCCAAAAAATTAATTGTAGGACAAATTCATCAGACTTTTCAAAGCTTGGCCTGATGTATTCCACCCCCTACCTACGACACTTTATTACCTACGACATTTAATTACTAAGAATATATGCATTGTTAAACATAAAAATGAATATCAATTATTGCTGATATGACCATTTCATATATCTTCTCATGTTGACTCTTAAAAATAAAATTTACATATAAATGATAAAAATAATACTCTATTAACACTACGCCAAAAATGACCTTTTACAGCACACATTTTAAAGCGCTTCATAACTAAAAGCGTTGTTGTATAATATTTTAAAATTAATAGATGATACAACAACCCTTTAATGACAAGCGCTTTAGAAAAATCGTTGTTGTTGGGTCATGAAGGGTTTAGGATTTACAGAAAAGCGATGTTGTAGGGTCATAGCGATTTCACATAATGTTTACAGCGCTTTGCATAAAAGCACTGTAAAATATAGCGCTCTCATATAATGTTTACAACGCTTTTTAGAGCGCTTTTTATAAAAGCGCTGTAAAATATAGCGCTCTCACATTGTATTTACAGCGCTTTTAAGAGCGCTTTGTATAAAAGCGCTGTAAACTCTGTAAATGTTTTGAAATTTAATTTTTAAAAGCCTTTTACAGCGCTTATGGACAAAAGCGCTGTAAAATTACAAGTTCAGTTCAAGTTATATATACTTGTTAAATTAATAAATAAAAAAATATTTAATACGTTCTCTCCCTTCGAACCCTATTATGAACCTTCCTCTCCTCTATTGAGTGATTGTTGTCTTAGGTACTGTATTTATTAATTTGTTGTTGTCTCTAAACTTGATAAATTGTGACCTGATAAAATTATTGTTGTCTCTAATGTGAGTTCTCTTCTTTTTTCTTCATTTTATTGAAATTTCTATTTAATAATTAATTTTCTGTTTTATTTTTGTTTTTCTTTTATTATGATAGTTTATAGTGAATTCAATTTCGGTGATTCTGTATTTTTTTTAGGTTGAATTGAATTGGAAGGTTGGAAAAGGGAGAAAAAAATTGAAGAGCTCAGGGAACAAGTATTTGAAACATGGAACTCTTGCTCAGCTTCGGTGTAACAAGTCTTTAAGTTCAGGATCGGGTGAAGTTAATGACAGTAAAATGTTTGATAAAAGTCCGAGGAGAAGAGTGAGGTTAATGACAGTAAAGTGTTTGATAAAAGTCCCCTTATGCTTTCGCCTATTAATTTGGTTAAACAGAGTGGTTTTCTAGGGACGCTGAAAACTCCAAGAATTGAAGAGTGTCAATCGGAATCAAGGCTTGAGTCTCTTCCTATTGATTTGTTGGTATGCTTGTTGCTCATTTAATTGCACTTAATGTAGTTGCGATTTAATGGCTCGTTACACTCAAACTTGTGTTTATTTGGTATTTATTTTATCATAACAAATGGAGTTTATAGGTTGAGATTGAGGTTTTTAATTAACTATCATGTTGTGATAATTGATATTATGGAATATTGCAGTCAAATAATGTGTCGTAATTGTGGTTATAACATATGTATAAAATTTGTTAATGTCGTTGTCACAAATTGCAGTTGTGGACTGTTATTTAAATCTTTTGTTGAGGCCACTTGCAGTTGAAAATTCATGTATTCAAATTTAAATCCTTTGTTGCTTTTGTTGATTGTATGGTGCTCCAAAAGCATTTGATTTTATGTTTGGCATCCCTCAAATTACTGAATGCGTTACTGTATGACTGTGATTTGTTTTGGTGTTTTTGATTGTTTTGATTTGATAGTTGTAATAAATTATATCGCATCATATGAAATTAATGAAGCTTATTGAACATTATTGAAGTTGTTAACAACTGCACAACTACAAGTAAAAGATGTTTAAACTATTTCTTTATATTTTTATTTTACTATATTCAATCAATTGCCTCTAGTCATGTCTTTATGAGTTAGCTCTTCATTATATTTGGATTTTCATATATAAACTATATATATATATATATATATATATATATATATATATATATCTGATTCTAACTTATTTATGTTCAAATATTATATCGCATAGTACTTTGACAATTTCGATTCAACATACTCTGAAAATGATCTAATTGAAATAAAAGAAGACTGGTGTCAGTATGTGCTCTAACTGAAAGTTATATAATTTGGTAATAGGTGACTTTCACATTGCTGGAAATTGCAAACTATTATTTTATATTTTGGTGTGAACTGATCATTATTCTAATTAGTTTGTTTTATTTTTTGTTACAGTAGGGTAAAGAAAGAAATTGCTGCTGAACTGGCATGATATTTATTGTTGTGAATATGTAATTGATATTGTGAATATGTTGCTACTGTCAATATTGTTATATTTGTTGCTACTGTCATGAACTTGAAATTTTTTGTTGTCAATATATATGGAATTGATATTATGAATTTGTAATTGATATTGTTGATATTTGTTGCTGTGAATATGAATCTAAATCTGAATTTGATGTGAATTTGAATTTGATATGAATCTGAATTTGATAAGAATCCAAATTTGATATGTAATTGATATTTGATGTTGATAAGAATCTGAATTTGGAAGAAAAAAAATGAAATCTCATTTTAAAGACAACGTTTTTTTTTAAAATGGCATAAAAGACATGTTTTCATCCTTTTACAGCGCTTTTTTAAACCTTTTACAGCGTTTTTTTGAAAAAGCGCTATAAAACCTAGTCGATAATACAAGTGCGCTATATAAATGTACCTATTACAGCGCTTTTTTGAAAAAAGCGCTGTAAAACTAGTTGATAATACAAGCGCGCTATATATATGTACCTATTACAACGCTTCTTTGAAAAAAGCGCTATAAACTAGTTGGTAATACAAGCGCGCTATATATATGTACCTTTTACATCGTTTTTTTGAAAAAGCGCTGTAAAACTAGTTGATAATACAAGCGCTATATATATGTACCTATTACAACGCTTTTTTGAAAAAAGTGCTGTAAAACTAGTTGATAATACAAGCGCGCTATATATATGTACCTATTACAGTGTTTTTTTTGAAAAAATGCTGTAAAACTAGTCTAAGAGATGCGCGCTATATATTTACCTATTACAGCACTTTTTTATTTTCAATAGAGCTGTTGTATCTTTTAACAGCACTAGATAATATAGCGCTTAAAAGTGCTGTAAAGGGCTTAAAAAAAGCGCTTTAAAAGGCTATTTTTAGCGTAATGTAAATAAATTTAATATGTCTAACTTGGTTCGTGCGATTATTATAGAGTGAACACTAAACTAACTATTGTCTTTGATTCATAGAAGGGGCCATCTGGCCACGACAAAATTTTAAAAGTGACAAAATAAATTATTTATAAAAAAAAAATTGTTGGAACATAATGTGTGAATTTAAAAATTGTTAGAACATAATGTGTGAATTTAAAAATTGTTGAAGTCCCACCTTGGAAAACTCTCATTTTGAATAATATTAATCACTATAAATATTCTCAAAATTTTGTTGAAGTCACACATTGGATAGAAAACATATGTGGGTTTGCTTCCATCACTATATAAAGAGCGTCAATTTATTGTGAAAAGCACAGCAAAGTTGGATGCATTTCCCAACTTTTTCTTTTCTCCATCTTATATTCTGCTCGATTGTTACTGAGCCACTTCTCCCATTTCTTTCTGTTCCTTCGATATTTTAGAGTGGTTGTTATATCGCAGTCTCTTCGATATTTTAGAGCAGTTGTCATACCGTAGTCCCTTCGATATTTTAGAGTGGTATTGTACCGTAGTCCCTTCGATATTTTAGAGCAGTTGTTATGACGTAGTTCCGTCGAGTTTTGAGTGGTCCTAATACCACTATCCTTTTAGAGCGGTTTTATACCGTAGTCCCGTCGATTTTTGAGTGGTCATAATACCACTATCCTTTTAAAGTGTTTTTTATGCCGCAGTCATTTAGAGTGTAGTCATTTTGATTTATGAGTGGTCATAGTACCATATTGCGAGACTTTAGTCGCCTTATTAAGAGTGACTTTAACCATCATATTGAGATGGGCTATAACAACCATATTGAAGGTGTAATTCTAGATCGGTTTTTTATGGTGCATTGGAACTCCGATACAGTGAATCTGAGCTGTTTTATCCTGGGGACGTCTTGGTTGATAGTCTGCCTTGCACAATTTGGCTAGTGCCGCGAAACGTCTTAAAGAGAGCGACTAGTCCGCGACTCAACCCAGTAATATTTTCGGTGTCACAAATTGTAATTTTTAAACAGTTTTTTCAAACTCAAAAAACAACATAGAATGGGGGGTGAGAGGTCAAGGTGTGTGTGGGGGGGGGGGGGGG
>JBBPBO010001985.1:31772763-31863133 GCA_037974295.1 Cicer cuneatum | reverse complement strand
GGGGGGGGGGGGTGAATTAGGTGTTTAAAAAACTTTTCTGGTTTTTAGAGTTTTGTGAGTTATTTGACTGGTTGTGTTAAGTGTATGAAAGCTTTGTAAATGACTGAAAGTAAAGCACACATAAATTTATCCTGGTTCCCCTTACAACTAAGGGTACATCCAGTACTCTTGCACACCACAAGAGTTTTCCAGTATTTGTTAGAATAAGTTACAAGCCTAACACTAAGACTTCAGTTACAAATTCTTAACACTTTGCCTAAGATAACACACCACTATCTTAGTTTACAACACTTGAAGAATCTATACTAAGTTCTTCAAATAATACAATAACTTCAAATGATTTTGTATCTATGTTCTTTACTAAGAACAAGAATATAACACTAAGTATAATGATACTAATCAAGCACACTTTCAAGTACAATTGAGAACCTTTCTTAATGGTATGAAATTGAAAAGCATGTACTTGAAAATATGAAAATGAAGCTTTAAAAGTTTTTGATATTTCAAAAAATAGTTCTAAGATTGGTAGGTAGATGTTATTAGTAAGAACTGAAGCTATGAGGTATTTATACTCCATAGACAACACTTCAGATCAGTGGCAATTGTTCCCATAAGTTTTGATGAACTTATGCAATGATCCAGAACTGAAAAATTGCACTGTTTCAAAGTTGTATTCGAATACAGCCTCAGTGTATTCGAATACACTTCTGTACGTTCAGTTTTTTATTCAAAATTTGAACTTCGTATTCGAATACGATACATCGTACTCGAATACAAGTATGTGATTTTTGTCACTGACTTGAGTTGTATTCGAATATCCGAAGCTGTAGTCGAATACAAAAGTTCAATTTTAGCTACTGACATGGCACCTGTATTCGGCTATGATACTCCATATTCGAATACAAATATTTAGCTTTAGCTACTAACTTGCTATCTGTATTCGGCTACGACACTCCGTATTCGAATACAGATCTTCAGTTTTAGCTACTGACTTGCTATCTGTATTCGACTACGACACTTCGAAGTAGAAGAACAAGAAAAATAAAAAGCAGAAGAAAAATCAGAGGAATCTAGAACTGGATGGAAATACAAGTCATCTAATCCTGAGTCACTTATACTTGGAAAAGTAAGTGATCGTCTAAAAGACCAGATTAACCTTGAAAGATACATCATTGTTTGTTCTATTATCTCATATTGAACCAACCTCTATAGATGAACCTTTATCGGACAATGGTTGGATTCTTACAATGCAGGAAGAATTGAATGAATTCAAGAAAAACAATGTCAAGAATCTTGTTATGAGACTAGAGGATAAGAAGCCCATACGAACAATGTGGGTATTAAAAAACAAACTGAATTGAAAAGGAATGTGGTAAGTAATAAAGCTAGACTAGTAGCTCATGGTTACAATCAACAAGAAGGTATAGATTACAATGAGACATTTGCTCTAGTGGCTAGGTTAAAAGCTATTCGAATTCTATTATCTTATGATGCACAAAATAATATTATTTTATACCAAATGGATGTAAAAAGTGCTTTTTCAAATGGTTACATAAATGAGGAAGTTTATGTCAAACAACCCCATAGTTTGATAATTATGAATTTCTAGATTATGTTTTTAAACTTAGAAAATATTTGTATGGTCTGAAATAAGCACCTAGAGCTTGGTAAGATAGACTAAACAATTACTTGCTAGAAAATGGTTTTCAAATAGGGCAAGTTGACACAACCTTGTTTAGAAAATCAGTTAAAAAAGATCTTCTTATAATTCCGATTTATGTTGATGATATAATATTTGGATCAACTAATGGCAAGCTTTGCCCAGACTTTGTTGAGTTAATGAAACATGACTTCCAAATGAGCCTGATGGGAGAATTGAAGTTCTTCTTATGAATTTTGATTCAACAGAAGCAAAATGGAGTTTGGATTCATCAAACTAAGTATATAAAAGAGCTTATCAAGAAGTTTAAGATGGATGGATGCAAACCAATAAGTACTCTAATGCATTGCTCACAAGAAAAAGATGAGTTAAGCAAGATGATTAGAAAACAATTAGAGGCATGATAGGTTCTTTACTTTATTTAACTGCATCTAGGCCTAATATTATGTTTAGTGTGTGTGTTTGTGCCAGGTTTTAGGAAGATCTAAAAGAATACTGATAGTGTTTCAACAAGTGTAATGAATTGTTGCAAGTAATAATTAAAACGGTAGTACCGAGTGTCGAACTCAAGGATTGCGTTTTACTATCGAATTATCTTTAATTACTGAAATTGAACAACAAGTTTCCTAATTGATTTAAGTAATATTTGAAATAACAAGTGTAGTAGAATTGAACTTTTATAATGAGAAAAATTCCAAGGATGAGTTTCACTTTGAGTCCAACCTTGGTTTCTAATTTGATCCTAGTTACTGAATTCCTTTATTGAATTATTACCGAATTCTCGTTAGTATTCTTGCCCTAATGTCTTAGTTACAGAATCTTTAATTCCAAAATAACCCCTAATTCCTTAGTGGATTTAAAATTAGGATTCACTTTACAATACAAAAATTCTCTTTTTAAACTGATGCCTCTACAACTAATTCAATTAGTTTCATGACCTACATTGATAGCGTTTCAGCAAGTGTACTGAATCGTTGCAAGTAATAATTAAAATGGTAGTACCGAGTGTCGAACTCGAGGATTGCGTTTTACTATCGAATTATCTTTAATTACTGAAATTGAACAAAAAGTTTATGGATTGAGTAGAATAATATTTGAAATAACAACAGTAATAAAATTGAACTTTTATAATGAGAAAAATGTCAGGGATGAGTTTCACCTTGAGTCCAACCTTGGTTTCTAATTTGATCCTAGTTACTGAATTCCTTTATTGAATTATTACCGAATTCTCTTTAGTATATCTGCCCTAATGTCTTAGTGACAGAACCTTTAATTCCAAAATAACCCCTAATTCCTTAGTAGATTTAAAATTATAATTAAGCTTTATGGTACAGAAATTCTCTTTTTAAATTGTTGTCTTTTCAACTAATTCAATTGGTTTCATGACTTGCATCTATCCCTAGACTACAATCTCATGAATTTCTCATCTCAAGCATTCGTAAAGTCCACTCCCGTTTCAAATTACGAATCGTAGAACATTTTAATGTTGATCAGGCAATAAAAAGCATTAAGCACAGAGATGAGAAAAATAATTCAATAAACATATTCATATAACAAGGAATCAAATCAGACAATTAAGGTATTCATCTAGTTTCACTCACCCTAACAAATAGGATTTAGTTACTCATTACACAGATTAAAGAGATAGAGATTAAAGAAGAATTACAAGAAAGATTCATGAATGATTCTTGATAAAACTCCTTCAATGGTGTAGAACAGCCGTCTCTGAGCTTCTCTGCTAGGGCACAAGTCTCTAAACTTCTCAATTGACCAAAAGATCCCTCAAAAATCAAAAAAGCTTGATTTTATGCAATCTGCAGCGCGCCACGCGCCCCAGGCACATGCCTTGCGCTTCAGGCGCATTGAAACAGAATCAGTGGTGCCAAAACGCGCCTCAAGCGCACAGCATTTGATGTCTGGCGTTTATTGCATTTGCTCCTCTTTCTAGTCCGAATTTGGTTCTGGTGTCTTCATGAAAGTTGTAGCTATGGATCTTAGCTTTCATTTGCACTTGGTTTGACTCCAATTGGACATTTACAACTTCAGATATGGTAGAAATACTCCATGTAGGTCATGTTGATTTCTCACCAGAATTCAGCACTGCACGGAAAAAAAGGAAAATAACATAAAACCATAAAAATATCTACTTAATAAAGGAAATACGAACATAAACATGTTGTTAAATCTAAAAACTAAAATTAACAAAATATATTAAATAACTCCTTAAATTAACTAATGATTTCCTATAAATAAGACTAAAAACATTGACAAATATGCATATGATGAAGAGTTATCACAACCCCAAACTTAGTCTGTTGCTTGTCCCTAGGAAACAATTAGTTTCCTATTTGGTACAGTTAAGAGTAATTTAAACTCAATCTTCTCAAATCACATCAAACTCCATTCTCAAAATTTCCACTACTACAAAACATTCATCATGCTTCATGGTTGCTGCACAAAAACAACTCAATGTATACACTTTAACATTAATTCATCCAGTTCAACTATCTCTTCAAACAATATCACCAAAATTTCTCTCAAGTGTTTAGTCAGGGTAATGAATTTATCACTCAAATTCTAGAACATGCATCACGTTACCATAGGCTTGAAAAAATTCTAGTTAGCGATCACAATGCAACAAACACATACACTTTTGGAGGACTTTCAGGTTGTAATGGGGCTTAGGTAAGGGTAGGAAATTTTGGGAAAGTAGGCTATACTACTTGGAGTTAGGCGCACATTTTCACTTTATTCTACCTCTTTTGATTTTTATTCACCTTTTCACTGTGGGGATTCTCAAACATTGACAAAATAACTAAGGAGATGTTATTTTTCATAGTACAACATTTTATTATTATTATTATTATTATTATTATTATTATTATTATTATTTTGAGAACCCTTACCCCAAACTTAAGACGTTGCTATTCCATGAGCAACCCCAAACTAAAAACTTTACAAAGACGATAAATTTTTTTTTTTACCTAGCTCCAAGTACTGTGATTGAATCACTGTCAAAAAATTTGGCTTGTAATGTGGCTAGTATCCGAAAGAAAGGGTCAAGCTCAAAGGGGCTAGCAAAGGATAAAATTTGCACAGGGTAGTTAGAAAGGCTCAAACGACCAAACAAAATTGCCTCCGTGTATGCATAAATCACAAGTGATGCATGTCAGAATTAGTGCAAGTTCTGAAGGGTTAACACATGTCTAGATCATCACACAACAAGAAATATAAGTGTTTAGGCCCAAAAACTCACAGTTAGGATATACAAGAGAGAGTTGAACTTTCAAAACTGTGTCAAATGTGTTACTACATTTTTTTATGGCAGATTTTACAACCACTTAGTAATCAACATGGTATGTATTAGTGAAACGCGTCGAATGGATCAATGATATGAGCAAAGAAACATAGAGTTGAAATTCATAATCCTAAACAGAAAACTTAAGACCTACTGCAAGTTATTACACTTCTTCATCATAGTACACATTTAAAAATACAAACAACGACAAATAGTTCGATTACTAACAACAAAAGCAAAAATACAAACAAAGAAAGAAAATAAAAAGGAAAGAAAACTTCTCTCAGTTAAGTGACTCAAGGAGCGCTGTTTGGGTCCTCCATTCCCACACCACTGGAGTCGCCAGGATACTGGTGAGGTGAGAACAAGTCAGAGTAGAACATGCCACCCGGTGTGTGCTGTGATGATGCAAAGGCTCGATAAAGATTGGCCATCCCCAGTTCTAACCTGGCCTGTCCCTTTCGCTGGTCGATCCTCATCTGCTCCATCATATCTTCTAATCTTCCAAATCTTTCCTCAGTGGACAGCTGTGGGGGGTGTTGAGGGTGGTCATGTGGCCCTGTAGGACCAGAATCTTCTTCCATCGGTGTAAGACCCTTAATTTTAAATATTAATTTTTGGAATTATTGTCAAGGGTATTTTGGGAATTTTTGTAAATATTTAATATATGTATGTTTTAAGTGAATATATATATATATAAATATTTATTTTGAAGTATGAATTAAAATTATTGGATGAAGGATTAAATTAATTTAATTTTGAGTAATTAAATTAATTGGACCACTAATTAAGGATTAGTTGTTAATTAAAGGATTAAGTGCTGAAATGATACAGCATTATTTTATTAGTATTTTTAACAAGGAAGGCACTCAAGTAATTCTATAAGTACACGGCAGGGAGACTGAACTAAGACCAGAACTCACACCTCCCTATTTTGCATGTAATGAGTGATTGCATGCAACAGTAATTTTCCTCCCATTTCTGCCTCTGGTTTCTGAAAAAACAGCTTCACGGGTTCTTTAAATACAAAAGAGGGAATTCCTCCAAACACCATAAACTGGAAATCGAAACCTCAAACCAGAAAACCCATAATAGTAAAGTTAATCCCCACTCCATTACGAAGCCAAAGAACCCAGTTTGGTAGCAGCACACTCAGGCAGCAACTTCCACCTGTTTTTGGACGCAAAAAGGGGAACGACGGCTGAAACAAGAGCAGAAGCAGAACACGCTACAAGGGTAAGGGCACCTTCCATCTTTTAGCTGCATTAGGACCACGAATGTGTGTTATTTCAGTTCTGTGTTTAAAAGAAAAACTGTTTTTTCGAAAATGACATTTTGAACGAAAATGCATTCTGTTGATATGTGATTATTCTGATCGTTGTTGATGGCTGTTTTTTTTTTAATAAAACATGTTGTTTTGCTTACGTGTGAAAGCTGAAAATGTTTGTATGTTATTTTAATTATGATTAAAATGCATGTCTTAAAACTGTTTTGAAAATGGTCTTAAAATGCAAAAATGCATTATGTTGGTGTTTTGTTGCTCTGTGATGCGTGCATGCTATTTTGATGTTTGAGGAAGCTAAAATGCTTCACATGTTTCTGATGTTTGAGAAAATTGAGTATTTGCATATTCTGATGTTTGAGAAAAACTGAGCACTTGCATGTTTGTTCTGATGAGTGAGAAATCTGAAATGTTGCATGAATGTGCTGATGGTTTGAAAAACTGGATGATTCTGATTCTGTTGTGGCTTGTGTGATTCTGGTGATATTGAGGATTCTGATTCTGGTTGTTTTGTGTGATTCTGGTGATGAAAATGATTCTGAATCTGGTCTAGTTTGTGATGATTCTGGTGGTGTTGATGTTTTAAAAAGGAAAAAGGGATTTTAAATGAGGGAAGTGTTCTCTGGAAAATGCAGAATCTGTGTTGATATTTGGTTGTTGTTTTTCAAGAAAAAGTTTGAAAAGTGTAGATGTTTCAGGAAGTATTTCATTGGTTTTTCGAAGGTGTATTCGAATACAACCAGTGTGCATTTGAATACAACCTGTCAAGTTTTGTTTTAACTAAAGTTCTCAAACTTGTATTCGACTATGAGCCCCTATAGTCGAATACAAAGGTAAGATTTTGCTTCTGACTAAGCAACTGTATTCGACTACGATCATGTCGTATTCGAATACATAAGTGAAATTTTTAACATTGTATTCGCATCTGTAGTTGACTACAGGCATGCTGTATTCGACTACAGACTCGAGTTTTTCCAGAAACTCTGTGTTTAGCTTCTGTATTCGAATACAAGGATGCTGTATTCGAATACAGATTCGTGTTTTCCAGAAAAATAAGTTTTAATCACTGTCATGTGAGTTTTGAAGTGTTGAGAAACTCTGAGAAGGTTTAAATGATTTGAAAAGAAGTCTATGAAATGGTTTTAAAGAGGAGAGAAAGATGTTTGAAAACCTTTAAGTGACATGGGAGAAAAGGCTGAATTTTCCAAAGGTTGAACTCCTGTATTCGACTATAGTCATGCTGTATTCGAATACAGAATGTTAAATTGCAGTTTCCTGCTTCTGTATTCGAATACAAGGGGTCTATATTCGAATACAGATTCGAATTTTCAGAAAATTTCATGTTTTAAGAGTGTTTGGAAAACCCTGAGTGTCTGGGGAATACTGGGGATGTTGTGGTGAGTTAAAGTGGAACTTTTGATGAGATTTTGAAGTGGTGGTGATGAAGTTTTAAAAACTTTACTGATGAAATGAAATAGGTTGATTTATGAACTGAAATCTGCCTCTGTATACGAATACCAGAGGGCTGTATTCGAATATAGAGAGTGATTCTATACTGTTTTTGGCTTCTGTATTCGAATACAGAAGAGCTGTATTCGAATACAGATTCGTAAATCCCAGAAAAATCCCAGTTTTAAACACTGTGTCTGAATTTTGAGGGGTTGGGAAAACATTTCAAAGTGTGAATGATTAACGGATTGTTTAATTCATGATTGTGATGTTGTTATTTATGACTGTGCTGAAATACTTAAACATGATGAAGAGCATGAATTTTCTGAGTTTGCATTCTGTTTCTAGAGAAGTGAAACATTGCATATTCATGCATTGCATAGTCAAGTGGTACCCGCGATGGGCCACAGAGTAATGCGCAACCACGTGCTGATCTGTTGAGCGATTGCACGAGTGCTGGACTGTT
The DNA here is from genome assembly GCA_037974295.1 of Cicer cuneatum. Lineage (NCBI taxonomy): Eukaryota > Viridiplantae > Streptophyta > Magnoliopsida > Fabales > Fabaceae > Cicer > Cicer cuneatum. The sequence continues at coordinate 31,854,978 of JBBPBO010001985.1, read as the reverse complement.
GAGCGTCTGCACTAAGTACTGATCTGTTTAGCGATTGTACTTTGGTATATAAGTGCTGGACTGTTGAGCGTCTGCACTGGTACTGGACTGTTGAGCGTCTGTACCCTGAAATGCGCAACCCCGTGCTGATCTGTTGAGCGATTGCACGAGTGCTGGACTGTTGAGCGTCTGCACTAGGTACTGTTCTGTTGAGCGATTGTACCTTGGGTGATGTCAAACGTGCTGGTCTGTTGAGCGACTGCACGATGTGCTGGACTGTTGAGCGTCTGCACTGGTGCTAATTTGTTGAGCGATTGCACCCTGGTCATGAGGGCCGTTAAATTGTGCTGGTCTGTGAGCGACTGCACCTTGGTGATTCCAAGAAAATTATGCATGAGCATATATGCATTACATTGTGGGATTTGACCGGCGTGTCACGATTGTTTTATATGATGAATGTTGGAAATTAATGTGTGTGAGTACTATCCAGAATCTGAAATTCTGAATTAATGATTGTGTTTGGTTGACGTGTGTTTGTACTTACCGCATACTTCATAATCATTGACTGCTGTTTTGAAAAGGCATGAAAGTCATAAATCTTCAAATGAGCATGATTATTTCCTCATCATCATATGTTATACCATGATTATACATGTTGTTGTGCAATATATGCTGTGTGATTATCTGTTATTTTCGTTCGGTGACCCCTTGCTATATATTGTGGACTTTGGGCTTTGCCCTCAGATGCCTCCCAAACCCACGCCGCCCGTGGGTACCCGAATGACGGAAACGTCGTTGAATTTCGTTGACCGCTACTCGCGCACTACTTGGGCTTTTGACCCCATCTCAAGCAGAGCGACTTATAAGGGGTGGCTAGAGCGGACAAGTAGGACTGATGGCGTGGAAGACTTCGTAGAGCCCACATTGATTCTATCACCTTTTATGATTGTGGCTAGTAGACATGCTCGTTGAACTATCACATCTGATACATTTGAACAAGGCAAAAGCGTATGATGAACAAAAGTGCTCCATGCTTTTGCAATTGGAGTGAGATCCAACGAGCGCAGTTTTCTAGGAGTGCCGTCCTTGTTTCTTACCCAATTTGTGCCGGGTCTACACAAAGTGCGCAAAATGTCTCGAGTGTCTATTTTTGTGTTTGTGTCCTCATATACTTGAAAGCGGCAATCCCTATAATTTGGCAAACCAAAGAGTTCATTGATTGCTTCAGGTGTAAAGGGGACCCTCTTTCCCCTCACATAGCTCACAAAATTATCATGTGGAGCAGACTTCAGATCAGAAGTGTTTGAGAAGAATTCCACTGCTATTGGTTTACTCGCATTGGTGACAAATGTGGTTAACTTCTCCCATCCCCTGGCAGCAATCATTGCCTGGATGTCAACAAATTCATCTTCCTTCAAATCAAAAATTTTCTCACTCACGAACTTCTTGATGGTGGGGAGTTTGGCATGAAACTCTTGTGTTTCTAGGTTCTTGAATAAGGATGCATCGTGCGGTTGGGAAGATGATGCCTCTGTAACCTTTGTTCGTTTTGCTTTTTGATGGGTTGCCATTTGATCCTGCAAAACAACTATACACAACCAAGGTTCAAAGTATTCAACGTTAGAGGGTTAGTTCGAATGTTCATCCACTTGACCAAGACAATCATAACTATTGTCCCACATTCATCCAATACACATTAATCCAATGAAAATTTATCAATTAAGATTCAACGGTGGTTGTGGCATTTTATCAAACACTTGGAGTGCCAGATAATTTTCAATCATAACAAGTTTTAAGTGAAGGCCAACACCAGCACAATTTCTAATTCAAACAATCCACACACATATAGCAATGCACATATAGTGACAATTCATCAATTAAGATTCGAGTTTGGTTGTGGCATTTCCTCAAACACTTGGAGTGCAAGATAATTTTCAATCATAACAAGTTCTAAATGAAGGCATACCCTAACACTACTTCTTATTCCACAATGAATGTATAACCCACAATCATGTAACAATGCAAGCAGTAATAATGGACATACATTTTTTTGAAATATCATCAATCAACCAACAAAAGGATATGGACTTACTTGATAATGAATTAACATTTGAATGGTTGAAGTTAAGAAGACTTACCTTTGTTGTGTTGAACAGTAAGAAGTGTTAGAGATTCAACTGGTGCTTGAGATGAACTGTGTAATTGGAGGAATGTTAGAGAGCTTGAGGCTGGTTTGGGGACACAATGGAGGGTTAGGTTGTTTTAAAAGCACAAGCCAACGTAAACGCGCTTCAGGCGCACGTTCAGCGCTTCAAGCGCGTGTTGGGAGAAGCAAAATACGGGAAATGCGCTTCGGGCGCACGTTTTGCGCTTCAAGCGCGTGTTGGCAGTGACAAACTGGGGGAAATGCGCTTCAAGTGCAGAAGCAGCGCTTCAAGCGTGTGTTGGCAGTGACAAATTGGGAGAAATGCGCTTCGAGCGCAGAAGCAGCGCTTCAAGCGCTAACTTCCAGTAGCATTTTGCGCAAAATGCGCTTAAAGCGCAGAAGCCGCGCTTCAAGCGCTAACTTCTAGAGGTAATTTGCGCAAATGCGCTTCGAGCGCATGAGATGCGCTTCAGGCGTTGACTGGCAGTGACAAACTTTCACGAAATGCGCTTCAGGCGCACAGAATGCGCTTCAGGCGCACAGAATGCGCTTCAGGCGCAGAGAGCGCGCTTCAGGCGCGGATTGTTCAAACTTACAATTTTACTTGCGCTTCAGGCGCACCAGTGGCGCTTCAAGCGCAAAGAGCCAGTCTTGAAACACCCATGCTGCTGCTGGATGCGGCTCCAGGCTAAATCTACTCCCTCCACCCACCTTGAGGTTCCTTGAGCATACAAAACAGCAAGAACTAATATACTAGCAATAAAATTAAAGCAAATAAAATGAGATTAAATTTTAAAGGTAACTTGCAAAGGATACGAATTTGGGTTGCCTCCCAATAAGTGCTCGTTTAATGTCTTGAGCTTGACATTCCCCTTTTCAAATGGGGGTCAGATTGATGGACTCCATCGGAAATTTTGACTCTCCCCCTAACTATTGTTTGAGCCTTTGTCCATTCACCTTGAAACTTCGGTTCGAGTGTATATCTTTTAACTCCACTGCACCGTGTGGGAACACTTTGATTATTCTGAACGGTCCCGACCATCTTGACTTTAATTTTCCTTGGAACAACTTTAATCTCGAGTTAAAGAGGAGAACAAGTTGTCCTTCTTGGAAATCCTTGAATTGAATTTTTTGTCATGCCACTTCTTGGTTTTTTCTTTATAGATCTTGGCATTTTCATATGCAAAATTCCGGAACTCCTCTAACTCGTGAAGCTGGAGTATTCTAGATTCGCCTGCCTTTACCAAGTCAATATTCAAGTATTTTGTTGCCCAAAAAGCCCGATGCTCCAACTCAAGGGGTAAATGACAAGCTTTACCATACACAATTTGATACGGTGACATACCAAGGGGGGTCTTGAAAGCTGTTCGATATGCCCAAAGTGCATCGTCAAGCTTTGTCGACCAATCTTTCCTTGAAGCGTTCACCGTCTTTTCAAGGATTTTCTTTATTTGTCTGTTGGATACTTCAACTTGCCCACTAGTTTGTGGGTGATATGGGGTTGCCACCCTATGATGTACGCTATATTTTTTTAGGAGGTACTCCAGCTTCTGATTAAGAAAGTGAGTGCCCTCATCACTGATCAAAGCTCTAGGTACCCCAAAACGCGCGAAGATGTTCTTCTTGAGAAATGCGATGACCTGTTGTGAATCATTGGTTGGTGTAGCAATTGCTTCAACCCACTTTGAGACATAGTCCACTGCCACCAGAATATAAACTTTTGCATATGAGGGTGGAAATGGACCCATGAAATCGATACCCCACACATCGAACACTTCTACTTCTAATACAGGATTTTGAGGCATCTCATCCCGTTTTGAAATATTACCGGTGCGCTGACATCGATCACACTTCTTCACATAGTTGAATGCATCTTTAAACAATGACGGCCAGAACAATCCTGACTGGACAACCTTTGATGTAGTTCTATCCCCACTAAAATGACCGCCATAATCAGAGTCATGGCAGTGCCACAGTACCTTATCTTGCTCTTCCTTAGGCACACACCTTCGCAACAACCCATCCACTCCTTTTTTGTATAGAAAGGGCTCATCCCATACATAGAATTTGGCGTCATGGATAAACTTCTTTCGTTGTTGGTAGGTGAAATCGAATGGAATTGCCTTTCCTACCTTAAAATTTGCAATGTCAGCGAACCAAGGTGCCTCGGAAATTGCAAAGATGTGTTCATCAGTGAACTGGTCTCGAATCGGTCTAGTGTCATCATCCTCCTCGACCTTCTCCAATCGAGATAGATGGTCAGCTACAGTGTTTTCTGAACCCTTCTTATCTCGGATCTCAATATCGAACTCTTGTAGCAACAAAATCCACCTGAGTAGCCTTGGCTTTGATTCCTGCTTAGCAAACAAATATCTCAAGGCAGCATGATTAGTGTAAACAATAACTTTCGATCCTAATAAGTAAGATCGAAATTTATCAAAAGCATACACCACAACCAATAATTCTTTTTCAGTTGTTGCGTAATTATGTTATGCCTGATTCAAAACATGACTTGCGTAGTAAATTACATGCAACAACTTATCTTTTCTTTGTCCCAGGACTGCCCCTACAGCAATGTCACTTGCATCACACATGATTTCAAAAGGTAGTGACCAATCGGGTGCAGTGACAATAGGGGCAGTTATCAACTTATTTTTCAAAGTGTTAAAAGCATTCAAACAGTCCTCATTGAATTTGAAAGGTGTGTCTTTTACAAGTAGGTTTGTAAGTGGTTTGGCAACTTTAGAAAAATCTTTTATAAACCTCCTGTAAAATCCAGCATGACCTAAAAAGCTTATAATGCCTTTTTCATTGGTGGGAGGGGGAAGTTTTTCAATAATTTCAACTTTGGCCTTGTTGTCAACTTCGATCCCCTTGTGGGAGATTCGGTGGCCTAAAACAATTCCCTCTCTTACCATAAAATGGCATTTTTCCCAATTTAGGACCAAGTTGGATTTTTCACACCTTTCTAATACAAGGGCTAGATTAATCAAAAAATTTTCATACGATGAACCAAAAACAGAAAAGTCGTCTATAAATACTTCGATATGTTTCTCAATCATATCGGAGAATATGGACATCATGCACCTTTGAAATGTAGCTGGTGCATTACATAGCCCAAACGGCATCCGCCGATAGGCAAACATCCCATAAGGACATGTAAATGCAGTTTTCTCTTGATCTTCAGGTGCCACAACTATCTGATTATACCCCGAGTATCCATCTAAGAAGCAGTAGTACTCATGTCCTGCTAGTCTCTCAAGCATCTGGTCAATGAAAGGGAGCGGAAAATGATCCTTCCTTGTAGCACTGTTCAATCTTCTATAATTAATACAAACTCTCCACCCTGTGACCGTTCGCGTAGGAATTAGCTCGTTCTTTTCATTTGTGATGATAGTTATTCCACCCTTTTTCGGTACAACTTGAACGGGGCTCACCCACGAACTATCTGAAATGGGGTAAATGAGACCGGCTTCTAAGAACTTTACCACTTCTTTCCTAATCACTTCTTTCATAGCTGGATTCAATCTTCTTTGGGGTTGCACAACCGGTTTGTGATCATCCTCCATTAGGATCTTGTGCATACAAAAAGTCGGACTTATTCCCTTCAAGTCTTCAATAGACCAACCGATGGCACCCTTATGCTTCCGCAAAATTCTCAACAGCTTCTCTTCTTGTAATTCACTCCAGCTTGCACTGATGATAGCTGGGTTATTATCTTTTTCACCCAGGAATACATATTTTAAGTGAGGAGGCAGCTGCTTGAGTTCAATAAGTGGTGTCTCTTTTTTTTTTTCTAGGAGTTCCTCTTCATTCCCTTTCAACTCCTCCCATCTAGTGCGGAAGCGGGAGGAATGAAATTGTGATGCTTCTAACATGGCTAAAACTTCTTTTTCTCTCGAGTCTTCACTATCTTTAACAACTCTTTGGGGTAGGCATAACACTCTTTCTAGTGGCAAAATGGGTACTTGATGCCCAACTTCTTCATCAACTATCGAATCAAATATCTCAATTCTGTTGCACCCTTCTCTTTCTTTAGAGTGTTCCATGGCTTTTAGGATATTAAAGGTAACTGTTTCCTCATTTACTTTCAAGGTTAAGGTGCCATCCACCACATCAATCATAGCTCGCCCTGTTGCTAGGAACGGTCTCCCCAAAATCAAGGGGATATCATTGTCTTCCTCCATGTCCAATACCACAAAATCAACTGGGAAAATGAACTTATCCACCTTGACCAACACATCTTCCACCACGCCGTACGGGTGTTTCATTGAGCGGTCTGCGAACTGTAACATCAACTGTGTGTCTTTGACTCTTCCAATGCCTAACTTTTTGTATATAGAAAGAGGCATAAGACTCACACTTGCCCCAAGATCACACAGGGCCTTCCCAAAAGTTCTATTTCCAATAGCGCAGCGTATAGAGAAGCTTCCAGGATCCTTGAGCTTAGGTGGTAGCTTCCTCTGTAGAATAGCACTGCACTCTTCAGTAAGCATCACTATTTCACCGCCGATTTTCCTTTTCTTTGACAGAATCTCCTTCATGAACTTGGCATACGTCGGCATCTGCTCTAGTGCTTCTGCAAAAGGAATGTTAATTTGCAATTTTTTAAAAACATCAAGAAACTTACCGAATTGTTTTTCTGTTTCTTCCCTTTTTAATCTTTGAGGGAATGGAAGTTGAATTTCTGGTTTTGGTAAGACTTCCTTTTTCTGCACCACAAGTTCTTCCTCCTTTTCAAAACCAATATCCCCCTCAGCTGATGTCGGGGTGACTATTTCCTCAGAGTTGGTCGGGGTTGAAGCACTTCCACCCTTTTTTTCTTTAGGTGGTGTTGGTTCACTTACTTTGCCACTCCTTGTTGTCACGGCATTAACATTGTTTCGTGGATTTGGCACTGTGTCACTAGGCAAGTTTCCGAGTGCTCTTTGTGCTAACTGTTGAGCAATTTGACCCACTTGGGTCTCAAGATTCTTGATAGAGGCTGATTGATTTTTCTGGATGGCTCTTGACTCTTCAATGAAAACACTTGTGTTTGTTGCCAACTTCTCAATAGCAATCTCCCAAGCAGCTTTACGCGGTGGCGCTTGATTTGTTTGAGCTCCTTGTTGGCTTTGGGACCCACCCTGTTGGTCTTTCCATGAAAAATTTGGATGATTTCTCCAACCCGGATTGTATGTATTGCAGTAAGGATTATTTTGTTTTCCGTTGTTACCCACAAAATTCACCTTTTCTGGTTCTTCTGTGTCATCATCCTCTGGTACTTCACAGGCGCCATTTTTATGCACTCCCCCGCAAAAGTCACAACTTGTATGTTTCAATAATTTAACAGGGGCCACTTGAGGTTGTATATTTAGAGCTGCCATCCCCTTTTTTATCTCCGCCGCGATAACCTCTTCTATCTGTTTTGAGAGTAACTTTCCTTGAGCCAACCCGGCATCCATAACACTCAATTCCAGCATACCACTTTTTGACCCACCACCTCTATCATACAGCATCATTTGCTCATTGGATGCCATAATCTCGATAGTTTTTCGTGCTTTTGATGCGGTCTTGTAATTCAAAGAGCCACCTGCTGTAGCATCCAATATAATTCTAGTGCTCGGCCTCAACCCATTGCAGAATATTTGCATTTGAGCGGTGTCATCATAAGCATGATTGAGGCATCCTGCTAGTAAACTCTTGAACCTCCTGTAAGTGTCACGAAGTGATTCTCCTTCTTTCTGCTTGTAAGAAGAAATCTCTTGCCTTTTTCTGACAAACACCGCTGGGGGAAAGTATTGTTCCAGGAATTTGTCTTCAAGATCATCCCATGTGGTGATGCTACCAGAGGGTAAAGAATTTAGCTACTCCTTAGCATCATCTTTTAATGACAATGGAAATAGTCTCAACCTCTTGCCCTCTTCACTGTTACCGTCCACCTTCACTGTCTCACATAGTTCAAAGAAGTTTGTGAGATGTCTATTTGCATCTTCATTATGTTTACCGGAAAAATGAATCTTCTTCAACTCTCGGTAAAGGGCAGGACTTATTTCGAATTTGTTGACTGTAACCGGTTGGTTATGGATGGCCAAACGAGCACGGTTTCTATCACGATTTCCATACTCCCCGAGGGTACGTTCAGGTGGTGGTGGATCAGCCATTTCAGCAAATATGAAGCAGTCCCCTAGATTTTGTTCCTCTGCTGCTAACTTTCTTTCCCTTTTCCTCCGTTCTCGAACCGCCTTTCGATTAGCTTTTGCGGTCTTTTCTATTTCTGAATCAAAAAGAAGCTAAGCTGAGGACTGGCCTCGCATACAAGGTTAGAAAAAAATCGTGAGAAAATAGAAGATAAATAAATAAAAAAAAATAAGTAAATAAAAGAAAACAAAAATTTTATTGCAGAGCAAAAAATTCGAATTAAGTAAATAAATTATAACTCAATAGTGATATGGCAATCCCTCGGCAACGGCGCCAAAAACTTGATAGCGTTTCAGCAAGTGTACTGAATCGTTGCAAGTAATAATTAAAACGGTAGTACCGAGTGTCGAACTCGAGGATTGCGTTTTACTATCGAATTATCTTTAATTACTGAAATTGAACAAAAAGTTTATGGATTGAGTAGAATAATATTTGAAATAACAACAGTAATAAAATTGAACTTTTATAATGAGAAAAATGTCAGGGATGAGTTTCACCTTGAGTCCAACCTTGGTTTCTAATTTTAATCCTAGTTACTGAATTCCTTTATTGATTTATTACCGAATTCTCTTTAGTATTTCTGCCCTAATGTCTTAGTGACAGAACCTTTAATTCCAAAATAACCCCTAATTCCTTAGTAGATTTAAAATTATAATTAAGCTTTACGGTACAAAAATTCTCTTTTTAAATTGTTCTCTTTGCAACTAATTCAATTGGTTTCATGACTTACATCTATCCCTAGACTACAATCTCATGAATTTCTCATCTCAAGCATTCGTAAAGTCCATTCCCGTTTCAAATTACGAATCGTAGAACATTTTAATGTTGATCAGGCAATAAAAAGCATTAAGCATAGAGATGAGAAAAATAATTCAATAAACATATTCATATAACAAGGAATCAAATCAGACAATTAAGGTATTCATCTAGTTTCACTCATCCCTAACAAATAGGATTTAGTTACTCATTACACAGATTAAAGAGATAGAGATTAAAGAAGAATTACAAGAAAGATTCATGAATGATTCTTGATAAAACTCCTTCAATGGTGTAGAACAGCCGTCTCTGAGCTTCTTTGCTAGGGCACAAGTCTCTAAACTTCTCAATTGACCAAAAGATCCCTCAAAAATAAAAAAAAAGCTTGATTTTATGCAATCTGCAGCGCGCCACGCACCCTAGGCGCATGCCTTGCGCTTTAGGGGCATTGAAACAGAATCAGTGGTGCCAAAACGCGCTTCAAGCGCAGCTGGCGCGCTTCAAGCGCACAGCATTTGATGTCTGGCGTTTATTGCATTTTGCTCCTCTTTCTAGTCCGAATTTGGTTCTGGTGTCTTCATGAAAGTTGTAGCGATGGATCTTAGCTTTCATTTGCACTTGGTTTGACTCCAATTGGACATCTACAACTCCAGATATGGTAGAAATACTCCATGTAGGTCATGTTGATTTCTCACCAGAATTCAGCACTGCACGGAAAAAAAGGAAAATAACATAAAACCATAAAAATATCTACTTAATAAAGAAAATACGAACATATTGTTAAATCTAAAAACTAAAATGAACAAAATATATTAAATAACTCCTTAAATTAACTAATGATTTCCTATAAATAAGACTAAAAAGAATGACAAATATGCATATGATGAAGAGTTATCATGCATCTCTCCCTAGACTACAATCTCATGAATTTCTCATCTCAAGCATTCGTAAAGTCCACTTCCATTTCAAAATACGAATCGTAGAAAATTTTAAAGTTGATCAGGCAATAAATAGCATTAAGCACGTATATGAGAAAAATAATTCAATAAATTTATTCATATAAAAAAGAATCAAATAAGACAAATAAGGGTTTCATCTGGTTTCACTCATCCCTAACAATTAGAGTTTAGTTACTCATTACAGAGATTAAAGAGATAGAGATTAAAGAAGAATTACAAGAAAGATTCATGAATGATTCTTGATAAAACTTCTTCAATGGTGTAGAACAGTCGTCTCTGAGCTTCTATGCTAGGGCACAAGTCTATGAGCTTCCCAATTGACCTAAAGATCCTTCAAAATTCAGAAAACTCGGTTTTATGCATTCTGCAGCGCGCCACGTGCTCCAGGCGCGGGACTTGCGCTTCAAGCGCATTTACACAGAATCAGCAGCGCAGAAATGCGCTTCAGGCGCGTGCTTTGCGCTTCAGGCGCACAACATCAGATGTCTGACATTTATAGCATTTGGCTACTCTTTTGAGTCCAAATTTGGTTCTGGTGTCGTCATGAAAGTTGTAGCTTTGGATCTTAGCTTTCATTTGCACTTGGTTTGACTCCATTTGGACATCTACAACTCCAGATATTGTAGAAATACTTAATGTAGATCATGTTGATTTGTCACCAAAATTCAGCACTGCACTAAAACAAAGAAATAACATAAAACTACAAAGAAATCTCTACTTAATCAAGGAAATAAGAACATAAACATTTTATTAAATCCAAGAATTAAAATCACCAAAATATATTAAATAACTCAAATTAATTAGTGATTGCCTATAAATAAGACTAAAAATAGTAAAAAAATATGCATATGATGAAGAGTTATCAAATACCACTTAACATTAGTTAAGAGGATCTTTAGATACCTGAAAGGTACTACTAACCTTGGTTTATTCTATAAGAAATCTTCTGAGTACAAGTTAGTGGGATACTATGATACAAAGTTAAAAGAAAAAGCACTAGTGGAAACTGTACTTTCATAGGTGGCAATCTGATCTCATGGTCTAACAAGAGACAAAGCACCAATGTTCTGTCAATAGCAGAAGCAAAATATATCTCAGGAGCAGGATGTAGTACTCAACTCCTACAGAGGAAGCATTAGTTGGGATTACAAGCATCATGAGATTAAAATTCCTATATTCTGTTATTACCCTTCTGTCATATGCTTAACTAAATATCTAATTATGCATTCTAGGGCTAATCACCTAGAGATAAAACATCACTTCATAAGAGACTTTGTCTAGAAAGGAACTTTAGATATTAATTTTGTTGACACCAAGCATCAGTGGGAAAATATTCTAACAAAGCCCCTTGCTGCAGATAGGTTTGAGTTTATAAAAGAAAATCTGAAAATTATTTCTATAACTGAATAATGGTTCTGTTTTGACAAAATAAAATTAATAAGTTATATATATATATATATATATATACACTATGTTCCAATTACTGATATACTTAAGTTTGACAGATTCATTACTTTTGTCTGATGACAAAAAGGCAAAAAGGGGGAGAATAACTTTTGAGAACAATTTTAAACAACCCTAGTTCATTTTAAAAATAAAAATCTCAAACAGGGGGAGTTCTTTTAAAAGTCATAACACTACTCTAAACTATTACTATTAAATATGCTTAGAGTTAGGGGGAGCCTAATGCTTTATTATTTTTGTTAAATTGTTCACAAAATTAGATGTTTTTTTCATAATAAAAAAGGGGGAGATTGTTAGATCCAGGATGGTTTAGAGAATAATTCCTTACCTTGTTTTGTTTATAACAAAAGGTATTTTGTGGGAACAGTTTAATGCACTAATAATTTAATTGATTGTGCAAAAAATAAGCTAGAAGTGTGCCTTGGATAAGAGGAAACACCTTGGATAAGTGGAAACACATCCACCAAAGCATACCACTAGAGGATACTACCAAAAGATACCACCAGAGGATATAAGCAAAGGAAGTGACCAAGGGAAGTCATTAGAAGAAGCAAACAAATCAGAGGAAAGGAACAACACACATCCTTCACTGGGTTGAACTGTACATATGAGGAAGTAAACAAATTAAGTGGAAAATCAATAAAAGGTTGGATCAAAGGAAAGGAACAACAAGCACCATTCGCTGTGTTGAACTGTACATCAGATGAAATGAGTAGATGAAGAAGGAATATAATAAAAGGACAAATCAAAGGAAAGGAACAACACGTTTGCTTCGCTGTCTCCAAAGGAGATACCTTTAAGGATCTGCCTCTACCTCTAAGTATCTGAGTCTAAGGATCTGACTATGATAATCTTCCTCCAAGGTTTTACCTCTGAAGATAAGACTCTAATGTCAAGTGCAACATGCTCCAATAAGCTGCCTCCTACAAAGCAACTCAAAGGCAAACATCTGACTGTGATTTACAATGCTAACTCTATCTCTACTAAGTTTCCTCTGGCCATTAATTCAACACCAGAAGATGATTGGGTCTGACTCTGAAGTTCATCCCACTATTGACTCAGGTTTTTAGATTTGACTCTGATGAAAAAGTCAATCAACATGAAAAGTCAACACAAAATGAAAAAGTCAAAAACTATGAATCTGATAAAATTCATGACTTTGGAAGCTGACTTTGAATACGTGTTCTACATATGACTCATAAACAAAATATGATGAAGGCTCACTGCCTCTAATTCTGATACTGAAGATTCAAATGACCAAGTAGTTACTTTTGTCCACACATGAATGGATTAAAGTGCCCATTCAATTACATTCTTAATTCCACCGAATAGAATATCTCATCAATTAGAAACGGTCTAAATCAAATTCCCGACCACGAATCTATGCAATCAAAGATAGGACATTCCAGAATCAAAGCAACGATTAAGAAGTGAATTTTAGTAACTGAAAAACAACGGTCAAGAATTGAATTTCATTCACTAACAAGAAATGAATTTCAGCAACCATTAAACAATGATTAGAAAGTTCAAAATTCAAGAACAACGAACAAATTCCAAGGAACAATCGACTAAGAATCTGGACACAAATTAAAGCAACAATCATTAGAACTTGAATGCAATGGGAAGATTAGAAAATTGAAGTAACCAAATAAATTGGACCTTGGAAGAAAAAGAAGAAGCAATTTAAAAATCTCAAATAGTTGCCTTCTCTAAATGGTTCTCACCACTTGTGGAACCTTACACAACCATATATGAAGCAACAAGAACAAAAAATATACGAGTTAAACATTAATCAATCATCAAACACTTAGTTTTTATTTATCACTCATTTGTTATATATTTCTAGATGTGCGTAGTTTGTGAGCAATATTGTAAGTATCCTCCAATGAGAGTAAACCCTTAAATACAAACCAAACACTTGTGTAACCTATCTCGATACTAGTTTTAAATCCTCAATGACTTGTGGTTTTCAAGTTGGATGTTGAGAAGACTTAACTTGTGAAGTTAAGTGGTTGTAATTTGGTTTGAATGACTAGATTAAATCCTTCTGGATGAAGGGACTGGACATAGCTACTAGGTTGGTAGTGAACTAGGATAAATTACTGTGTTATCCTTATTCCTTTTGTTTACTGCCTCTGTTTTTACTTGTTCTATTTTCATTATTTATTAGCATATAAATTTCTTAAAAATCGACTACACAATTCAAACCCCCCCATTTTCTTGTGTATTTTCCATCTACACTACATTTTGAACTCATTTCCACCTTAGTGTGAGCCTTTCAAGATTTCATACAACACGCATAAGGAAAAATGGCCATTCCATGAATTAATGGTCATGTGTGTTCACGAAGAAGAAAGTCTTGTGATGGAGCAGGGTGAGAGTGCATTGCTAAAAACCACTTGTGGGAAGAACAAAGCTATTAAAACAAAAAAGTCTCAAGCCAGTTAGTAGGAGAAACACAAAATGCCACCTCAAGGTGATATCAAGAAGGAGGCAATGTGTTGTTTCAACAAAAAGGGAGGACACATGAAGAAACAATGCTATAAGTTCCATGAATTGTTTGAGAAGAAAGGTAATTTATTTTCTAATGTTTGTTATGAATCTAATATGAAAAATGTTAATATGAACACCTAATTGATTGATTCTAGATCAAAAATCCATATAACTAATTCCTTACAAAGTATACAAAACCTAAGGAAACTAGTGGGAAATGACCAAATTGTTCTATCCAGTAGTAGGATTGGCTCACATATGGAGGCTATTGGAACTTGCAGTTTAACTTTGAATAATAGGTTTGTTTTTTAATTAGGAAGGACCTTTTATTTACCTAGTTTTTCACGAAACTTGATTTCAGTTTCTAGACTTGTATCGTTTGGATATTCCTTTAGTTTTATAAACATGTGTTTTGTATTATTATATAATTTAGATTGTGTGGGGAATAATATATTGTATGATGGTCTTCAACGTATTAATTTGCAAAACGACTCCATTTATAGTTCTATGCATGTTCAAATTGATATTAAGAAGTGTAATATTAATGATAATTCCTCTATGTTATGGAATCAAAGATTAGGAAACATCAGACAATTAAAAGGTTAGTGAACGATGGGGTACTTAATACTCTTGATTTTGCTGATTTTGAAACTTGTGTTTATTTCATTAAGGGAAAGTAGACCAACATGTTAAAGAAAGGTGCCAATAGGAGTTCAAACGTATTAGAAATAATTCAAATAGACATATGTTGTTAAAACATGGATGCACATCGTTAGAAATATTTTATTACCTTAATAGAAAATTACTCAAGATATATAGGTATTTATTTGCTTCATAATAAAACCAAATAATTGGATGCCTTCAAAGTGTTTAAGGATGAGGAGAACCAATGTGGAAAGCAAATAAAAATAGTGAGATCGAATCAAGGTGGTGAATACTATGGTAGATTCATTGAGAGTTAACAAGCCCCTGATCCATGTTTTATGTTTCTTCAAGCACATAGAACTTTTGGCTAATGCACTATGCCAGGTTCTCCAAACCAAAATGGTGTTGCAGAAAGAAGAAACCAAACATTATTGGATACGGTACAAAGTATCTTAACACCTCTAATATTCCAAAATCCTCATGGAATGAAGCACTAAAGAAGACTGTGTGTATTTTAAACTGTATTGTAGCTAAGGTTGTCCCAAAGACACCTTTTGAATTATTTTGCAACATATGTGCATTTGGGATGTTTGTTTGAGGTGAAAATTTATAATCCACAAGAGAAGAAACTAGGCCCGAGGACCATAGGAGGGTATTTCATTGGTTATATCGAAAGGTCTAAAGGTTATTGATTTTATTTTCCATCTCACACAACTAGGATTGTGGAATCAATAAATGTAGAGTTTCTTTAAAATCAGATGATTAGTGGGAGAGATCAAATTAGGAATTTAGTTTATGTGCATGATCATACAGAGTCTCAACCATCCATTTAAAGGGATAGATTGGGTTGTCGTTCATAACATCCCTCAAGATCAAATGGATGTTGAGCAACCAATCATTGAGGTTCCACAAAATGTTGATAATCTAGTAGATCAACTTGATCAAAATGATGATCAATTAGTTGAACAACATGGTCCACAAGAAAATGTAAATCCGACATTGTGAAGATCTATTAGACCAAGAACATCAGCTATCCTTGATGATTGCATTGTGTATCTACAAGAATCTGACTATAATGTTGGAGTTGAGAATGATCCTGAAACGTTTGCACAAGCCATGAGTTGCAAAGAGTTAAACTTGTGGTATGAAGCCACGATTGATGAGTTGAACTCCATGAAAAAAAATATGTTTGGCATCTTATTGAGTTACCTAATGAAACAAATGCCATTGGTTCTAAATGGGTCTTTAAGACTAAGAGAGATTCATTAGGTAACATTGAGTGATACACGACCAACATACAACAACACTTTTACTTAACAAGCGTTGTTAAAGGTGTCCAAATTTTGGTGTACTCTCATGATGGACACCGCTAATGAGGAAGTGCATTAAGCCTCGTTGAAAAGGAAATTCTTGGACATGTACTTTTCAATGAGCACCAAAACTAGGTTGGGTGACGATTTTCTGAAGATTTGCCAGGAAAAAATGACTATGGGTGAGTATGCTTCTAAGTTTGAGTTCCTATCGAGACCTTTTAGGTTTTTCAGGGTAGAGTTCAATGAACACTTCATGTTCCACCATTTTCTAGATAAACTGATGTATGAGATTTAGGACTCAATGTTACCAATGGGAATCCAACATCTCCAAGCTCTAGTAGAGAAATGTTAGAAAATTGAGGATATGAGTAATATGAGAGCTAATCAAGGATAAAATTGTAACTCCAGGAGCTGAGTCGATCGAATAATCAACACAACAAGAAGGGAAAGCAATTGACTAACCCCTACAACCAACTACAGAACTACAACAGTGTTTAGAACCGCCAAAGGAATCAAAATTTGGGACTGGG
Source organism: Cicer cuneatum (assembly GCA_037974295.1). NCBI lineage: Eukaryota > Viridiplantae > Streptophyta > Magnoliopsida > Fabales > Fabaceae > Cicer > Cicer cuneatum. The sequence continues at coordinate 31,838,513 of JBBPBO010001985.1, read as the reverse complement.
AGGCGATTAGTTGGCACCAAAGAACTATTGCTTTAAGTGTGGAGAAGAAGGCCATTTCGCTGATAGGTATACTAAAACAGATAACATTTATTACAAGTGTAAGAAGATGGGACATTATGCCACGTAGAGCTCCAAAAGGGGAACCATCTATGAACGCAATGAGATTGCGGGTAACACCTTTACTGCATTTTTGGACTATGGGGCAGCCCATTTCTTCATTGCTTTGGATTTTATGATTTTATTGAATATGACTATGTCTCCCATTCCTTTTGATTTGTTTGTTTCTAAGATCGCTAAGAATTTGATCATAAATAATGTACGTTTTCCCTGTCAAATTTTCAAAATAGGAATTTCTTGGTTCATTTAATTTGTTTACCTCTAGAATACCTCAATATCATTCTCGAAATGGATTGGATGTTAGATCATTATGTTTAGTTGGATTGCACTTCCAAGTTGGTACTTTTCCTTGAGCAATGAATTTTTAAGTATTTATCGAACAATAAGCTAATCATTTTGTTGAGAGAAGGGGACTCAAGAGTTTCTATGTTGGCCAACATAGAAGTAAATATGGATGTGAGCATAGAAGATGTAGTTCTTGTCAAAGAGTATCCAAATGTGTTTCCAATAGAGATCCTGGAGCTGCCGTTGACTAGAGAGGGGAAGCTATTTATTTATCTACACCTAGAGACCGAACCCATCTCAATTACACCATTCATGATGTCACCATCAGAGTTGAATGAGTTTAGGGACCAAATCAAAGATTGTTGGAAAAAGGGTTTATTAGACCAACTGTTTCACAATGGAGCGCTCTAGTATTATTGAAAAAAAGAAGGATGGGTGTTCGCACTTATGTGTGGATTATAGGAAACTATTAAGAATTGGTATTTTTCCACAAATTGATTATTTGATGGATCAGTTGAGAGGTACAACTGTGTTTTCTTGTTATGGACATTTATCATTCTGTTTGGCATGAACAATGCACCAACAATTTTTATTGATTACATGAATAGGATCTTCAATCCATTCTGGGATAAGTTTGTGCTACTTTTATTGATGATATACTAATGTATTCAAAGAATGGAGAAGAGCATGAAAAACAAAACAAATGTGTCATGTTTTGAAAGTTCTAGGTGAGAAATAGTTGTATGTCAATTTTTCAAAGTGCAAGTTCTTGCTAGAAGAAGTGAATTTCCTAGGGCACATAATAACCAATGAGGGTATTGTTGTGGATTCGAAAAAGCTAGATATTGTGCTTGCTTTGAAACAACCACTGACTGTCACAAACATACAAAGTTTCGTAGAATTGGTTGGTTATTACAGAAGCTATATCGAAAGACTTGGTGAGATTGTGGCGCCATTGATAGTCTAGGAATGGACATTAGACGAGGTGAGTCGAACTAGACTGAAGTTTAGCTCAAAACTCGACTGAAGTTCATCACAAATTTATTTTTCAGCTCGAACTCAACTCAAGTTCTCGAGCAACTCGGTGGCTCGAATCAAATGAACCAATAGTAAAAAAAAACATAAAGGAAAAAGTGTGTTCCTTCAACTTTGAGTTAAAATATTAATAAAAAAACAAGTCTAGACTCAAAGATCAATTTTATTATATTGATTTTCTCATTACTCTTGAAGAGAATATAATGTAGAACGAGAAAGACAAGAAAAATGAGGTTTGAGTTGTGTTTTATTATCAAATGATGAAAACAAAGATCAAATAAAAACAGAGTGACATAATCAATTTATTCTGGTTCACCACCAACACGGTAGCTACGTACAATTCCTTTTACTTGAAGGATTTAATCCCACTAACTCACAAACTAAATTACATTTCCATTGAACACCTACTAGTCAAACCGATTGTGTTGAAGTCTTCTCAACCTTCTATCATTGCACAATCAAGTTTTTTAAGGATGAAACCACTATTGGTCTAGGTTACAAAAAAATACGTTTAAGGGTTTTCTGAATAACTCTTACAAGAGGGTGTTTACAATGTTGTACTCTCAAAAAATATTTCTTAGCACTTAGACAAGATAAAAAATATAAAAAGAAAGAGTGCAAAGACGACTCTATATTGCTTATTATGGTATGTTATTGCTTGTACTTTTCATGAGAGTTGAACGTTCTTTTATAGATAGTTTTAGGGTTTCTGGTCATTGTGTTGATTGCAAGAAATCAACATGTATCATGAAGTTTTGTATGAAATCTTTTGAGTTTGATTCGCCATTAAACCTTGTTAAAAATATCCTTGAAATTGATATTGTGAATCTTGATATAGAGATAGAAGGAGTAAAGGATATTATGATCATATTATGTCGCATAGACCTTAAGACAAATACAGATTCAAGGTGTCTAAAAGAGAATTTGCAAAAACTTTTTCTTCTTCAAAGCGTTGTCTCTTTAGAGAGTTGACTTTTCATAGCGTTGATTATTATTAGAGTCAAACAATCAAATGGTTGTTGTGATAATGAGAGGCACAAAGATTAGATGCTTGTTGTTATTATCAAAGGGAGACAATCACTTGCTCGTCACACTTATCAGAGGCAGAATATTCAGATGCTTGTTGTAGTCATCAAAGCCAAACTAATCCGAGCATTGCTTGCCATAAAAGAATCACCAGAGGCGCATTTTAAAGCCCGTTCGCCATGTATAGAATACATAAATCAAAAGCAGAGTCTTGTGTTCCTTTAACATAGATCAAACACTACAGAATGTAGCGTGAACTCATATAGAATAATCTGTTCTAAAAACTGCACACTAAAACAGAACCTTAGTGCTTTAAATTGTTCCCACCAAATAATGTTGTTATCATCAAAACAAGTAAGGATCGTAGTTCTTCAAACCAAATTTGTTCTAACAATGTCGCCCTTTTTTATGATGAAAAACATCGATTTTTGTGAACAATTTTTGAAAGTTGCTGCGTTTTAGGAGGCCAACTGCAATCCATGATCCATGTTGTCCCTTATCTAGGGTCCAAACTTTGAGCATTCCTATTGCATGGTGAAGTGATTTTTCCAATAGGAGAAGTAATGAATGAGTTGAGGTTTGGAAAGCTAGAGGGAATGGAGTGGGTGAGGGGAATGAGGTCTAGCGGGATGGTGGAAGTGTCACTTTCAAAGTGTAAAAGGGGTGAGAGAGGAAAAGATTATTCTTCTAATGATGTATCAGAGACTAAGTTAATGAGGACATGATATGTTGTGTCATCTTCTTGGTGTAAGAGTTGAGAGGGTAGGTGTTTGTGGTATGTTAGAGTTGAGACGTCTTTGTGGAGTGTTAGTTTTGGTGGCTGATGGTGTTGGGTTTGAAGTGGTGATCTTGAGAGGGAGATAATGTGTTCTATGTTGGATGGTGGCAAAGTGTCCGACTAAGGTTGCCTTATATGTAACGCCTAGTTACGTGGGTTTAACAATGGAGGTAATAACGAAATTTTTTTCATATTTATATAAGAGAGTAAGGTACTATAATAAATAATGAATTGTCCGAAATAAATAATATTGTAAAATACTTAAAATGAAACCTTACAGATGAAAATTGATTAACATATAAAATATCCGAAACAAGGCATTTAATAACTAATCACGAATAAAATATGATGCAGACACTATCTCTACTTATTCTTGATCGACTATCCTAATATCATGAAATTACTCTTCTCAACAGAGGCATGACTTTTAACCTTTCGACGTCGTTTGTGGGTGCAAACACGAGAAGGGAGTTGAATTATGTTTGACTAAATTGATAACTTTTTCATTATTTGATTAAACTAGTTCAAACTTGATAATTTACTTAGAGTTGAAGCAATAACAAAATTAAGGAGTGCAGGAATAAAGTGACACAAATAATTTATCTTAGTTCACCACTAACTTAATTACATCCAGTCCTTTTACTTAGATGGATTTAATCCACTAATTCAACGACTTGAATTACAAAGCACCTAACCCTTAAAGCCAATCTTCTAAAACAGCCTGATAACCCCATAATTTTGAGGAACACACAAACCTTGACTCTACCAGCCAAGTCTTCTCCACATAGTTTGAAAACCCCAGATTGTTGAAGGCACACTAACACCACTATCGAGTTTGAATACAAAATTTTGGAACTTGAGTAGTTGCTTCTAACAAGATGATTATAGCAATGACTATAACACTATAAGAAAAACACTCAAAATATTTCTTTTTCAAACAAATATTTCTCTGTTGAATTCTAAGGTGAATTTGGAATTCTGAGTTGTAACTTCATTGCTAGCATGGTGAACAATGATCTTATTCAAAAATAATTCTGAACAAAATACTTTTTCATAATATGTTCTTTAGCCAACTCTTTATTTCTAAATCCAATCTGAGCAGTTCTTCAAGATTAATTTTGTTCAGATTGAGTTTGTAAATTTTTCAGATTGATATTGTTAAAATTTGTTGTATATATATCTTAATCAAATCTTCTTGTAAATAATTCATATCTTCTTGTGATAAATCTTGATCAAATGATAAATCTAAATCTAATCTTATTTTCGATTTTTTTCAAAAATATAAATCTTCTTTCATACTCTGTGAAGTCAAATATATTGTTCTCATAAAATTATTTTGTTAACATCAAAATCTAAGTATAAAACCAACTTGGTTCCAACAATCTCCCCCTTTTTGATGATGACAAAATTATATTTTTTAGAACAAATTTGCTTTTAAACACTTTGACTCCCCCTTACTTAAGGCTCCCCCTACGTCAAAGTATTTTTTTAAGTATTTTTTCTCTCCATATTATCAAACATCTTTCTCCTTCTTTTGTCATGAAAAAAAAAGACTTTAAAGTGAAACTTGCATCTGCTTCCTCTAGTTCTAGTAAACCTGCAATATCCTTAACTAGCTTTGACTTTTTAAGGTCCAGTTGTCTGTCATATAACATGATATAAATTAGATAATTGAAGAGTGGAATCAATACAGCCAAAACATCAATTGTGTCTGGTGGTTTTTGCTTGTTTTTGAAAAACAAACTTGTATTCTACAAAATACTCATCATGCTTTGATTTTTAAGATCAAGCTTTTTTTTTCACGGTAAACAAAATATCAAACAGATAAATAAAGATTAGAGAAATACAACCCATAAATCAACTTATTTCTGCATTACTATGAAAACACTCTTAGTTCTTCTTTTCTGGTTTTCAGATTCTGAATTGCAGATCCTCTAATTAGAGGTTCTAGATGAGGGGATTTGAACTCCCATCTAGGTTTGTTGTCTTGATGAATTTGATTGGAGGTGTTTAGCGAAGTCTCCCGATTATGATTGTTCATCCGTCACTTCTGTTTCTGCTGATGTATTAGGTTTATATGATAATTCTGGAACTGATGGTAGTTATGATTCTTTTGGTAATTCCAATTCTATTGATATGTGTGATTTCCCTATCGGTTTTTTCGTCTTTTGATACTCCAGGTGTCTCTAATATTTGTGGTTCATCTGATAGTTCTGGTTGCAATCATCTAGTCTTTCAGCTTTCTTCCAATAGTCACTAGCTTCTCATTGATAGGTCTTGGAACATATACCTTTTCCCCTTCATATATTGCAGGCATCCATTGACTAGGCACCGTGATTGGTGTTTTAACTTGACTACTGAGGACATTTGAAACATAGACTATGTTGTTCTTAGGTACCCAAATTTGGTTGGGTCCTAGTTTGTTAGTCTGTAAAGGTTTCTTGTATTTCCTTGTATTTAACATGGGACAAAATAATATGGAGTGACCTTACATGGAGCAAGCAGTACACAAGATATCAAAGGGAATAGGTTTAGGTTCAGTTATAGTTTCTTCAAATCCTAAACGTCTTTTACCATGTCTATTGACTCCATAAATCATAGAAACATACTTGCTTCTTTCCATACCATTAGCAAGATAATCTTAAAATACTTCTCACGCTTATCAGAGTTACATGTGGTATTTTCAATTGATGTTGAACTATGATAACTTTTCAGTTAGATTTTTAGCCTTAAGTTCAGCAATATCAGTTTTCAAAGTTGCATTTTCTATTTTAGCTTCAACACTTTGATTCTTTAAAACATTAATTTCTTTAAGTTAGGTTTCTCTTTTCTTTTATAAGCGTTTTATGTTTTAAAGACAATTTGTGATTCTTGTTGAAGAATTCATTTATAAAAGTAATTAAATCAATTCGATTTAAGTCATAAAATACCTCAACTTCTTCATTTGTTGATTCACTTCCAAAGTCAGAATCTGTGTTGGATCCAGAGACAAAGTTGGCATGAGCCATCAAAGCCAAATCCGTTTGCTCTTCATCATTAAAGGATTCATCATAATCATCCCATGTAGCCATAAAACTCTTCTTCTTGGGTCTGGAATCTTGCCTTTGATGTTTCCCTTTCTCAAGAATTGGACATTCTGACTTGATATTTCTAGGTTCATTGCATCCATAGTAGATGATGCTTTTCATGTTAGATTTATCATCCTTTCCTCCGCTAGACTGCTTGGAATATCTTTGGGGAAATTTCTTCTTTCTGTTGTGCCACATCTTCTGAATTTTTCTGGATTGGAAAACCAATACCTATTCATTTGAATCTCGATTTTGATCCTCTGATTCTACTGTTACTTTAAGAACTTACATCTGCTTCGATTTCAAAGCCAAGGTTGGTTGCTTTTTCTTGGGCTCATCCTCTACAAGTTGAATTTCATGTGATCTAAGCTAATTAATTCTTCCAGTTCAAGAGTATTTAGATCTTTTACTTCCTTAATGACAGTGATCTTAGCTCTCCACTTGCTTGACAGACTTCTTAGTATCTTCTTCACATGATCAGCAGTAGAATAAATTTCTTCAAGTATCTTTGATCCTGAGACCAAAGTCTGGAAAACATTGTTTCAATGTCTTTATCTTCTTCCATCTTGAACAACTCATACTTTTCGACTAGGAGGTTCGCCATTGCTTCTTGAAATTGCTTGCTTCCTTCCTAGGTCAGAATCATACTATCATAAATACTCTTTGATGTCTCCTTGTTGGTGCACTTGTCAAGCTCCTTGAAAGTGATTTCTTTTATCATGAATGTTCTAGACTTATGATGCATCTTGTACGTCTTCTTCTGATCAACATGCATCTATTTTTCTTGGAATCTCCATACCATAAATATTCTTTGGACCGGTATAACCATCATCCATCAAGTCCCAAAGTCAGGATCTTGTGAAAAAAACAAACTTCTCATCTTGTTCTTCCAGTACTCAAAATTTTCTCCATTAAATAGAGGTGGTATGTTAATGTTTCCTCCAGCAACTTCTTCACAGAATCAAGACTTGGATCTTTCCTCAAACAATGTAAAGTGCTCAGCCTTGAGACCGAGCTTTGGTGTCAAATGAAGGTGTAAACAAAAGAAAGGGGAGTTGAATTGTGTTTGACTAAGATCACAATTTTTTTATTTGATTAAACTTGTTCAAACTGGATGATTTACTTGGAGTAAAAGCAATAAAAAAACTAACTTGGCTATTTACCTTGGTGCAACACTAACTCGGCTGTATCCAATCCTTTCACTTAGAAGGGTTTAAATCACTAATTCAACAACTTGAATTACAAAGCACCTAACCCTATAATTCAGTCTTCTCAATCAGCCTAACAACCACAACTTTTGAGGAACACACACCTTGACTCTACCAACCAAGTCTTTTCCACACAATCTGACAACCCCAAATTGTTGAAGGCACACTAACACCATTATCGAATTTAAATACAAAGGTTTGGAACTTGAGTAGTTGCTTCTAATGAGCTGATTATAACAATGACTATAACACTTTAAGAAAAACACTTACAAAATATTTGTCATTCGACCAAATGTTTCTGTCTTTGAACTGTAAGATGAATTTGGAATTTTGAGCTTGAGTTCTTTTACTCTTTATTGATTTTTCGACGATCTTCTTCTTCAGCCTTCAGTATCTATTTATAGATAATATTAGGGCTTCAATTTAGTCCTTGCTTAGTTCTGAATTGTTCTTCATTCATAGCTTGGTCTACAATGATGTTATTCAAAAATGATTATGAACAAAATGCTTTTTGATAATATGTTCTTTAACCAATTCTTTATTTTTGAATTCAATTTCAGCAGTTGTTCATATTGAGTTTATCAATTCCTCATAATTATTGTTTTTGTATTTTGTTCAGATTGAGTTTGTAAATTCTTCAAATTGATACTATTCATATTTTCTTGTAGATAATCTTGATCAAATTTTGTAAATAATTAATATCTTCTTGTGATGAATTTTGATCAAATCTTCTTCAAATCTTGACCGTATCTTCTTTTCAACTTAGTCAAAACTTTTCTTCATTCATAAATCAAAATCAAATCTGATTTTAGATTTTCTTCAAAAACATGTGAGTGAATCTTCTTTTCAACTTGGTCAAAGATTTTCATCAATTATAAATCTGAATCAAATCTGAATCAAATCTTATTTTAGATTTTCTTCAAAAACATTTGACCATATCTTCTTTTCAACATGGTCAAAGATTTTCTTCAATCATAAATTTGAATCAAATATTCTTTTTGATTTTTTCAAAAACATTTCGTCATATCTTGTTATCAACTTGGTCAAAGATTTTCTTCAATCATAAATATAAATCAAAACTTACTTTAGAATTTCTTCAAAAATATGAATCTTTTTTCATACTCTATAAAGTCAAATATATTGTTCTCATAATATACTTTTGTTAACATCAAATCTCTAAGTATAAAACCAACTTGGTTCCATCATCGTTGACGGTCTTAGTCTCTGGAACAATACTTTAATGAGACAATAAGTCCCCGTGAATAATACACATAGTAGGAAAAATTGATCATGACATCCGTGTTCTTCCAAAAATATTTCTTTAGAAATATAAATAACATAAATAATTTTTCTATAATAACCAATTATTTTCAATAATTAATATAAACTTGTAAACTTAAATTAACAATAATTCATATAAATAATAATCAAATAAACATATTTATTTTGAAGAAAATCAATCAATCAATTCAATAGCGTCCTATCGTTATATGGAGATGTACAACTTCTGCGAAGTGAGTATTATCTCATCATTTAGAGCACCAGCTCATCTAGTGTGGGGTACAAGACCCATTTGTGAGGAGTTTAAAACTCATCTCATATGGGGTATAAAACCCATCTATATGGAACATAAAGCTCATCCAGGTAAATAACTGTGGGGTACCGGACCCATCCATGTGGAGCATAAGCTTATCTCAAACACATACAATAAAAATAATTCATTTTTAACAATCATCTACATAAACTCAAATTTAGAAAATACTATTTTGTCTAAATATATAGTAACAACAACTATTACAGAACACATAATAAAACAATCTTTTAAAGAACACATATTCAAACAATCATAAAAATACGACAATTCAACAAACAAAATAGTAAATAAATCAATTCATAATCTAAAATTGTATTTCATAAAATTCCAATATTAATAAAGTTAGGTTTTCGATAAAATATATTTTTTTAAAAAAATACCATTAAAAGTATTTAACTCTTTTCTCATCCAAAATTCCCTAACATAAATGTACTATTAAAGGATTAGAGTGTGATTACTCACTTTTTGAGTTAAGGTTGAAATAAAACCAATAAATACTTCTTTAATTAACTTTCTTGTCGTTTTCACAATTATAATTCTTTTCATTTTCTATTGTTTTGTGAAACAATGTTACTTATTTGTATTTGCCACCGTATTTCTATATAACGAGGGTGCCAAAAAAGTTTTCACGTACTTAAATGTATCTTTATCCCTTTTGTTTGTAATCATATGAAACTAATTATTGTTATTATTTCAAATTAAGATAGCATGTTTCTAGCAATTTGTTACACGAATTATTGGTAATTCAAAACAACCTTATCCTATAAACTAGCCATTCAAGTCATGATCCACTTTTTTAGTGTTACTATACTAACAAACTCCTTATTAGTTTTGCTATGTTACCAATATCTTATTTTATTCTAATAAATAACTAATAAGATTAAATCTCATAAAAGTTCTTTAATACAAAAAATAAATGGTTAAACTCTAGTAACTATAAGATTTATTGTATACCAACATAATAATAATAATAATAATAATAATAATAATAATAATCATAATAATAATAATAATAATAATAATAATCTATAATTTAGATTATTTTAAAGTTTAACATTTTAATTATTTATGATCTATAGTTTTAGGTGCTAGAACCAAGTTGGTTCTTACACTTAAAGTTTTGATGTTAATAAAAGTATTTTATGGGAATAATATATTTGACTTCGAAGAAGTATACCACCCGAGGATGACGTCACCATATAATGTCACAAGAGGATGACATCACCAAAAGATGTCATCAGAGGATAACATCACTAGAGGATACCACCAGAGAATGACGTCACCAGAAGATGTCACCAGAGGATGCCACCAGAAGATACCTCTAGAGGATGCCACCAAAAGATGCCACTAGAGGATATCACCAGAGGAAAAAATCAGAAGATATCATCAGAGGCAAAAATCAGAGGATATCATCAGAAGCAAAAATCAGAGGATATCATCAAAAGCAAAAATAAGAGAATATCTTCAGAAGCAAAAATCAGAGGATATCATCAAAGGCAAGAATCAGATGACTTAATCAGAGGATACTATCCGAAGAAAACATCAGAAAAAGACATGGTCCAGATCAGAAGAAGACATGGTCCAGATCTGAAGAAGACATGGTCCAGATTTGAAGAAGACATTGGTCCAGATTCATAGAAGACTTGATTCAGATTCGTAGAAGATTTGATTCAAAATTTGAAGAAGACTTGATGGAAATTTGAAGGAGATCTGATCAAAGTCTAAAGAATATTTTAGTTAAATCAGAAGAAGAGTTGGTTCAAATTTAAAAAGAAATTAAACATGGACCAAGTAAAAGCCCATATCTCAATTATAAATAGAGGCAATAGGCTAAAGAAGAAATCATCGAAAAACAGAAGAACTAAAGCTTAAAATCCAAATTCATCTTAGAGTTCAAAGAGAGAAAGACTTGTGCGAAAGAGAAATATTTTCTAAGTGTTCTTTTCTTAGAGTGTGAAAGTCATTGTTATAATTAGCTTTCCAGAAGCAACTACTCAATAGAATCATCGTTATGATCAGCTTTCAAGAAACAACTACTCAAAAGAATCATCTTTATAACCAGCTTTCCATAAGTATTTACTCAAGTTCCAAACCTTTGCATCCAACCCGATAGTGGTGTAAGTTCCTTCTTCAATCTGAGGTTGTTAGATTGTTAGGAAAAGACTTGGCTTGTAAGGTCAAGGTGGTGTAAGTTCCTTCTTCAATCTGGGCTTGTCAGATTAGTAGGAGAAGACTTGGCTTGTAGGGTCAAGGTGGTGTAAGTTCCTTCTTCAATTTGGGCTTGTCAGATTGGTAGGAGAAGACTTGGCTTGTAGGGTCAAGGTGTTGTTGTTCCTCAAAAGTCTGGGGCTGTCAGGCTGTTTGGGAAGACTGGCTTGGAGGGTCAGGTGCTATGTAATTCAAAGTGTTTGAATTAGTGGATTAAAGCCTTCTGAATCAAGGGACTGGATGTAGCCAAGTTAATGGTGAACCAGGATAAATCTATGTGTTCAGATACGTATGCTTTTATTATCCGCTGTTGCTGAATCTGATTGCATCGTCTCCAAGTAATTTATATCAACGTTCATCAAATCAACAAAAAGCTTTCAACTTTGGCAAACACAATTCAATCCCCTTCTCGTGTTTGCACCTTCAATTGGCATAAGAGCTTGGTCTCAAAGCTGAGCACTTTACAGTGTTTGAGAAAAGATCCAAGGATTCAATATGTTTGGATTCAGTGAAGAAGCTGCCAGAGGAAACATCAACAGACCACCTCTATTTGATGAAGAACGTTTTGAGTATTGGAAAGACAGGCTGAGAAGTTTCTTTATTTCACAAGATCCTGAACTTTGGGACTTGGTGGAAGATGGTTATGTTGCTCCAGAGGATACTGATGGTATTGAAATTCCAAGAAAGGATACGAATGTTGATCAGAAGAAGATGTACAAAATGCATCATAAATCCAAAACATTCTTGATAAATCCAATCACCTTCAAGGAATTTGACAAGTGCACCAATAAAGAGACAACTAAGAGTATTTATGATAGTCTGACTCTGACCTATGAAGGAAGCAAACAAGTTCAAGAAGCAAAGGCCAACATCGTAGTCAAAAAGTATGAGTTGTTCAAGATGGAAGAAGATGAAGACACTGAAACAATGTTTTCCAGATTCCAGACTCTGGTCACAGGATTAAAGGTACTTGAGAAGAGTTATACTACTGATGGTCATGTGAAGAGTTATACACTGCCATTCAGGAAGCAAAGAATCTGAATACTCTAAAGTTGGAAGAGTTAATCAGCTCCCTCAGATCACATGAAATTGAGCTTGAAGAAGATGAGCCCAAGAAAAAGAACAAAACCATAGCCTTGAAATCCAAGTAGAAGAAGGTTCTAAAAGCAACATCAGAATCAGAAGATAGTGATTCAGATGATCAGAATCTGAACCCAGAGGAAGAGGAGATTGCTTTCATAACCAGAAAGGTTCTAAAGATGTGGCACAACAGAAAGAAGAAATTTCCCCAAAGGTGTTCCAAGCATTCCAATAGAGGAAGGATGAACATGACAAGAAAAGTATCATCTACTATGGATGCAATGAACTTGGACATATCAAGTCAGAATATACAAATATAGAGAAAGGGAAACACCAGAAGAAAGATTCCAGACACAAGAAGAAAAATTTGATGGCTACATGGGATGATTCTGATGAATCCTGCGATGATGAAGTAGCAGATTTGGCTATGATGGCTCACACCAACTCTGCCTCTAGATCCAACACAGATTTTGACTCTGGAAGTGATTCAACAGATGAAGAAAAAGAGGTATTTTCTGAATTCACCCAATCTGATTTAATTCCTGCAATAAATGATATTTTAAATATTAATAACAAATTGTCTTTAAAACTGAAAATACTTAGGAAAGAAAATAAAATTCTAACCAAAGAAGTCAATGTTTTAAAGAATCAAAGTGCAGAATGTAAAACAGAAAATGCAGTTCTTAAAACTTATATTGCTGAGCTTAAGGCTGAAAATCTAACTCTAAAAAGTAATCATTGTTCAACATCAAGTGAAAATACTACATCTAATTCTGATATACATGAACAAGTATTTCAAGACTTTCTTGCTAATGGTATGGAAAAAAGCAAATATGCTTCTATGATTTATGGAGTTAGTAGCAATGGTAAAAGAGGTATAGGATTTGAAGAACCTGTAACTGAAACTAAACCTATTTCTTCTGATGTTTTGTGTACTGTTTGCTCTAAGAAATGTCACTCCAAACTATCTTGTCCCATGATAAATACAAGGTGCCTGGTCAAGGTGCCTGGGTACCAAAAGATAAAATTGTTTATGTTGCAGATGTTCTAAGCAACCAAATTGAAACACCAATCATGGTGCCTGGTCAATGGATGCTTGCAATATATGAATGGAAAAAGGTCTATGTTCCAACACCTACAAAACAGAAGCCGATTGACTTTGGTGGAAAATGTACTAGTTAACATAATACATATCAGAACAAGAACCATATGATGAATCACAAATATCAAAGAAATGACACAAATCAAAACAGGCAGAGAAATCACACATATCAACAAAACTAGAACCACCAGAAGAATCATAATTACCATCAGTTCTAGAACTATCAGAGGAACCTGATATATGAGCAGAAAGAAAAGTGTCAGATTAACAATCAGAATCAGGAGACTTCTTTGAACACTCCAATCAAATTCATCAAGACTACAAACCTGGATGGGAATTCAAATCCCTTCATCCAGACCCTGTAATCATAGAATATGCAAATTCAGAATCTGAAAACAAGAAAAGAAGAAATAAGAGGGTTTTTAGAGTGAAACTGAAAATGTTGACATATAGGTTATATCTTTCTTTAAATATTATTATTATTTTGATATTATGTTTTCTGTGATAACAAGAAGCTTGATCTTAAAAATCAAAGATAGATAAGTATTTTGCAGGTTCTAAAAAATTTAGAGGAACCAGGTGATCCACATAATTTGAACACTTCAGCAGAAATAGCATACCAGTAGTTTCCAAAACAAGCAGGAACTACCAGAAACAAAATTGATGTATTGGCTGTATTGATTTCATTCTTAAATTATATGATTTTTAGTATGTTATATGACAAATAGCTTGACCTTGAAAATTCAAAGCAAGATGATGATAGTGCAGGTTTACCAGAACCAAAGGAAGCTGATGTAGACAAACCAGAAGAACTTGAAAAAGTAAAGGATACAAGCAAATCAGAAGAATATGACAAATCTTCAAAGGATGAATCTGAAGATAAGTCAGAAGAAAGATGTGGATGGAAGTACAAGTCATCTCATCCTGAAACTCTAATCATTGGAAGTGCAAGTGATCCTTTAAGGACCAGATCATCGCTTAAAGACACCTGTTTGTTTGGCTTACTCTCATCAATTGAGCCTACCTCTATTGTTGAAGCATTGGCAGATAATGGATGGATTCTTGCAATGCAAGAAGAGTTAAATAAATTTGAGAGGAATGATGTTTAGGATCTAGTACCAAGACCAAAAAAGAACATTATTGGAACCAAGTGGTTTTCAGAAACAAGCTAAATGAAAAAGGTGAAGTGTGACACCCTAAATCCCAAATTTATTTAAATTTTTTTCTTCAGATTTTCATTTAAAAATAATAGAGTATAAATAAATAAATAAAACTTTTGAACGATTTCTTTAAGGCAAAAGTATCACTTAATCATGGGCAAGTCATATTAATCCAAAGTTTCCATCAACTTAACAATTCGATGGTCATAACAGTGATCAAATTAAATTCTTTTAGAAGCACACGTACATAAGTTACTGATAATTATAAATGTAGTCCCAACCCAATGTCACTATCAGAGCAAAATTTCCCAAAATTACAGATGTTCAAATATGAAATTAATAGAAGGAAGATGATAAAAGTCTTCAAGATGAGACGACTTCCTACACTCTGGGAGTATTAATCTTCACCTGCAGCTTACAGCTCGTCTGCGTCCATCGCAAACGCCAAACACAAACAACGAGGGATGAGTATCGAAATTATGTAATAGTATAATGTAAACGAGAAGAACACGTAAGTAATCAAATTAACAGAAACATGAGAACATTTCAGAACATAATATCAAGGTTAATCTAATTCAATCACAATAAAGCAGTCACAGGGAGAAAATGTTATGCATGTCCTATACTTTATACTTCTTCATCACTTGGTCCCATTCTACTCTGAAGTACTTGGTTAGGAGGCCTGATACTATACCACTACAAGAGTGGAAGGAAAATTCATGAATGGCCAAGTCCTCATAGATCCCCTCAACTCAACCCGAGACACATATACGCGATGGTTGGGGTACTCTTGTTTTGCACGGTAGCTCCCGGCCTTAGGGAATAACCCACTAATCCACTTAGGAATTCCCAACTAGATGTACCCCCAAGGTCTATCAGTCTTACCTTACGGTTTGACTGTAGCCCTCCACGATCAGGCTTATTCAGTTGTACTTCCCCGAATCACTAGGTTTGTTAAACCCTCCCTATATGATGACAAAATAATCCTCACTCCAAAACTACAGCATCTATCTGATACGTACTGGATTATCATAACTCAATAATTTTTAGTTGTACTTCGCAATATTCATCATTATATATATATATATATATATATTAGGCAATCACAATAAAATCCCAATATTTGGTCTACACTACTCACAATACACAGTCCAATCACATAATAAGAAATCAAACAGGTGGGACATTCAAGTAATATCATAATTTCAATCAAGTTACAAGAACACTCAAGTACATATCATTCATACAATAACAATCAGCATAAGGTTCATAAGACTGGACAGTATGAAATCTTGATAAACATAAATTCACAGCAATTCTATAGGTTGCTAAAATATATTTTAGTCATCCCTATTACCATCCATATATTATTAATTAATTATTATCACTCAATAGGGCTCGACCATACGTAGTAAGCCCCAGATGAATATCTGGGAATTTCAGTATTCCCGTTCATCTCATGTCATTTTATACTCATAATATCGAACCTCATCTCACCCCTTACCTTGGCTGAAGATTTTTCTCAACGAAGCTGATCCGTTGATGTAATGTGTCGCGTCTTCGCAATAGTCAATTCAATTTTTTTTCATCCTAATAGAACGGGGAAACAGAGACACGGAATGCACGACAGCCTCCTTTATTCACTTATATACCTATTTATACGTACTAGTAGTATTAGGTATATTATTAGGCTTATTATCATACCTATACACTTAGCCCATGACCCTTATTATTATTAATATTATTATTATTATTATCATCATTATTATTATTGTTATTATTACTACAATCATAAACCCACTCTACTAATACTTAAGTTAATAGACTAATGTAGCAACAGACACGTTTACTTCTTATTTTCTTTTATATATATATATATATATATATTTTAAAACAAAATTGAATATTATTAATATTAATAATTTAAATAAATCATGAGGTCGAACACATAGGACAAACACGAAGGAAATTATCGCACATGTCGACATACGGATAATAATAGTTGTGAATTATATTTTATAATTAAAATATAATAATAACAAATTGGGGTGTTACATGAAGTGGTCAGAAACAAGGCAAAACTGGTTGCACAAGGCTACAGTCAGCAAGAAGGCATTGATTACACTGAGACATTTGCTCCAGTGGCCAGGTTAGAAGTTATTCGTATCCTACTCTCTTTTGCTGCAAATAATAACATTACATTATTTTAAATGGATGTTAAAAGCTCTTTTCTAAATGGTTATATAAGTGAAGAAGTCTATGTTAAACAACCCCCAGGTTTTGAAAGCTCTGAATTTCTAAATCATGCTTTTAAACATAAAAAATCATCGTATGGTTTAAAACAAGCACCTAGGGCATGGTATGATAGACTTAGTAACTTTTTGCTTAAAAATAACTTTGAAAGATGACAAGTAGACAATACACTTTTTAGAAAATCAATAGAAGATGACATTCTTATTATTCAAGTTTATGTTGATGACATTATTTTTGGATCTACTAATGGCACTCTTTGCCAAGAATTTTCTCAATTAATGCAGCGTGAATTTCAAATGAGTATGATGGGAGAACTTAAGTTCTTCATAGGGATACAAATTTAGAAAATTCAAAAAGGTATATACATTCATCAAACGAAATATACATTTTCAAGAAGTTTAAGATGAGTGATTGCAAACCTATGGCTACACCAATGCACCGTACTTGCTCACTGGAAAAAGATTATTCAGGCCAAAACGTTGATTAAAAAGCCTATAGAGGAATGATATGATATTTACTTTACCTTACTGCTTCTAGACCTGACATCATGTTTAATATATGTGTATGTGCAAGATTTCAATCTTACCGTAGGGAATCCCATTTAACTGCTGTTAAGAGAATCCTTAGATACTTAAAAGGCACTACCAACCATACCATGTTCTACAAGAAAACTCCTAAATACCAACTTAGTGGATACTGTGACTCTAACTATGTTGGAGATAAACTTGAGAGAAAAAGTACAAATGAAAACTGCACATTTTTAGGTGAAAACTTAATATCATGGTCAAGAAAGAGACAAAACACAATTGCCATGTCAACAGCAGAGGCTGAATACATTTCAACAGCTGGATGCAGTTCTCAACTCATTTAGATGAAACATCAGCTGGAAGACTACAAATTCATGGAAACTGACATTCCCATCTATTGTGACAACACTTCTGCCATCAATCTAACCAAAACCCTATACTTCATTCCAAAGCTAAACAAATAGAGATCAAACATCACTTCATTAGATACTTTGTTCAAAAAGGGGTACTCAATATTCAGTTTGTAGACACTGAGCACCAATGGGCTGACATATTTGAAGGTGCAAACACGAGAAGGGGGAGTTGAATTGTGTTTGACTAACTTGAATACTTTTTCTATTTTTGCAGTTTTAAAACAAAACTTGATGTATGAATAAAACAGAGTTAGCAGCGGATGTGAAGTAAAAATAAAAACACAGAATTTTATACAGGTTCACCATTAATAAGGCTACGTCCAGTCCCTTCACCTTGAAGGATTTCACTAATTCAAAACCTTGAATTACAACAATATCACTGACCCTCCAAGTCAGTCTTCTGAAACAGTCTAACAATCCTAGACTTTTGAGGAATACAACACCTTGACTTCTTAAGTCAAGTATTCTCCTACCAAATCTGACAACCCCAGATTGTAGAAGGAATTACAATGCCTTTAATCTAGACTCTAATTCAACAACTTAGATCTAACACAAGGGAAAGAAAATAACACGAGTGCTTGCTTCTGAAAAGCTGGAACTCACAATTAACCTAACTGAAAACTCGAGTGTTTGCTTTTCGAAGTGTGTGACTCTTTTGTGATTTTCGATGCTAAGTCTTCTGCCTTGAGCCTCCTTTTATAGATACAGATTAGGATCTCTTCCAAGCTGAAATTTGAGCTGTATCTTGCTAGATTCTCTTGAAAAAATAACTTGGCCAATCGGGTTTCACTTAAATAAAAAACATATCTTTTTAGCTCCAGATTGCCTTTCAAAAATAACTTTGACCAATTCTGACTTTAATTAATTCTGGAACAAATCTTTCTTCTCGTCCATATTTGGACCGTGCTAAGTGATCTGTTGTGATCCTCTAATTTCAGCCAACCCTGGACCACACTTTCTGATCTTCTGATCTCGGTCAACTTGCAAACTGATCTGCTGTGATCCTCTGATCTCGGCCAATGTTGGACCACACGTTCTGACCTTCTGATTTCAGCCAACACTGGGCCATGGTCTGATCTTCTGATCTCGGCCAACACTGGGCCATATACTTAAATCTTGACCATTGATCTGAACCTTTTCCCTCTAATCTGGACCAATTCGGAACTGGGTCTGGATTGAACTAAAATTAAATCTGGACAAAGGTTATTTAATTCTGGACATTTACCTCTTGATCTGGATCAGGTCTGGATTAAATCTAGACATCATTCCTTTTGATCTTGAATGAGTTTCATACTCTAAATCGTGCTATCTTCTGGTCTGGGTCAAATCTGGATTAAATCTGTAGTTCTGGACTCATTAATTTATCCTCTGATTAAGTCTAGATCAAGTTTGGACTGTTTATTATTTCACTGCCAGGCTATCTTCTGGTCAGAATAACTTCTGGACTAAGTCTGACTTATGATATCTACTGGTCTGGAACGAGTCTCCCTCTGGCAGGCTTGCTTCTGGTCTGGTCCAGGTCTCCTTCTAGACTTTGCTTCCTTCTGATCTGGGTCAGTAAAGATATCCTCTGGTGGTGGTTTGACATCCTGGTGTATCCTCTAGTAATTTCAGGATGCATTATCTAGTGACTTCTGGAGGTGTATCCTCTGATAACTTCATCTTCTGGTGGCATTTTTATATAGTAATTCAAGGTACAAAATAAGATTACATGGAGTGCTTTTGTAAACATCAAAATCCTAAGTACTTAGAACCAACTTGGTTCCAACAATATTCACCAAACCACTACCTGAAGATAGGTTTGACTTGATCAAGAAAAACCTAAACCTTACATTCATCCCTAACTGATAGTTTAGTTATTTTAGTTTATTTAGTTTTTTTAATATGTTCATGTTGTTAAAAAAAAAGGATCCCCTTCATTCCTTTTTGTCTGATGACAAAAAGGGGAGAAAGATATTTGATAAGAGAAGATAAACTGGGGCTTAGACTTAGGAGGAGAAAGATATAAAGTGGAGCTTAGTCTTAAGGGGAGTCAAATAAATAGAAAGAACAATGGTTATAACAAATACAAGTTTTGTCATCTTAAAAAAGGGGGAGATTGTTGGAACCAAGTTGGTTCTTACACTTAAAATTTTGATGTTAACAAAAGTATTTTATGAGAATAATATATTTGACTTCAAAGAAGTATACCACCAGAGGATGTCACCAGAAGATGTCATCAGAGGAAACCACCAGAGGATGACGTCACAAGAAGATGTCACAAAAGGATGCCACCAGAGGATGCCACCAGAAGATGCCACCAGAGGATACCTCCAAAGGATACCATCAGAAGATGCCACTAGAGGATATCACCAGAGGATCTCACTAGAGGATATCACCTGAAGATCCCACCAGAGGAAAAAATTAGAAGATATTTTCAGAGGCAAAAATCAGAGGATATTATCAAAAGCAAAAATCAAATAATATCATCAGAAGCAAAAAAACAGAGGATATCATCAGAGGCAAAAATCATAGGATATCATTGGTGGCAAGAATCAAATGACATAATCAAAGGATATCATCCGAGGCAAACATGAGAAGAATACATGGTCCAGATCCGAAGAAGACATGGTCCAGATATGAAGAAGACACAGTCCAGATTCGAAGAAGACATTGGTCCAAATTCATAGAAGACTTGATTCAGATTCGTAGAAGATTTGATTCAAAATTCGAAGAAGACTTGATGGAAATTTGAAGGAGATCTGATCAAAGTCTGAAGAAGATTTGATTTAAATTAGAAGAAGATTTGGTTCAAATTTAAAAAGAAACAAAATCGGGTTGAAGAATTTTCAAAAGAAATTTGAGACAGATACAAATCGAAATTAAACATGGACCAAGTAAAAGCCCATATCTCAACTATAAATAGAGGCAACATGCTGAAGAATAAATCATCGAAAAATAGAAGAACGCAAGCTTAAAATCCAAATTCATCTTAGAGTTCAAAGAGAGAAAAACTTGTGCGAAAGAGAAATATTTTCTAAGCGTTCTTTTCTTAGAGTGTGAGACTCATTGTGGGGTCTAGGTGGTGTAAGTTCCTTCTTCAATCTGGGGTTGTCAGATTGGTAGGAGAAGACTTGGCTTGTATGGTCAACGTGTTGTTGTTCCTAAAAAGTCTAGGGCTGTCAGGCTGTTTGGGAAGACTGGCTTGGAGGGTCACGTGCTGTGTAATTCAAAGTGTTTGAGTTAGTGGATTAAAGCCTTCTGAATGAAGGGACTGGATGTAGCCAAGTTAATGGTGAACTAGGATAAATCTATGTGTTGAAATACTTATGCTTTTATTATCCACTACTGCCGAATCTAATTGCATCGTCTCCAAGTAATTTATATCAACGTTCATCAAATCGGCAAAAAGCTTTCAATTTTGGCAAACACAATTCAACCCCCCCTTCTCGTGTTTGCACCTTTATTAGGATGTTACATCATACATCTCATATGAGGGATAGGAGTCAGAGTCAGTTAAGGTAATAGGCACATGATCATAGGGATCGACTACAAAGTTTGTATTTTGGGTAGAAAGAGTGAGAGTTTCTGGTTGTTCATTACTACTTGTGTTACTGAGAACTGCATAAGCAATAGTTTTCTCATAATTGGATTTTATCTTCTATTTCTTCCTTAGAATGAGGTGTGTTTTGTCCTCATTGGCGTTTATTGCTTCTATCTCATCCTCTTCTACACAGAATATCTTGGCAACCCTTTTTCGTTTCTTCAAAAACTTGAGCAACTTTGGGCCAAGGAAGGCAAACAAAAGTCGTTTCTTGATTGAACTGGATATTCCTTAGATATTCCATAACTACTTCCTTATTGTCTTCCTTAAATAAAGGAGCATAAGAGTCCTCATTTACAGAGGAAATGGCCTAGATCCATTAGTTTGACAGATGATCTTCTAGTATCACCACTAGGTCGAATGCATTGCTTAGGAGAGACTAGTCTCATCTTGATGACATTGGATATATTGAACAAAGGTACATACAAACTAACCATGTGTTCTTCTTGGATATTGCATCCTACTTCCTCGAGGGCTTGAATAAGAGAAGTTCTCAATTAATATTGACCCTCCAAGTCAGTCTTCCCAAACAGCCTAACAATCCTAGACTTTTGAGGAACACAACACCTTGACTTCACAAGTCAAGTCTTCTCCTACCAATCTGACAACCCCAGATTGCAGAAGGAATTACAACACCTTGAATCTAATTGCAAAGTCACCTGCTACTTCTTCTGACTCTTCAGATTGTAGACTCTACTTCAACAATATAGATTTAACACAAGGGAACGAAAAACACGAGTACTTGCTTCTGGAAAGTTGAAACTCACAATTAACCTCACTGAAAACTCGAGTGTTTGCTTCTGGAAGTGTATGACTCTTTTACTTATTTTCGATGCTAAGTCTTCTGCCTTGAGCCTCCTTTTATAGATGAGAATTATGGTTTCTTCCATGATCAAATTCGAGCTGTATCTGTCGAGATTCACTTGCAAAAATATCTTGGCCAATCCTGTTTCACTTAAATAAAAAACGTATCTTTTTAGCTTCAGATTGCATTTGAAAATTCTGTTGACCAATCTTGTTTCTTTTAATTTCAAACCATATCTTTTTAAGCTTCAGATTGCATTCGAATTTCTTCAAGTGTTCAGTAATTTTTTGAATCAAATTCCCTTAATACTTTGATCAAATTTCTATCAAAATTTAATCAAGTCTTCTTCGAATTTTAATCATGTTATCAGTGATTTTCATCATGATTAAATCTGGACCGTTTGATCTTCTGATCTCGACCACATGTGGACCATATAATCTGATCTTTCCCAATTATGTGATCATCTGATCTCGGCCAACATTGGACCACATGATCTGATCTTCTGATTTCGGCCAACATTGGACCACATGATCTGATCTTCTGATCTCGGCCAACACTGGGCCATATGGTCTGATCTTCTGATCTCGGCCAACACTGGGCCATGATACTTAAATTTGGACCATTATTCTGAACATTTTCCCTCTGATCTGGACCAATTCTGGACTGAGTATGGATTGAATTAAATCTGGACTAATGATATTTTAATCTGGACATTTACCTTTTGATCTGGATCAAGTCTCTATTAAATCTGGACAATCATTTCTAATGATCTGGACTTAGTTTTATACTCTGGACCATGCTATCTTCTGGTCTGGACCAAGTCTAGATTAAGTCTGAACTGATTCTTATTTCACGAACAGGCCATCTTATGGTCAAGATTAATTCTGGACCAAGTCTGACTTATGATTCCTTCTGGTATGGACCAAGTCTCCCTCTGACAAGCTTCCTTCTAGACTCTGCTTCCTTCTAATCTGGGCCAGGAAAGATATCCTCTGATGATGTTATTTGATCTTTGATGACATCCTCTGATATCCTCTGGAGGTGTATCCTCTGGTGCCTTCAGGATGCATCCTCTGGTACCTTCTGGATGCATTATCTGGCCTAACCTTCTTGTGGCATTTCTATCTTCTGGTTGCTTCCTCTGGATGTATCTTCTGGTGGTGTCATCCTCCAATTTTGCACAGCTTCTGATTTGTTCTTCTAAGTCAAAATACTATTTACATAAAAAACTTTTGTTAACATCAAAACTAAGTATAGAACCAACTTGGTTCCCACAAAGGTTTATTTCTATTTTTATTTTAATGGCTGTAATTTGAAATAAAAAACAAAATGCATTTAACTTGTTTGTTTGGTTGTAGATAAAAAAGGGGAAAGGAGTGTTGCATGGACATAAAGAGATTTACATTGATATCCAGACTCGTAAAGACGGATCAATTGTCAATGAAAATGCTGCAAGATTAATTGTTAATTTTGATAATAATTAAACGGTACCAATATATAAAATGTGTATCATTAAGTTTGACAAAGTGCTAAATTTTATTTTCAACTGTTGTCAATTTTATTTGTACTTGAAGCTGATAGTTGACTAGAAAAAACTTATTTGTATGATGATTGTATTGGTTTTTTAGTGGAACTTTTAGGAGATGTTGTACTTGTTAGCCTAGATGCAGTGTTGGTGTTTTTTTTATGTGGAGCTTATTGTAGTATTACATGCTTTGAATATCAATTTCAATTTGGTATTTTCAATCATATTTAGTGTACTCTTATTTAATGTGCTTTTCTTTGGGACCTTGTTCAATTATTTAGTGTGTTGTTCTGTAGGACCTTGAGAGATGTAATAAAAACATTGTATACTCTCTAATTATTTAGTGTACTCTCTCTATTTCTTAGTGTTGTTCTTTGGGACCTTGTTTTGTTGTTAAGTGTGTTGTTCTTTGAGACCTTGAGAAATGTAACAAAAATATAGTTAAAAGGTTGTATTACATATTAGCTGTTTCATTAATAATTTTTATTTTATTTTTTAGGATGAACTAAAAAAACATAGTAACGAGGCTAAAACATCTCAATCAACCCAAAATACATAAGGTTCTATGTCTTGGAAGGATGAAATATTTTATAAAGTACAAGGACCCGATAAAAATGGACGTGTGCGATGTATAGGCAAGATTCCTCTTTCCAAAAAATGAAAGGTTTGTGTATCTGAAAATGAAGAGTTGCCAGAAAATGTTAAGAATATTTAAAGCTTATTAGCAAATATGATGACTTTAATTCAAAATCAATTTTCTGGAGAATATGTGAATGATATAATACAAGTTGCAAGACAGGTATAACATAAGTTACTAATTTTGTCCAAGTTGCTTCATAAGTTCCATACTCTTATTTTTCATAAGAAATATTTTCTATTTTTTGTGATGGGTTCCTGATGCTACTAGTGCTTAAAACCATTTGAATTCTCTTAGTCCAAACAACAATGAAGATAATGAAAATGGTAATTAGATAGTATTAATTAGTTTTGATTAAAATCATTAATATTTTCTCTGTTTTATTAGTACTATTTTTATGTTGAGTTGTGTATATTTATTCGTTTGTTATTTTATTGACTGTAGGTGAAGATTAAAAGCTAATTTGTTGTTGAAGATGGAATCATGGCAATTTAGTGGACTCAATTTCTTAATATTTTTTGAGATTGTTATGTATGACATAATATATCTATTTTTAATGTTAGTAAGGCAATGTTTTCCATTACTAAGCAAAAATACTCTACAGTGCACTATGATGAACATTGTTTAACTATTGTTTTATATGATTTTTTGTAAGACTTTTATGTTAATTTTCAATATATAAGATACCTTTTATTCTATTTTAACTCTTAAATATATATATATATATATATATATATATATATATTATTGTATATTTATATTTGGTTAATTTTATAAAATAAAATTATAAATTATTACTTATTTTTATTGATCACAAAAATTAATATTTGTTACTGTTAAAATCTATACCAACAGAAATAAGTTGCCAGATAAATGTATAGCAACGGACAAAAGTCTGTCATTATACCCTATACAAAAATTACTGTAAGTATAAGGGAAATTATATACCACGAAAAAAAAACTCCGTTTGTATAGATAATTTTGGTTATCCCTACAGTTTTTATACTTTTACCTACAGATTTTTACCGTCACTAAAGATAAAAAATTTTGTAGTGAATATAGCAAAGCCATATTTCTTTCCACTTAGAGAGGTTATTTTCACTGGCCCAAAGAAATATATATGTTAGAGCTCAAGGGGCTTTGAGGTAGAGACCGAGTTCTTTGGGGTAAAAGAGTTCTTTATTTGTTTTCCCTATTGACAAGCGTCACACATGATTTCAGCTTTGTAACTAAGCTCAGGTAGACCTCTGACTAGTTGAAGTTTATTCAATTTTGAAATTAATCTAAGGTTTGCATGACCTAATCTTTTGTGCCAAATTTGTTTCTCTTCATTTACCAACATAAGACACTTAACCTCTTGTTTCTCTAAACTAAACACATTTATCCTATAAATGTTGTTTTGCCTTTGACCTGTAAAGACTACACATCCATCCTTCTAATTAATTGCCTTACATGTTTTTTGATTGAATAATATCATAATTTTTATCACTTAACTGACTAATACGTAAAAAATTCCGCTTAAAACCTTTAACAAACAAGACATCTTTAATAGAAGGGGAAGTACCATTACCAACTGTACCTTGACCAATAATCTAGCCTTTTTTCTTTCCTCAAAAAGTCACCGTTCCTCTTTTGCTCAATGTTAGTTCTTAAAACATAAACTTTTCTCCTGTCATATGCTGCGAGCATCCACTGTCCAGGTACCGTGATTGGGTTTTAACTTGATTGCTGAGGACATCTGCAACATGAAAATGTACAAAATCTAATGTTTTTGATGAAGACAAAAGACTATGAATAAAGATCAAGTTGCAAGCTCAAAATGAAATCAACAATCAAGTCAACTATTAGGAAACATAGAATTTAAGGTACTTGATAAAATCCAATTACATTTCAAATACAATAATATGAGAAACTTCTTATTTTAGAATATGCAGCAAAAGTATTTTCAAAGTATCAAAATACATAAACAAATATTTAAAAATTAAGTTTTTGACAAAAATCAATGTTGTATTCGACTACAACATCTTGTAGCCAAATACAAATACTAAGTCAGTAGAAAAATCTTCAAATCCGTATTCGATTACATGATGTTGTAGCTAAAACTGATATCAAGTCAGTAGCTAAAACTGAAGTTCTGTATTCGAATACAGAATGTCGTAGCCGAATACAAATAACAAGTCTATAGCTAAAACTGGACTTTTGTATTCGCCTACATCATCTCGTATTCGAATACAACTCAAGTCAGTGGCAAAACTCACACACTTGTATTTGACTACAAGGGATCGTATTCGAATACGAAGTTAAAATTTTGAATAAAAACTGAATGTTACCAAAGTGTATTCGAATACACTTAGGCTGTATTCAAATACAACTGCGAATCAATGCAATTTTTTAGTTCTGATCTCATCTGGATCATTGCATAAGTTCATTGATCTGAAGTGCTGTCTATGGAGTATAAATACCTCATAGCTTCAGCTTTAAAAAATCAATCCTACTACCAACTTAAGATAACTTTCTAAAATATTTGTGAACTTTTTCAAAGTTAAATTTTCATATTTTAAGTACTTGCACTACATTTTCACATCATTGAGAGAGGTTATCTGTTGTACTTGGAATCATGTTAGATTGTTATCATTTATACAATCTGTTATACCTTCTTGTTCTTATTTAAAAACATTCTTGTATAATCATTTAAATCATTATATTATTTGAAGAAAGTAATATAGTTTCTTCAAGTGTTGTAAACTAAGATAGTGGTGTGCTATCTTAGGTAAAGTGTTAGGAATTTGTAGTAGAAGTCTTTGTGTTACACTTGTACTAATTCTAACAAAATAGTGGAAAAATCTCTTGTGGTGTACAAGAGGACTGGATGTACCTTTGGTTGTAAGGAAAACCAGGATAAATTTATGTGTGCTTTACATTCTATCACATAAAAGTTTTCATACTCAATCACAATCAGAAAAATAATTCACAAAAACTCTACAAACTAGAAAAGTTTTAAAACACCTAATTCACCCCCCACCACGCCAAAAGACCATTTTTAAGCGCTTTTTTTAAAGCCTTTTACAGCCCTGTAGTATCTAGTGTTGTAAAAATATACAATAGCGCTGTTGAAAATAAAAAAGGAGCTGTAATATGTATATATATATATATAGCGTGTTTCTTATAATAGTTTTACCGCGCTTTTTTCAAAGAAGCGCTGTAATATGTACATATATATAGCGCGCTTCTTATACTAGTTTTACAGCGCGTTTTGAAAAAAAGCGTTGTAATAGGTCCATATCTATAGCGCACTTCTTATATTAGATTTCCAACGCTTTTTCAAAAAAAAAAGCGCTGTAGTAGGTCCATATATATGTTGGAACCAAGTTGGTTCTTTCAATCAAATTTTTGATGTTAACAAAAGTATTTTATGTAAATCATATTTTGACTTAGAAGAACAAATTAGAGGTTGTGCAGAATCAGAGGATGACACCACAAGAGGATACATCCAGAGGATGCTAGAGGATACCAGAGGATGGATCTAGAGGATACCAGAGGATGTCATCAAAGGCAAACATCAGAGGATATCATCAAAGGGAAGGAAAAATAACATCATCAGAGGATATCTTTCTTGGCCCAGATCAGAAGGAAGCAGAGTCTAGAAGGAGACCTGGTCCAAACAAGAAGGAAGCTTGTCAGAGGGAGACTTCGTCCAAACCAGAAGGAAACATATGTTAGACTTGGTCCAGACTTTGTCCTAATTAGAAGATAGCATGGTTGTGAATATAAGACTCAGTCCACACTTGGTCCAGACCAGAAGATAGCTTGGTCCAAAACATAAAACTTGATCCAGACTTGGTCTAGATCAGAAGATATAATTATCCAGAACATAAGACTTAGTCCAGACTTGGTCCAGAGCAGAGGATAAATGTCCATATTTAAAGATTAATGGTCCAAATTAAAATATCAAATGTCCAGATTAAAAAATCAATGGTCTAGATTAAAATATCAAATGTCCATATTAAAAGATCAATGGTCCGGATTAAAATATCAATGGTCTAGATTAGAAAATCAATGGTTCAGATCAGAGGATCACATAATGGCACAAATCAGATCACATGGCCCAGAATTGGTCGAGATCATAGGATCACAGAATGGTACAGATCAGATCACATGGTCCAGAGTTGGTCGAGTTCAGAGGATCACATAATTGGAACATATCAAAATACATGGGCCATAATTGGCCGAGATCAGAGGATCACAGAATGGTACAGATCAAATCACATGGTCCAGAGTTGGTCGAGATCAGAGGATCACAGAATTGGTATAGATCACATTATATGGTCTAGAGGTGGTCGAGATCCGAAGATCATACAGTCCAAAATTTAAATCATGATGCAAATCAGTGAGGACTTGATTAAAATTCGAAGAAGACTTGATTAAATTTTGATAGAAATTTGATCAAAGTATTAAGGGGATTTGATTCAAAAATTCACTAAAGACTTGAAAAAATTCGAATGCAATCTGAAGCTTAAAAGATACGATTTTTATTTAAGTGAAACAAGATTAGCCAACAGTATTTTCAAAGGAAACCTGAGCAAGATCAATATCGAATTTAAGCTTGGACAAAGCCCTATATGCAGCTATAAAAGAAGGCTTCAGGCAGCAGCATCATGCATCAAAAAACACAAGAACTCAAGCTTCATATTCAACACAATTCGAGAGTTCAAAAGAGAAAATTACTTGAGTGCAAAAGCAATATTTTCTAATTATTTTCGAGAGAGAAATTCAGTGAAACAATCAGCTTTCCAGAAGCAACAAAAGTGTGCAAGAATAAATGCAGCAATCAGCTTTCCAGAAGCAAATTTGCAGAGTTCCAAACCTTGTAATCTAACCCGATAGTGGTGCGAAATCCTTCGTCAATTTGGGTTGGTCAGATTGGTAGGAGAAGACTTGACTTGTAGAGTCAAGGTGTTTTTTTCATTCCTCAAAAGTCCAAGGTTGTCAGGCTGTTTGGGAAGACTGACTTGGAGGGTCAGTTGTTGTACTTCAAAGGTTTTGAATTAGTGGATTAAAGCCTTCATGATGAAAGGACTGGATGTAGCCAAGTTAATGGTGAACAAGGATAAATTGTTGTGTTCTTATGCTGTTATTAATCAAGTAAATCACGTCAACATTCAAAAAAACTGTAAAAAGATTCAAAGCTTGGCAAACACAATTCAACCCCCCTTCTCGTGTTTGCACCTTCAATTGGCATCAGAGCTCGGTCTCAAGACTGAGCACTTTACAGTGTTTGAGGAAAGCTATTGGAGGAAACATCAACAGACCACCTATGTTTGATGGGGAACGCTTCGAGTACTGGAAGGACAGGCTTAAAAGTTTCTTTTTCTCATTGGATCCCGAACTTTGGGACATTGTGGAAAATGGGTATACTGTTCCAAGATATGCTGATGGTGTTAAAATCCCCAGGAAAGATTTTGATGCTGACTAGAAGAAGATGTTTAAGTTACATCACAAATCCATAACGTTCATGATCAATGCAATCACATTCAAGGAGTTTGACAAATGCACTAACAAGAAAACAGCAAAGAGCATCTATGACAGTCTGGTTCTGACTTACAAAGGTAGCAAGCAAGTTCAAGAAGCAAAGGCCAACATTCTAGTCAAGAAGTAAGAGCTGTTCAAGATGGAAGAAGATGAAGACATTGAAGCAATGTTTTCTAGATTTCAAACTCTGGTGTCAAGATTAAGAGTACTCAAGAAGAGCTATACCACTGCTGACCACACGAAGAAAATCCTTAGAAGTTTGCCAACAAAGTGGAGACCAAAGGTCACTGCCATTCAGGAAGCAAAGGACTTGAACACTCTGAAGCTGGAAGAATTAATCAACTCCCTCAAGTCACATGAAATAGAGATGGAAGAAGATTAACCCAAGAAGAAGAATAAAACCCTAGCCTTAAAGTCCAAACGGAAGAAAGTTCTAAAAGCAGAAGTAGAAGCAGAAACAAAATCAGAAGATAGTGATTCTGAGGACCAGAATCAGAAACAGAAGTAGAAGACATTGCCTTCATAACCAAAAAGATTCTGAAAATGTGGCAAGGCAGAAGGATGAAGTTTCCCCAGAGGAATTCCAAGCAATCCAACAGAGGAAAGGATGAACAAGACAAGAAGAGCATCATATGCTATGGATGCAATGAACCTGGGAACATCAAGTCAGAATGTAAAAATCTGGAGAAAGGGAAAAATCAGAAGAAAGACTCCAGACCCAAGAAGAAGAATTTAATGGCAACATGGGATGACTCTAATGAATCCTCTGAAGATGAAGAAGCAGAATTAGCCATGATAGCTCACATACTTTATGCCTCTGGAATCAACTCTGAAAGTAAATCAGAAGAAGCAGAATTAGGGCTGATGGCTCATACTCATTCTGCCTCTAGATCCAACCGAGACTCTGATTCTGGAAGTGAATCAGAAATAGAACTGGCTATGATGGCTCACACAGACACTACCTCTGGATCCGATACAGAATCTGATTCTGAAATTGAATCATTAGAAGATGAAAAAGAGGTATTTTCTGAACTCACTCGATCTGATTTAATTACTGCAATGAATGATATTTAAACTATCAATAACAAATAGTCTTTAAAACTGAAAAAACTTAGGGAAGAAAATAAGACTCAAACCAAAGAAATTCATGTTTTAAAGAATCAAAATGCAGAATGTAAAATGGAAAATGCAACTCTTAAAACTAATATTGCTAAGCTTAAATCTGAAAACCTAACTCTAAAAAGTAATATTTGTTCAACATCAAATATTGTATGTAATTCTGATATGCATGAACAAGTTTTACAAGATTTTATTGTTAATGGTATGGAAAGAAGCAAATATGCTTCTATGGTTTATGGAGTTAGTAATAATGGTAAAAGAGGCATAGGATTTGATGAAACTGTAACTGTAACTAAACCTATTTCCTCTTATGTTTTATGTGTTGTTTGTGCTAAGAAAGGTCACTCCAAATTGTCTTGTCCCATGATAAAATCAAGGAAAGACAAGAAACCATTCAAGACTAACAAACATGGACCCAACCAGATTTGGGTACCAAAAGATAAAATTGTTTATGTTACAGATGTTCTGAGCAACCAAAGTGAAACACCAGTCATGGTACCTGATCAATGGATGCTGGCTACATATGAAGGGAAAAAGGTCTATGTTCCAACATCTACCAAACAGAACAAGAACCAGAATCATAGGAGGAACATGAAATATCAAAGAGATCACAAAAATCAGAACAGACAGAGAAATCATACATATCAACAAAACTGGAACTACCAGAAGAAACAAAGTTATCATGAGTTCCAGAATTATCAGAGGAACCTGATATATCAGCAGAAAGAGAAGAATCAGAATCAGGAGAGTTCTTCAAACACTCCAGTAAAATTCATCAAGACTACAAACCAGGCAGGGAATTCAAAGCCCTTCATCCAAACCATCTAATCACAGAACATACAAATTCCGAATCTGAAAATCAGAAACAAGAGGATTTTTAGAGTAAAACTGAAACTGTTGACATAGAGGTTACATCTTGATCTTGACCTGAAAAGTCAAAGCAAGAGGAAGCTGATGCAGGTTAACTAGAACCAGAGGAAACCGATGCAAGTTTACCAAAACTAGAGGAAGCTGATGCAGGTTTACTAAAACCAGAAGCTAATGCAGATCTACCAGAACAAGAAGCTGATGCAGGCAAAAGAATTTGGAAAAGCAGAAGCTACCAGCAAGCATACGAAAAATCTGAAGATAAGTCAGAAGGAAGATATAGATGGATCCTAGCAATGTAAGAAGAGTTAAACGAATGATGTTTGGGATCTAGTTCCAAGACCAGAAAAGAACATTATTGGAATCAAGTGGGTTTTCAGAAAACAAGCTGAATGAAAAAGGAGAAGTTGTCAAAAACAAGGCACGACTTGTTGCACAAGGCTACAGTCAGCAAGAAGGTATTGACTACACTAAGACTTTTGCTCCAGTGGCCAGGTTAGAAGCTATTGTATCCTACTTTCTTTTGTTGCTAATAATAACTTGTCATTATTCTAAATGGATGTTAAAAGCGCATTTTTAAATGGTTATATAAGTGAAGAAGTCTATGTTAAACAACCCCCCAGGTTTCGAAAGTTCTGAATTTCCAAACTATGTTTTTAAACTTAAAAAAATATTTGTATGGTTTAAAACAAGCACCTAGGGCATGGTATGATAGACTTAGTAACTTCTTACTTAAAAATGACTTTGAAAGAGGACAAGTAGACAATACTCTTTTTAGAAAATCAATAAAAGATGACATTCTGATTATTCAAGTTTATGTTGATCATATTATCTTTGGTTCTACTAATGGAATTCTCTGCCAAGAATTTTCTAAATCGATGCAGCAAGAATTTCAAATGAGCATGATGGGAGAACTTAAGTTCTTCCTAGGAATACAAATTCATCAAATTCAAAAAGGTATATACATTCATCAATCAAAATATACAAAAGAGCTTCTCAAGAAGTTTAAGATGAGTGACTGCAAACCTATGGCTACCCCAATGCACCTTACTTGCTCACTTGAAAAGGATGACTCAGGCCAAAAAGTTGATCAAAAATCCTACAGAGGTATGATAGGGTCTCTCCTTTACCTCACTGCTTCTAGACCTGACATTATATTTAGTGTATGTGCATGTGCACGATTTCACTCTGACTCTAGGGAATCCCATTTAACTGCCGTTAAGAGAATCCTTAGATACCTCAATGGCACTACCAACCTCACCTTCTTCTACAAGAAAACTCCTACATACAAACTAAGTTGATATTGTGACTCTGATTACGCCAGAGACAAACTTGAGAGAAAGAGCACAAGTGGAAACTGCACGTTCTTGGGAGATAATTTAATATCTTGGTCAAGCAAGAGACAAAGCACAATTGCCATGTCAACAGCAGAAGCTGAATATATTTCAGTAGTCGGATGCAGCTCTAACCTCATTTGGATGAAACATCAGCTAGAAGAGTACAACATCATGGAAACCAACATCCCTTTATACTGTGACAAAACATCAGCCATCAACCTAACAAAACCACTTCCTAACAAAACCATATCCTTCATTCTAGAGCCAAACACAAAGACATCAAACACCACTTCACAAGAGATTATGTTCAAAAAAGGACACTCAACATCCAGTTTGTAGACACTAACCATCAATGGGCTGACATATTCACTAAACCACTACATGAAGATAGGTCTGACTTCATCGAGAAAAACCTTAACCTTATCTTCATCCTTAACCGAATAGCTTAGTTTAATTTTTTTATGTATGTTAGTTTACTTTTATTGTCGTGTATTGTTTTAAAAATAATAATAATAATAATAATAAAATAAAATCAGAAGATGAAAAAAAAAGTCACAAGAGAAAAAAAATTAGAGGATCTCCTTTCTTCCTTCAAACCATTTTTGTTTGATGACAAAGGGGGAGAAGATGTATTTGATAAAGAATCTGGGGCATTAGACTTAGGGGGAGAAAAAGTCAAAATAAAGTTGAGTCATAGGGGGAGTCAAAGTCAAAAGAAAGAAAGAAAGTTATCAAAAATATAGAGTTTTGTCACCATCAAAAAAGGGGAGATTGTTGGAACCAAGTTGGTTCTTTCAATCAAAGTTTTGATGTTAACAAAAGTATTTTATGTAAATCGTATTTCGACTTAGAAGAATAAATCAGAGGCTGTGCAGAATCAGAGAATGACACCACCAGATGATACATCCAGAGGAAGCAACTAGAGGATAAAAATGCCACCAGAATGTTCGGCCAGAAGATACATCCAGAGGATGCCAAAGGATGGATCCAGAGGATACTAGAGGATGGATCCAGAGGATACCAGAGGATTTCATCAAAGGCAAACATCAGAGGATATCATCAAAGGGAAGGAAAAATAACATCATCAGAGGATATCTTTCTTGGCCCAGATCAGAAGGAAGCAGAGTTCAGAAGGAGACCTGGTCCAGACCAGAAGGAAGCTTGTTAGAGGAGACTCAGTCCAGACTAGAAGGAAACATAAGTCAGATTTGGTCCAGACTTTGTCCTAACAAGAAGATAGCATGGTTGTGAATATAAGACTCATTCCAGACTTGGTCCAGACCAGAAGATAGCTTGGTCCAGAACATAAAACTTGATCCAGATCAGAAGATATAATTGTCCAGAACATAAGACTTAGTCCACAGTTAATCCAGACTTGGTCCAGAGCAGAGGATAAATGTCCATATTTAAAGATCAATGGTCCAGATTAAAATATCAAATGTCCAGATTAAAATATCAATGGTCCAGATTAAAAGATCAATGGTTCAGATCAGAGGTCCCAGAATGGCACAAATCAGATCACATGGCCCATAATTGGTCGAGATCAGAGGATCACATAATGGTACAGATCAGATCACATGGTCCAGAGTTGGTCGAGTTCAAAGGATCACATAATTGGAACAGATCAAAATACATGGGCCAGAATTGGCCGAGATCAGAGGATCACATAATGGTACAGATCAGATCACATGGTCTAGAGTTGGTCGAGATCAGAGGATCACAGAATTGGTATAGATCACATTATATGGTCTAGATGTGGTCGAGATCCGTAGATCATACAGTCCAAAATTTAAATCATGATGCAAATTAGTGAGGACTTGATTAAAATTCGAAGAAGACTTGATTAAATTTTGATAGAAATTTGATCAAAGTATTAAGGGGATTTGATTCAAAAATTCACTGATGACTTGAAGAAATTCGAATGCAATATGAAGCTTAAAAAGATAAGGTTTGAAATTAAAAGAAACAAGATTGGTCAATAGAAATTGAAAATGCAATCTGAAGCTAAAAAGATACGATTTTTATTCAAGTGAAACAAGATTGGCCAACAATATTTTCAAAGGAAATCTGAGCAAGATCTATATCGAATTTAAGCTTGGACAAAGCCCTATTTGCAGCTATAAAAGGAGGCTTCAGGCAGCAGCATCATGCATCGAAAAACACAAGAACTCAAGCTTCATATTCAACACAATCCGAGAGTTCAAAAGAGAAAATTACTTGAGTGCAAAAGCAATATTTTCTAAGTGTTTTCGAGAGAGAAATTCAGTGCAACAATCAGCTTTCCAGAAGCAACAAAAGTGTGCAAGAATCAGTGAAGCAATAAGCTTTCCAAAAGAAAATTTGCAAAGTTCCAAACCTTGTAATCTAACCCGATAGTGGTGCAGATTCCTTCTTCAATCTAGGGTTGTCAGATTTGTAGGAGAAGACATAACTTGTAGAGTCAAGGTGTTGTTTTCATTCCTCAAAAGTCCAAGGTTGTCAGGCTGTTTGGGAAGACTGACTTGGAGGGTCAGTTGTTTTAATTCAATGGTTTTGAATTAGTGGATTAAAGCCTTCAGGATGAAAGGTTTGGATGTAGCCAAGTTAATGGTGAACTAGGTTAAATTGTTGTGTTCTTATGCTGTTATTTTCCGCTGTTAAGTCTGATTATTTATTAATCAAGTTAATCACAGCGACATTCAACAAAACAGTAAAAAGATTCAAAGTTTGGCAAACATAATTCAACCCCCCTTCTCGTGTTTGCACCTTCAATATATAGCGCGCTTCTTGTACTAGTTTTACAGCGCTTTTTTACAGCACTCTTTTAAAAAAGCACTGTAATAGGTCCATATATAGCGCGCTTCTTATACTAGTTCTACAAAGCTTTTTTAACAAAGCGCTGTAAAAGGCTTAAAAAAGCACTGTCTTTTTTATGGTATTATTATCAACTTCAAATATCACATTCAGTTTCTTGTTATCAACATTAAAATTCACATTCACAATATCAAAATTCATATTCTTATCAAAATTCACAATATCAATTTCTTATTCACATCAACAATATCAATTACCAGTTATTCACAATAGCAACATATTCACAATATGAATTACAAGTTATTGACAATAGCAACATATTCACAATATGAATTACATATTCACGGAACAAATATCATGTCAGTCCAGTAGCAATTTCTCCATCAATTTCTTTATTTATCCTACTGTAACAAAAAATTAAATAAACTAATTAAAATAATGATCAGTTCACACCAAAATATACAGTAATAAATTACAATTTCCAGCAATGTGAAACTCACCTATTAACAATTATATATACTTTCCTTCTTTTATTTCTATGAGATCACTTTCAGAGTATGTTGGATTGATGTTGTCAAAATACTATGCGATATAATATTTGAACATAAATAAGTTAGAATCAAATATATATATATGAAAATCAAAATATAATGAAAATAACGTACCGCTTATGGAATTATATGTTGATTCAGATCAACAATCTCCTCTATGAATCTTAATATATAGTATCTACAGTCTATGTTGTTAGTTTGACGCGGACACTATAAAATAAAACATGTAGGCCAATAAATATTTTTGCATTGATTGTAAATGAAAATTTAAAGGCATATAATTAAGCTCTATAACAAAAATTTCAAACCTTTATTGGAAGCCATGAGATGTTGTTTGACTTATTCTTCGACACTGAAGCACCCCTTTGAGCGTGGAAAATTTGCAAAGCACAATCAAATAAATGTGATTATTATTCAATGACCAAACACATTATTTATATATGTAAGAAATAAATGAATATTACTTACGTGTCGAAGATGTTTTTTATATCAGGGTGATTGTTATAATGATTGTGCAATGGGTCTAAATAATATATAATTTCAGAGGTTGCATTGATGGCAAACAACACCCATTGTTGCCTACAACAACAAAAATTTGGATGGCAAATTGGTTTACACAATTGATAAAGTATCATAAATTAAAAAAGATATAGATAAAGTATCTAATTACGTACCCTGAGTTATATGGTGCCAAAAACAACTTATCCATCTCTTTATTTGCTAAAAGTATATCAACTACATTCTTTTTTACATTAACTGGATCAAGCTTAAACATGGATATTTTATGGGGAGATAAGAATGCAAATCTACTGGTCAATTTGCGCATGCAAACCAACTTTTCATACAAAAACCATCAATGAAAATATAAAATTAGATTAATTATCAATAAATGTGGCATTGATGCAATTAAAAAGTAATTTTTATCTCCAAGTATTTCATATATTTGCTCTTTGTGATTGAGAAGTTCATATATTTGCTCTTTGCCAAGTATTTCCACAAACTCATCTTCAAAAATACCTTTTTCCATGCTTATGATACGTGTATCATTATTGCTCTCCATATTCATCTTTATTTTTATGTCAAGACATAACTCAAATTGAGAAAGGCGTGGATGACTTATTTTAGGAGCAGCAACTGATTTTTCTCGATCCAGTTTTTAAATTTTGGAAGATTTATTTTTACCACGGACCTGCACCTGTGGTGCAGCGGGTTTATTTTTTGGTTGAATCTGAAAAAAATGAGGTTGATCAGTTTGTTAGCTATTATAGTAAGCTAATCATTTCGTATACAAATGATGTATATGTCAAACCTTTTCTGCCTTTTCTGGTGAAGTGACAGACTCGTTACGAGGGATCTTCTTATCATTCCCTTTAGCAAGAATCTAAATAAATGTGAAATTAAAAGCGGAAAATCAGCAATTAAACATAATCAATCATAATCATACAACTAAACATACATAGCAATTAAAACATAACTCTTCTATGCCAACAAGATTTTTCGGCCATGCCACGTAGCTACCTATTGCTTCTCCCAAAAATTTCATATCTCCGTCGTTGTTGGGGATAGGAAACGGTGCAAGTGCTTCTAAAGCTATCATAGGTGACACTTTAACATGGCCGACAGGGACGAGATTGTTGTGAAATACTTCTCCCAATGTATTGTACAATGTTCCTTTCCCAACCATGCGACGAGTAGGGGAAGACAAGTATAGCAAGCAATGTGAAACACCCTAAATCAATGATTAATACATAAGTATGTGAAACAATTAGGTTGAATAAATTTCTTATTTTGTTAAGTAATTAATTACCTTCGGGAGACTTTTATGACCAATGTTGCAACTTCCATTTTCACTATCTAGTTGTATTTCACGTTGACCCTCTGGAAGTTGCTTTTCCTTATCCTTTTTAACCAAATATGAAACTTGCTCCGATAGGGTTTTCAGCGCTTCCAATACTTGCTCATTCGAGGGATTTGTGCGCTTCTCATGTGAAAAATAAATTTTGGGAGTCGCGCCAAATCCCTTACCCCTAACACAGCCAGAATATTCAGGAACATTGAATACCTTGCCAATGATGTCCGTGCAGCTAACTTGTTTACTCTCATCTTGATTTTCAGAACATTGTTCTAAATTTTCCTAAAACACATGTAGTATAAAAAAGATAAGTTCAACATCATTTTAAAAAGACAATATTAAAAAATATTAAAGTGAGAGTATACTTACACATTGTTGGATAACTTGTTGAACATTTTCATTATCCATGATTTCATCTTTATTCAATCGAGCCTCCTTCCACAAGATATGACGACTCAATGGTTGATCGGATTTCGTCTCTTGAAGCTATTTGTTAAGACATAAACAAAATATTAGTTAGAAAGTATAGTTTATAATCTACCACAATGTATAAAATTAAAGTGATGTTTACTTACAATTTTTTGCTCTAAACGTGCATACCCCATACTCGATTTTTTGTATGGATGTACTAGATTTTTTGCTCTCTCCCGATTTGTTGTACTTATACTCTATATATAAATAAAAAAAATAACATATGTGTAAAAATATACGATATGAATATAACACATATGCATGCTAATAAATTAATATTACCACAAATGCGGGGTCTGCACGTTTAGGTACAAAAGCGCTTCACTCTTCATTTGATATATAATGTTTGTATATTTGTGGAGCTTCATCATTCAAATTTCCATCACGATATCTTAAGCAGGAATTTGACACATGAGATCTAAATCCTCTGTGTATTTTTCCAGGAACTCTAAGCACATTAGTTTTTCGCACATCTTCAACGTTAAAAGTTGACTGCAAACCAAATAAAGAAAGAGTTTAAATAAAGTATTTCAATGGAAAAAATTATAAGTAACAAAAAAGTGGAGTAAAAAAGTTACTTGTATATCACTCCACAATATTTCTTTAGCATCCTTCAAAGCTTTATATCTCCAATCATCAATTGTTATTGGAATATTTTGACGAACAACAGCACCAATGTAACTTACCATCATTGAACTGTTGGGCTCAATCGGCTGGCCACTTTGATTCCATCCACCTAATAAACACATAGAATAAGTGCTTGCTTTCAAAAAAGAAAAAAAAATAAATTCTAAACAAAAGTATAGTATATATATACCTCAAATTTTATTCCACTACTTCTTGCTTTGATGACTTTTTGCATTATAGTTGCCCCACGTTTCACTTCATTTTCATAACCTTTAGTGTTGACAACTTCAGTGTTTACAACGTCAATATTGACAACTTCATCATGTTGACAACCTAAATCGTTATTGGAATCCATTTATCTACACATTTCAACAATATAAGTTCAACATGCAGTTTAGTGGTAACAACATATTGAATAAATACAACATGCACTATAAATTTAGCGACAACAAGATATTAATAACAATACTTGTAGTTTAGGGTTACGGCTTCGCAGAAATACAAGTAGAAATGACTTGTGAAGCGAGAAGAGGGCACTAGGGTTCGACAAAGAGTGCTTTAAAAAACTAAATAAAAAGCGTCTTAAAAACCTTTATGGTTCGTAGAGATAGTACGTAGTGAAAATGGAGAATAATGAAAACAGAAAGTACGTAATGAAGATGGACAGTAGGGTTCACACTAGGGAGAAGAGGGTCAGGTTCTTATGGAGAATAATGAAGATGGAGAGTACATAATGAAGAAGGGTTTCACACTGCCAAGTTCGTAGGGAAAATACGTAATGAAGAAGAAAATCAAGAGTCAATTTCTTATTATCAGTTTACATAATACTTTAAAAAACCCTTTTACAACGCTTTTCCAAAGAGCGCTTTAAAATACCTAACCTATTACAGCGCTTCCACAAAAAGTGCTTGAAAAGACTATATAAAATGCGCCTTAAATATTCTTTTACAACACTTATAGACACACTATATAAAAGAAACTATATGAACATTTTACAGCGCTTATGGGCGAAAGCATTGTAAATTTTTGTAATTGTAATTTATTTTTTTAAAAGCCTTCTACAACGCTTATGGACAAAAGCGCTGTAAATGTTTTGAAATTTAATTTTAAAAGCCTTTTACAACGCTTTTGGAAAAAAAACACTGTAAAATACCAAACATATGGATATAAAATAGAATATGTATATCATTTTAATCTTACGGATAGAGTAGTGAGATAATATTATCCATACTCATGGATACCAATTGTCATCTCTAAAATAATATATAGTATTAATTAAATAATATAATTAAAAAAATTATAAATTAAAATTAGTAATGGGAAAAATTATTTAAAAAAATTAGTATAAAAAAATTAGCATAAATTAGTATAATTAAAAAAAATTAAAATTACTTATGAGTTCAAATTACATGACTTATGGGCAAAATAATTTTTTTTCCAAATAATTAATTAAATACCTATATATCAATGCTAAATTACATGATCAGTTCAAGTTCTGGCAGAAAATCAGTACTATAAGCAAATACAGTTCAAGCTAAATGCTAAATACTCAGTTCTGGTAGGTAAAATAAATTGCTAATTAGTATAAATTACATGAACCTAGTTCTGACTACTAGAGTGACT
Source organism: Cicer cuneatum (assembly GCA_037974295.1). NCBI lineage: Eukaryota > Viridiplantae > Streptophyta > Magnoliopsida > Fabales > Fabaceae > Cicer > Cicer cuneatum. The sequence goes on along the minus strand of JBBPBO010001985.1, from coordinate 31,797,340 downwards.
CCGCTATTTTGCATAGTAGTTTGATCATCTTGTTTTGTGGTATAAAATGTATAGCCTTTAATTACATAATCGGTGTAAGAAAAGAGATGTAAACTCGGGCCATTTGCTAGCCACCTCAATCTCTCTGAAATTGAAGCGGGGTCTATATCAAACTTTAAATTAATGTGATTTTTTAGCCATGTTATAAAACTTCAATTGTGCTCTCGTTTTATCTAAATTTTTATTCCTATTCATGTTCAAACTAGATAACTGATCAATGTGTATTGTAACATACGGTTAAACCTCATCATCATTGTGCAGAACATACAATTGTGCCTGCTCCCATTCTGTCCTTGATATAGTCATTACTCTCTTTCCAATTATCCTTTCTCCTATTATTCTTCCCGAATGACGAGACATATGATTCAACATTGGATAGATATTTAGTACAAAATTCAGGAACTTCTTCGACAATATATCGTTCAGCAATACAACCTTCGAGTCGACTTCTACTTTTTACGTACCCTTTTAATATTTTCATATATCGTTTTATCGGATACATCCATCTCATGTAAGCTGGCCCACAAAGTTGTGTCTCCTTAACAAAATGAACAGTAAGGTGAAACATTATATCAAAAAACGAGGGTGGGAAATACATTTCAAGCTCACACAAAGTAACAAAAATTTCCCTATGCAATGTCAGTAATTTTTTAGGATCGATCACTTTACTACAAATTTCCCTAAAGAAGAAACATAATTTAGGTATGGCTCGTCGAACTTTTTCATGTAAAATTGAACGTATACCTATTGGTAGCAATTTACATAAAACAATTTTTTAATGCTTTTTAATGTTTGAACTGTATCCTTCTGGAACTTTAACTTCGTGTAGAAATTTACATAAAACAATTTTTTTCCTTTCTAGATAGAGTATGAGCGACTGGAGGTAGATATGTGCGATTTTCTTTCTTTACAGGACCCAATTCATTTCTTATTCCCATATCGACCAATTCCAATCTTGCATTGATGTCATCCTTAGACTTTCTTGGAACACTAAGTAACGTACCAATAACACTATCAAATACATTTTTTTCAATATGCATCACACCGAGAAAATGTCTTATATACAATGACTTCCAATATGGAAATTCAAATAAAATTGACTTTTTCTTCCACCTAGTTTTGAAAAGCTCTCCCACAAAAGGTTTGCCAAATTTATTGGTTAAACCTTGTACTTTTTCCAATATTTGATATCCAATCAGTGCTAAAGGAGCAGTACCTTCCTCTGATTTTCCATTCAATGCATTTCTCCACCCATGATAATGATGACTAAAAGGTAAAAATCTACGATGTCCAAGAAAGACATTCTTCTTACAATGTTTCAACCGCATTCAATCTATACTATCTTCACATATAGGACATGCACACTGACGCTTCATACATAACCACGGAGGTAGGTTATAATGTTGGAACCAAGTTGGTTCTAAGTACTTAGGATTTTGATGTTTACAAAAGCTTTTCGATACTAAGTCTTCTGCCTTGAGCCTCCTTTTATAGATGCAGATTAGGGTCTCTTCGAAGCTTAATTTCGAGCTGTATCTTGCTGCATTCTCTTGCAAAAATAACTTGGCCAATCAGGTTTCATATAAATAAAAAACATATCTTTTTAGCTCCAGATTTGCTTTCAAAAATAACTTTTACCAATCCTGACTTTAATTAATTCTGAACCAAATCTTCCTTCCCGCCAATAGCTTCTGAACTCCCATACGACTTCACTTTATATTTGTAACAAATCCTTTTAATACTTTGATCAAATTTAATTAAATCTCCACCAATTATCATCATGATTAATTCTGGACCGTTTGATCTTCTGCTCTAGTCCACATATGGACCATACTAAGTGATCTGCTGTGATCCTCTGATTTCGGCCAACCCTGGACCACACTTTTTGATCTTTTGATCTTCTGATCTTGGCCAACCTGGACTTGCAAACTGATCTGTTGTGATCCTCTGATCTCGGCCAATGGTGGACCACACGTTCTGACCTTCAGAAAAGATTTTGTCACTAAACTAATCACTTGACGGCACTAAGCAAAAGCTTTACTAATGATGCAGATTGACGTCACTAAGCAAAAGCTGTTCGATACTAGGATTTTGAAGAACCTATTCTAGACATGCAGAAAATATTTTGTCACTTAACTAATTACTTGACGGCACTAAGCAAAAGCTTCACTAATGATGAATTAAACCTAAAGGTTCTAAGATCATTAACAAGAGCATGGCAGCCTAAAGTGACAGCAATCTCTGAAAAGAAAAGCTTATCTAAGATGTCACTCTCTGTACTTTTCAGAAAACTCCAAGAACATGAAATTGAACTTGGAAGATTGGAAAAGAATGAAAGTCTAGAAAAGAAGATAAAGAGCATTTCCTTGAAAATAGAGTCAAAAGAACTGATGAATGAAGAAAACTCATATGAAGATGAAAATATCACCTTCCTGGTTAAAAAGTTCGGTAAGTTTCTTCAAAACGATAAAACATTTAAGAAAAAGAAAACCTTCAGGAAGAAAGATGTCTCCACTACAAATCAAAATTTCACTTGCTTTGAATGTGGGAAACAAGGACACATAAAAGCATAATGTCCTAACATTACCAAGAAAAATGCTACCAAAAAGAAAGATTTCAAAAAGGCATATATAGCATGGGAGGATAATGATGTAAGTTCAGAAAATGACGAATAAGCAAACATTGCTTTAATGGCATCCCACCAATCCAATGATGAAGAATAGGTTAGTAGTAAAAATACTTGTTATAATAACGATGATTCATGTGTTGAGAATAGTGATGCACAACAAGCACAAAAAGAAATACTTATGGAATGTAGAACTCTGTACAAACTAGTGTCAACTCATAAGTAACAAAATTTATCTCTTAATGAGAAGATTGACACTATGGACCAAGATTTTGAAAAACTAAAACAGAATTCTACAAGCAATAAGTGTGATTCACTTTCCTTTAGAATTTTCCAAATGAAGAGTTATTGAAAGATATGAAAAAGGACAAATTGTATTGGAAAATATACTTAACATGCAAAGATATTCAAATGACAAAAGCGGACTTGGTTATTCAAAGTTTGATAAACCAAGTACTAGTAAAACTATCTTTGTCAAAGCAAGTAACGAATCCAACAATGAGAAAGTAATAGTTGTTCAAAAGAATCATCATTGTTCTAAGAAAAATATTATTCAAAAGAAACTTCTTTTGCCTAAATATAAAAGAAAAAAAGTCCTACATGTTTTTATCGTGGTCTTAATGGTCACACACCTAATACTTGTCACTTTAGAAACGTTGGTGTTCCACATGAGCATTATGTGTGGGTCAAGAAAGGTACTAATATTCAAGGACCCAAAGCACCTTGGGCACCTAACAAACTATAATCTTGTTTTGTAGGAATACACACAAAGTACTTCTAATACGTGGTACTTAGATAGCAGATGTTCAAAACACATGACCGGTGACAAAACCAGCACTAACTCTTGAATCAAAAGGCTATATGATCTATGGAGATAACAATAAAGGAAAAAATTTGGGCATTGGAAAGGTTGGTATTGCTCCATCTCCTTCAATTGAAAATGTCCTCTAAGTTGAAGGATTAAAACACAATCTCATAAGCATAAGCCAGCTTTGTGACAAGGGTTATAAAATAACTTTCAACAAAGATGAATGTATTATGCAAAATGGGGTAACGGGTGAAATTCAGTTTGTTGGTAAGCGTTCTAAAAATATTTTTACAGTTAATCTTGATGATTTATCCTTAAGAATGAAATGTCTTATGGAAAGTGACAACAATGATGCATGGCTATTGTGACACCCTAAATACTAAATTTATTTTAAATTTTTTTCTGCTAATTTTAATTTAAAAATAATAAAATATAAAAAAAATTTATAAATAAACTTTCAAACGTTTTTTTTAATGCAAAAAGTATCACTTAATCATGAACATCTCATATTAATTCAAAGTTTCCATCAACTTAACAACTCGAAGTCATAACAGTAGTCAATTAAATTCTTTTCTGAAGCACACATACATAAGTTACTGATAATTGTAAATGTAGTCCCAACCCGATGTCACTATCAGAGCGGAAGTTCCCAAAAATAAAAGATGTTCAAATATGAAGTTAACATAAGGAAGATAATAAAAGTCTTCAAGATAAGACGACTTCCTACACTCTGAGAGTATTAGTCTTCACCTGCAGCTTGGAGCTCATCTGTGTCCATCGCAAACGCCAAACACAAACAACGAGGGGTGAGTATCGAAATTATGTAATAGTACTATGTAAACGAGAAGAACAAGTAAGTAATCAAATTAAACAAAAACTGAGAAACATTCAAGAAGATAATATCATAGGTTAATCTAATTCAATCACAAGAAAACAGTCACAGGGATAAAATGTTATATGTCCTATACTCTATACTTCTTCATCACTTGGTATCATTCTACTCTAAAGTACTTGGTTATGAGGCCTGATACTATGCCACTACATGAGTTGACAAAAAATTCATGAATGGCCAAGTCCTCATAGATCCCCTCAATTCAACCCGACACACATATACGCGATGGTCGGGGTACTCTTGTTTTGCACGGTAGCTCCTGACCTTAGGGAATAACCCACTAATCCACTTAGGAATTCCCAACTAGATGTACCCCCAAGGTCTATCAGTCTTACCTTACGGTTCGACTGTAGCCCTCCACGATCAGGCTCATTCAGTTGTACTTCCCCGAATCACTAGGTTTGTCAAACCCTCCCTATATGATGACAAAATAATCCTCACTCAAAAACTACAACATCTGTCTCATACTTACTCGATTATCACAACTCATTAATTTTCAGTTGGACTTCACAATATTCATCATTATATATATATATATATATATATATATATTAGTCAATCAAAATATTTATATAAAATCCCAATATTTATTTTACACTACTCACAATACACAGTTCAATCTCGTCAATCACATAATAAGAAATCAAACACGTGGCATATTCAAGTAATATCATAACTTCAATCAAGTAACAAGAACACTCAAGTACATAGCATTTGTACAATAACAATCAGCATAAGGTTTCATAAAACCAGACAGCATGCAATCTTGATATAAATAAATTCACAGCAATTCTATAGGTTGCTAAAATATATTTTAGTCCTCACTATTACTATTCATATATTATTAATTAATTATTATCACTCAATAAGGCTCGACCACACGTAGTAAGCCCCAGATGAATATCTGGGAATTACGGTATTCCCGTTCATCTCATGTCATTTTATACTTATAATATCGAACGTCATCTCACAATATCAAGTTTCAAGAAAGTGATCATGACATTGGAGTTCGAGGTAAGCCTACAACAAAGTCCATAGAGATGTTATCCCACATCCATTCGGGAAAACTCAAAGGTTGCATCAAGCCTGAAGGTTTCTAGTGTTCTACCTTAGATTTTTGACAGGTCAAACAAGCATATACAAACTCAACAACATCTTTTTTCATCCTTGGCCACCAAAATATCTTCTTCAGGTCCTTATACATCTTTGTGGCTCCAGGGTGAATACTTAGACAACTCCTATGTCATCCCTCTATGATTATCTTTCTTAACTCCTCTACATCGGGTGTACAAATTCTATCATTAAATCTCAAAATTCCATCCACACCCATTTTAAAATCAGGTTTTCTCCTTTGGTCCATCAGCTATAACTTATCCAAAAGTTATAAGTCCAACTTCTAACTCTTTTCAATCTCTTCTAGTAGTCCACTGGTCACCTTTAACATTCCCAATTTAATACTTTCTGGTGTCAATTCACAAACCAAGCTAAGGTCTCTAAATTGTTCCAACAACTCACTATGCTTAACCATTAAATAGGACACACTTAAATGCTTCCTACTCAAGGAATTGGCCACTACATTTTCCAAGGTGATAGTTAAGTTCAAAATCAAAATCCTTAAGAAATTCCATCCACCTACGATGCCTCATATTCAATTCCCTCTAGTCAAAAAGAGTTTTTAAGGCTCTTATGGTCACTAAAAACCTCAAATCTAGATCTGTACAAATAGTGTCTCCACATCTTAAGTACAAAGACAACTGCTGCTAGTTCTAAGTCGTGGGTAGGGTAGTTCCTCTCATGAATCTTCAATTGCCTAGAAGCATACGCTATGACTTTTCCATCTTGCATAAGAACTCCACCTAATCCTGAACCGCACGCGTCACAATATACTACAAATGGGTTTCTCGGGTTAGGTAACACTAAGATCGGTGCAGAAGTCAAACGTTTCTTAAGCTCTTGGAAACTATTCTCACAATGGGTATCCCACACAAACAATTCCCCTTTTCAGGCCAACTTGGAGAATCCTTCTAACCTGTCAGTCCTAGAAAACTCCTAATCTCAGTCACTGACTTTGGTGCTTTCCATTGTAAGACACTTTCTACCTTACAAGATCAACAACTATTCCTCCGTTTGAAATACATGTCCTAGGAAACTTACTTCCTCTAACCAAAATTCACACTTAGACAACTTGGCAAATAATTGTTTTTCCTGAAGGGTTTGCAAGAATATCCTTAAATGTTCACCATGCTCTTCCTTAGTATTAGAGTACACTAAGATATCATCTATAAACCCAACCACAAATGAGTCTTGGTAAGGATGACAGATTCGGTTCATGTAATCCATAAACACCGCTGATGCATTAGTAACACCAAAAGGCATGACCAAATACTCATAGTGGCCATAACGGGTCCTAAATGCAGTTTTTGAGACATCAAAAGACATCACCCAAATCTAATGGTAACTTTATCTCATATCGATCTTACTAAATACGCAGGATCCTTTCGATTGGTCCATAAGATCATTTATCCTATGTATTGGGTACTTATTCTTGATTGTCACTTTATTAAGTTGGCAGTAATTTACACACAACCTCATAGATCCATCCTTCTTTTTAACCAACAACACAGGTGCACCCTATGGTGACACACTAGGTCTTATAAATTGTTTATCAAAAAGTTCCTCCAATTGTTTCTTAAGCTCAGACAATTCTAAGGGAGACATCCTATATGGTGCCATTGATATGGGTCCAGTACCTGGTACAAGGTCAATGTTAAACTCAACCTCACGCTCTGGTGGTAAACTATTGACATCTTCAGGGAATTCACGCACAACAGGGACATCTTGTACTACTACTTTTTCTTCAAGTTCCAACACAGATAAGATCATGTATAACTGGGCATCTTCTTTCAAGAGTGCCTTCACTTGGTTGGCGGATATATTACTAGGCTTCTCTCTCTCTCTCGCTTCTGGTTCCATGAATTCAATAATTTTACTAAAAAAGTCTACGCGGACTCAGTTAGTAGATAGCCAATCCTTACCAAGGATCAAATCGACTAGACGCAAGGGTAAACACACTAAGTCAACTCTGAAGTCCTTTCCACACACATGGATAGAAATTTCATGAAAAATACTACAGGTGTCAACAGAGTAATTAGTCGGGGTATTCACAATCAAATCATAATGTAAGCAAGACACAGGTAGCCCTAAACGTCTAACACAATCAAGGGACACAAAGGAATGAGTAGCACCACAATCAAATAGCACAAACAAAGGAGTATCACTTATGAGACACGTACCTTCGATCAAGTTGTCTTTCTCAAAAACTCCTGAACCACTAAGGGCAAAGACTATTCCATTAGATATAGGTCGGCTGGCTTGGGAACTCTGGTTTCCAGATTGGAAAGTCTTTTTTAGGTAGGGGCATGTGGTGCTGATGTGGCCCTGTTGTTGACAATTAAAACAAGTAACTGTAACATCTCTACACTCAAATACCATATGACCTGGCTTACCACACTTGTAACTTTGAATAGGAGTAGTTGGATCATTGTTGTTGCTCGACACTTGACTTCTGTTATTGCTATTCACATAACTAACTCATCTTCCATTCGGGTTTCCTCTACCACCCCCATATCTATAACTGTTTTCATTTCCTTTTCCATTACCATTACCATTTCCTCTTCCAGTTGAAGAACCGTGTTAGTGATAATTCGAACGGCTTTCAGATTTACTAAGAGGGAAAGAGTAAGGTTTTCCCCTATTATGATGCATAAGCCTCTTGTCCTTCATGGTTCTAGTGTTTCGATAATGTGCCTTTTTAGCACGACTATCCTCATCATAGATCATACTCTTATTCACTAGGGTAGGGAAGTCGCGGATCTCTTGCATTCCAACCTGCTTCTTGATCTCTGGTCTGAGTCCTATTTCAAACTTGATGCACTTAGACTTTTCTCCTGCTTCTCCTACATAGAGTGGATAGTACCTGGACAACTTCTCAAACTTAACGGCATCTGTCACTGACATATTTTAAGGTGCAAACACGAGAAAGAGGGTTGAATTGTGTTTGACTCACTTGAATAGTTTTTGGTTTTAAAAAAAACCAGTTATGTATGAATTAAAACAGAGTTAGCAGCGGATATAAATTAAACAAAAACTCAAAATTTTATACTGGTTCACCATTCACTAGGCTACGTCCAGTCCCTTCACTTTGAAGGACTTCACTAATTCAAAAACCTTAAATTACAAAGTACCACTGACCCTCCAAGTCAGTCTTCTCAAAAAACCTAACAACCCTAGACTTTTGAGGAAAAGAACCTTGAATCTAATTGCTAAGTAATCTACTACTCCTTCTGACTCCCTCAGATTGTAGACTCTACTTCAACAACTTAGACCTAACACCTTGAATCTAATTGCTAAGTAATATGCTACTCCTTCTGACTCCCTCAGATTGTAGACTCTACTTCAACAACTTAGACGTAACACAAGGGAAAGAAAAACTTAGCGTACTTGCTTCTGGAAAGCGGATACTCACAATTGACCTCACTGAAAACTCAAGTACTTTGCTTTTGGAAGTGTATGACTCTCAAGTATTTTTGATACAAAGTCTTCTGCCTTTAGCCTCCTTTTATAGATGAACTTTAGGACTTCACTGATGCTTTACTTCTAGAGTGTATTTAGATTAATCTGTTTTGAGCATTTTGCTCCACTTCTATTTTGAGCATGCTTTTAGCTAGATTCTGTTTCTCGAGTCTTTTGTTCCAATTCTGTTTTGATCATTTTTCTCAGATTCTATTTTTAAGCATATTTTTAGCTAGACTCTATTTCTCGAGTCTTTTGCTTCAATTCTGTTTTGAGCATTTTTCTCTAACATATTCCTCTGATAATCATCCTCTGGTGACGTCATCCTCTGATTTCTACTTCTGGTGACATCATCCTCTGATTTATGCTTCTGGTGACGTCATCTTCTGGTGAAATGATCCTCTGATTTATTCTTCTGGTGACGTCATCTTCTGGTGAAATCATCCTCTGATTTATGCTTCTGGTGACGTCATCTTCTGGTGACATCTTCTGATGACATTTTATATAATAGTTCTAAGTACAAAATAAGATTACATGGAGTGCTTTTGTAAACATCAAAATCGTAAGTACTTAGAACCAACTTCGTTCCAACAATATTACCTTGTTCTAACTTGATAAATTCCATTTCCTTCCTATTGCGGATTTTGTCAGCAAAATACTTGACTAGGAACATGTTTCTGAATACTGTCCAAGTAATTGCAGTCCCTGCATTATCTAAACGTTGACGCACATTATCTCACTAATGTTCAGCTTCTTCTATCAACATAAAAGTTCCCAAATGCACTTTTTGACCTTCGAGACATGCCACTCCTCTAAAAAATTTCTCAATCTCTTGCAACCACTTCTGAGCTCCATCCGGATTATAGTGGCTTTCAAATGATGGAGGATTAGCCTTATCGAATCGATCCATCACCATGAACTCATTTATTTGCACATTTCCTTGATCACCAGTGTAACTATTAGCTTGAGAAACAGCTTGAGCAGCAACTTGTGCAGCTTGGGTTGCAGCTTGTGAAGAGGCTTGCGCAGTAGCTAGGGATTCAGCCAAAGCCTGAAGAGCATGCGCTGTAACTCCTGCCATGGACTCTAGAGCCTTAGAAATTGCAGCGTCATTCCTCCCACTAGCCATCACTACCTACATCAATCAGATAGGCCAATTGAATATAGTGGGCTACTTAGGGAGAAAGGAAACTAACTTAGTTCTACACTACTAACACAATAACAATTATAGTAACAACACACACATAACAGAGCACACAAGGAACATACCGAACACATAACACACTTACGGTCTGATTGGACAGACCTGCTCTTATACCACTAATGTGACACCCTAAATCCCAATTTTCTTTTTAAATTTTTTTTCTTCTAATTTTAATTTAAAAATAATAAAATATAAAAATATTTATAAATAAACTTTCAAACTTTTTTTTAAGGCAAAAAGTATCACTTAATCATGAACATCTCATATTAATCCAAAGTTTCCATCAACTTAAAAACTCGAAGTCATAACAGTAGTCAATTAAATTCTTTTTTGAAGCACACATACATAAGTTACTGATAATTGTAAATGTAGTCCCAACTCGATGTCACTATCAGAGCGGAAGTTCCCAAAATAAAATATGCTCAAATATGAAGTTAACATAAGGAAGATAATAAAAGTCTTCAAGATAAGATGGCTTCCTACACTCTGAGAGTATTAGTCTTCAACTGCAGCTTGCAGCTCATCTGCGTCCATCCTAAACGCCAAACACAAACAACGAGGGGTGAGTATCGAAATTATATAATAGGATAATGTAAACGAGAAGAACACATAAGTAATCAAATTAAGCAAAACCTGAGAAACAGTCAAGAACATAATATCATAGGTTAATCTAATTCAATCACAATAAAACAGTCACAGGGATAAAATGTTATGCATGTCCTATACTCTATACTTCTTCATCACTTGGTACCATTCTACTCTGAAGTACTTGGTTATGAGGCCTGATACTATGCCACTACAAGAGTGGACAGACAATTCATGAATGGCCAAGTCCTCATAGATCCCCTCAACTCAACCCGAGACACATATACGCGACAGTCGGGGTACTCTTGTTTTGCACGGTAGCTCCCGACCTTAGGGAATAACCCACTAATCCACTTAGGAATTCCAAACTAGATGTACCCCCAACGTCTATCAGTCTTACCTTACGGTTCGACTATAGCCCTCCACGATCACGCTCATTCAGTTGTACTTCCCCGAATCACTAGGTTTGTCAAACCCTCCCTATATGATGACAAAATAATCCTCACTCCAAAACTACAACATCTATCTCATACATACTCGATTATCACAACTCATTAATTTTCAGTTGGACTTCATAATATTCATCATTATACATAGATATATATCAGACAATCACAATAAAATCTCAATATTTGGTTTACACTACTCACAATACACAGTCCAATCTCGTCAATCACATAATAAGATATCAAACAGGTGGCATATTCAAGTAATATCATAACTTCAATCAAGTAACAAGAACACTCAAGTACATATCATTCATACAATAACAATCAGCATAAGGTTTCATAAAACCAGACAGCATGCAATCTTGATATAAATAAATTCATAGCAATTCTATAGGTTCCTAAAATACCTTTTAGTTCTCACTAATACCATTCATATATTATTAATTAATTATTATCACTCAATAGGGCTAGACCATACGTAGTAAGCCCTGGATGAATATTTGGGAATTTCAGTTTTCCCGTTCATCTCATGTCATTTTATACTTATAATATGGAACCTCATCTCACCCCTTACCTTGGCTAAAGATTTTTCTCAACGAAGTTGATCCGTTGATGTAATGTGTCGTGTCTTCGCCAATCACCGTCTCTAACAGCCTAGTCTTTGAAATCAATGTATTATTTTGGTATTAAGAGTTGCAACTGGATGCAACAGGGCAGTAGTCAATTCAATTTTTCTCCCTAATAGAACATGGAAAGAGGGGCACGAAATGCACGAAAGCCTTCTTCATTCACTTATATACCTATCTATACCTACTAGTAGTATTAGGTATATTATTAGGCTTATTATCAGACCTATACACTTAGCCCATGACCCCTATTATTATTCATATTATTATTATTATTATTATTATTGTTATTACAGTTATAAACTCACTCTACCAGTGCTTAAATTAACAGACTAATGTAGCAACACACACATTTACTTCTTATTTTCTTTTTATATAAATATATGTATATATATATATATTTTGAAACAAATTGAATATTATTAATATTAATATTAATAATTTAATTAAATCACTAAGACAAACACGAAGGAAATTATCGCACTTGTCAAACACACTGATAAAAATAGTTGTGTATCGTTTTATAATTAAAATATAATAATAACAAATTGGGGTGTTACAGCTATGGCATAAAGATTTGCACATATCCATATAGATCATTTAAACAAGTTAGTCAAGCGTGAACTTGTTGTAAGCTTACCAAAGATGAAACTCATTAAGGATAAATTATGTGGTGCATGTCAAAAGGGTAAGAAAACTATAGTTTCTTTCATACCGAAGAACATTGTATCAACTTCAAGACAACTTCAATTAATACATATGGACTTTTTTGGTCCATCAAGAACTAAAAGTCTTGGTGGAAATTCATATGGACTAGTAATCTTTGATGATTTTTCAAGGTTCACATGGACATAATTTTTGGCAAATAAAAACGAAGCTTTTAAAGCATTTAAAAATATGTCAAACTAGTCCAAAATGAACAAGCAACCAAAGTTGTATCAATAAGAAGTGATCATGGAGGAAAATTTCAAAATGCTTCCTTTGTAGAATATTGTGAAGAAAATGGAATCTTCCCTAATTTTTCGCACCAAGAACACCTCAACAAAATGGAGTTGTTGAGAGAAAGAATAGATCATTGGTAGAACTTGCAAGAACTATGATAAGCGACTCATGTCTACCAAAATGCTTTTGGGCAAATGCTGTAAGCACAGCCTTTTACTTATTCAACCGAGTAATAATCAGACCAATGCTAAAGAACACTCCATACGAACTATATAAAGGTAGAAAGCCAAACATTTCTCACTTTCACATATTTGGATGTAAATGCTTTGTGCTGAACAATGGTAAGGAAAATCTCGGCAAATTCGATGAAAAGGCCAATGAAGGTATTTTTATTGGTTATTCCTTAACTAGTAAAGCTTTTAGAATTTTTAATAAAAGAACTTTGATAGTAGAAGAATCTGTATATGTATCTTTTGATGAATCTAACCCCTCGAAAGAGGATAAAATTATTTGTGATGATGATGATGATTTTATAAGTGATGAGATAAGCAAGGACAATCAAGTTGATCAATCAATTAAAAAGGATGAAATCAATATAGAACAGCAAGATCAACACATTGATCTCCCTCGAGAATAGAGAACCCATCGTGATTACCCTATTGATAATATTATAGGTGATATCAACAAAGGAGTTACTACAAGGCTAAATGTCAAATATGCTTGTTTGAATATGGCATTCGTCTCTCAGATAGAACCTTCTAAAATAGGTGAAGCCCTTAAAGACGGTCAATGGATACTTGCCATGCAAGAATAACTAAACCAGATTGAAAGAAACAAGGTTTGGGAACTTGTTCCAAATCCTGGAAATAAACACATCATTGGTACCAAATGGGTGTTTAAGAATAAACTAGAAGAAAATAGTATAGTTGTTCGAAACAAGGCAAGGTTTGTCGCTCAAGGATAAAACCAAGAAGAAGGGATCGACTATGATGAAACATTTGCTCCAGTAGCAAGGTTAGAAGCAAACTGCGATTATTACTTGCTTATGCTTGTTCTATGGACTTTGAATTGTTTTAGATGGATGTCAAAATTGCTTTCCTAAGTGGCTACATCAATGAGGAGGTCTATGTCAAACAGCCACCGGGCTTTGAAGACTTCAAAAAACCTTCACATGTCTTCAAATTAAAGAAAGCTCTTTATGGTTTGAAACAAGCTCCAAGAGCTTGGTATGATAGGTTGAGTAAATTTTTATGTGAACGTGGATTTGAAAAAGGTAAAGTTGATAAGACATTATTCATTAAAAGGACTAATGATCATACTTTACTTGTTCAAATCTACGTGGACGATATCATATTTGGATCAACAAAAAATGAAATATGTGAAGAATTCTCATTAATGATGCAAGGAGAATTTGAAATGTCCATGATGGGAAAGTTAAATTATTTCCTAGGACTTCAAATCAAGGAAATCAAGAATGGTATTTTCATTCATCAAGCTAAGTATTGTAAAGAATTATTGAAAAGATTTGAGATGGACAGCAGCAAGGAAAATGCTACTCCTATAGAACTTATGTTGATAAAGATGAATCTTGTAAATGAATTGATATATCAAAGTATTGAGGTATGATTGGGTTTCTTTTATATCTAACCGCCAGTCAACCAGATATTATGTTTAGTGTTTGCTTATGTGCAAGGTTTCAAACAGATCCTAAGGAATCACATCTTGTAGCAGTGAAGAGAATAATGAAATATCTAAAGGGAACAACCAATTTTGGCCTATGGTATCCAAAAGGTAGCATATGCAATCTTATTGGTTATTCTGACTCTTACTATGCAGGATGTAAAACAGGTCGAAAAAGCACAAGCGGCACTTGTAATATCTTAGGAAATGCATTAGTATCATGGTCCTGTAAGAAGCAATCATGTGTGCCTCTAAGTATTGCTGAAGCACAATACATAGCAGGAGGCAGTTGTTGTGCTCATATCCTATGGCTCAAACAATAGTTATGTGACTATGGACTTGATCTCAGGTGCATCCCTCTGAAATATGACAATACTAGTGCTATCAATATCACTAAAAACCCAGTCATGCATTCTTGGACCAAACATATCGACATACTTCATCATTTCTAAGAGATCATGTGCTCAAAGGCAATGTTGAAGTTACTTTTGTCGATACACATAACCAACTAGCGAATAATTTTACAAAGCCATTGTCTAAAGATTCATTTTTCAAGATCTGAAGAGAACTGGGTATATTAGATGAAAATGATCTCTAAAGGTATTTATACTTTGTAAGCTTTGTCACTTATAATCTCAAAATTTTGCATCTTCACTTGCTAAATTGTTAAAATATGATTCTTTGATGTATATGTGCTTTTTTAATGTCAATGTATGCTTTAAAAATATTTTTCAGTTGAAAATTCAATTTAGAAACAAAATTTTTGTTGATCTTGTGTGATGATTATTGTTTATTCCCTATATAAACTGTGAATGCTTCAATTTTTTTGGTGTTTCTACTTCATTTTTTATCATGTCAAAAGGGGGAGAAAAGTGGTATGTTGTTGGTGTTAAAAATTTTATAGGTCTCCAAAAATTTTCAACACATAAATTCAAATTCAAATGGGGAGTTATCAAGGGGGAGAAATCAACATCTTTGAATTTCAACAACAAAGGCTTTGTCATCATCAAAAAGGGGGAGAATGAAAATGTACAAGATCTAATGTTTTTGATGAAGATAAAAGAATATGAATAAAGATCAAGTTACAAGCACAAAATGAAATCAACAATCAAGTCAACTATTAGGAAACTTAGAATTTAAGGTATTTGATAAAATCCAATTACATTTCAAATACAATAATATCATAACCTTCTTATTTTAGCATATGCATCAAAAGTATTTTCAAAGTATTAAAATAAATAAACAAATATTTAAAAATTAAGTTTTTGACAAAAATCAATGTTGTATTCGACTACAGCATCTCGTAGCCGAATACAAACACTAAGTCAGTAGCAAAATCTTCAAATATGTATTTGACTATAGGGTGTTGTAGCCGAATACAGATATCAAGTCAATAACTAAAACTGAAGTTCTGTATTCGAATACGGAATGTCGTAGCCGAATACCGATAACAATTCAGTAGCTAAAACTGGACTTTTGTATTTGACTACATCATCTCGTATTCAAATACAACTCAAGTCAGTTGCAAAACTCACACACTTGTATTCGACTACGAGGTATTGTATTCGAATACGAATTTAAAATTTTGAATAAAAACTGAACGTTATAAAAGTGTATTCGAATACGCTTAAGCTATATTCGAATACAACTGCGAATCAATGCAATTTTTTAGTTCAGATCTCATCTGGATCATTGCATAAGTTCATCAAAACTTCTGGGAACAATTGCCACTGATCTGAAGTGTTGTCTATGGAGTATAAATACCTCATAGCTTCAGTTTTCAAAAATCAGTCCTACTACCAACTTAAGATAACTTTATGAAGTATTTGTGAACTTTTTCAAAGTTAAATTTTCATATTTCAAGTACTTGCACTACATTTTCACATCATTGAGAGAGTTATCTGTTTTACTTGGAATCATATTGGATTGTTAACATTATACAAACTGTTATACCTTCTTGTTCTTAGTTAAAAACATTCTTGTAAAATCATTTAAAGTCATTATATTTTTTGAAGAAAGTAGTATACTTTCTTCAAGTGTTGTAAACTAAGATAGTGGTGTGCTATCTTAGGTAAAGTGTTAGGAATTTGTAATAGAAGTCTTAATGTTAGACTTGTACAAATTCTAAAAAAATAGTGGAAAAATCTCTTGTAGTGTACAAGAGGACTGGATGTACCCTTGGTTGTAAGGGGAACCAGGATAAATTTCTGTGTGCTTTACTTTCTGTCACTTACAAGTTTTCATACTCAATTACAATCAGAAAAATAAATCACAAAAACTCTAACAACCAGAAAAGTTTTTAAACACCTAATTCACCCCCTGCCCCTCTTAGGTGCGCCTCTGTACGTACACAACATAGACAATTTTGTTCTTAGGTACCCAAATTTGGTTTGGTTCTGGTCTATTAGTCTTGAAAGGTTTCTTCTCTTTTCTTGTATTTAACATGGGACAAGATAATTTGGAATGACCTACCTCTCTTAGAGCAAATAGTACACAAGATATCAGAGGGAATAGGTTTAGGTTCCGTTATATTTTCTTCAAATTCAATACCTCTTTTACCATTTCTACTAACTCCATAAATCATAGAAGCATATTTGCTTCTTTCCATACCATTAGCAAGAAAATCTTGAAATACTTCTTTATGCTTATGAGAATTACATGTGGTATTTTCAATTCATGTTGAACTATGATTACTTTTTAGAGTTAGATTTTCAGCCTTAAGTTAACAGTATCAGTTTTCAAATTTGCATTCTCTATTTTAAGTTTAGTAATAACAGTCTTCAGAGTTGCATTTTATGTTTTAAATTCAACACTTTTATTCTTTAAAGCATTAAATTTTTTAGTTAGATTTGTATTTTCTTTCCCAAGTGTTTTCAGTTTTAAAGACAATTTGTGATTATTATTTAAAAAATCATTTATCGCAGTAGTTAAATTAGATCAAGTAAAGTAAAAAAAAACCTCAATTTCTTCATCTGCTGATTCACTTCCAGAGTCAGAAACTGTGTGGATCTAGAGGCATAGCTGGTATGAGTCGTCATAGCCAAATCTACTTGTTCATCGTCAGAGAGTTCATCAGAGTCATCCCATGTAGCCATCAGACTCTTCTTCTTGGGTCTGGAATCTTTCCTCTAGTGTTTCCCATTCTCCATATTTGAACATTCTGACTTGATATGTCCAGGTTCATTGCATCCATAGCAGATTATGCTTTTCTTGTCATATTTATCATTTTTTCCTCTATTGGATTGCTTGGAATATCTTTGGGGAAATTTATTCTTTCTGTTGTGCCACATATTTTGAATTTTTCGGGATATGAAAGCAATCTTCTCTTCCTTTGAGTTCATATTCTGATCATTTGAATCACTATTTCCTTATTCTTATGTTGCCTTTAGAACCTTTTTCTACTTGGATTTTAAGGCCAGAGTCCTGTTCTTCTTCTCGGGCTCATCTTATTCAAGCTCAATTTCATGTGATCTGATATAATTGATTAATTCTTCCAGCTTTAGAGTATTCAGATCCTTTGCTTCCTGAATGGTAGTGATCTTAGGTTTCCAATTGCTTGTCAGACTCCTAAGGATTTTCTTCACATGATTAGCGGTAGTATAACTCTTCTCAAGTACCTTTAGTCATGTTTCAATATCTTCATTTTCTTATATCTTGAAAAACTCATACTTTTTGACTAGGAGGTTGGCCTTTTGCATCTTGAACTTGCTTGCTTCCTTCATAGGTTAGAATCAAACTATCATAAATACTTTTTGTTGTCTCCTTGTTGGCGCACTTGTCAAACTCCTTAAAGGTGATTGCATTTATCATGAATGTTCTAGACTTATGATGCATCTTGTACATATTCTTATGATCAATATTCATCTCCTTTCTTGGAATCTTAATACCATCTGTAATCTTTAGAACAATATAATCATCTTCCACCAAGTCCCAAAGTTCAGAATCTTGTGAAATATAGAAAACTTCTCAGTCTGTCCTTCCTGTACTCAAAACGTTCTCCATCAAATAGAGGTGGTATGTTAATGTTTCCTCCAACAACTTCTTCATGAGAAGAGGATCGAATTGTGTTTGCCAAAGTTGATAACTTTTTGATAATTAATAAAAAAAAGCTGGTTTGGTTTTGGTGACTTACTTGGAGTATAAGCAATCGGATTCAGAGGCAGCAAACAATGAAAACATAAATAATTGGACACATAGACTTATAATGGTTCACCACTAACTTGGAAATACCATATGTATTCTTCAGAACAATATAATCATCTTCCACCAAGTCCCAAAGTTCAGAATCTTGTGAAATATAGAAACTTCTCAGTCTGTCCTTACTGTACTCAAAACGTTCTCCATCAAATAGAGGTGGTATGTTAATGTTTCCTCCAACAACTTCTTCATGAGAAGAGGTTCGAATTGTGTTTGCCAAAGTTGATAATTTTTTTATAATTAATAAAAAAACTGGTTCGATTTTGGTGACTTACTTGGAGTAGAAGCAATCGGATTCAGAGGCAGCAAACAATGAAAACATAAATAATTGGACACAGAGAATTATAATGGTTCACCACTAACTTGGCTACATCCAGTCCCCTCATTCAGAAGGCTTTAATCCAATAGTTCAAATACCTTGAATTACAAAGCACCTGACCCTCAAAGCCAGTCTTCCTAGATAGCCTGACAACCCTAGACTTTTGAGGAATTAACTTCCTAGATAGCCTGACAAAGCACCTGACCCTCAAAGCCAGTCTTCCTAGATAACCTGATAACCCCAGATTGAAGAAGAAACTAAACCACTATTGGGTTGGATACAAAAGATTGGAATTTTAAGTGTTTGCTTCTAACAAAATTGATAATAATAATAATAATAATAACTCTCACACTCTAAGAAAAGAACACTCAGAAAATATTTGTAACTTGAACAAGTGTTTCTCTATATAAACTCTAAGATGATTTTGAGCTTATGAGTTCTTCTTCTCTTTTCTAATTTTCAATGTTTTTCTTCTTCAGCCATGAGTATCTATTTATAGTTAAAATTTGGGCTTCAATTTAGTCCTTGTTTAATTTTGAATTGTACCTTCTTCTGATTGAGTTTTTAAATTCTTCATATTGATTTTGTTTGTATTTTGTTTAGATTGAGTTTGTAAATTCTTCGTATTCATTCTGTTTGTAGTTTTTTCATATTGAGTTTATAAATCCATCAGATTGATTATGTTCATATTGAGTTGTAGATAAATCTTGATCGAATCTTCTTCAAATCTGGATCAAATATTCTTCAAATCTTGACCATATCTTCTTCAATTATAAATTTGAATCAAATCTTATTTTAGATTTTCTTCAATTATAAATCTGAATCAAATCTTATTTTAGATTTTCTTCAAAAACACAAATCTTCTTTCATGCTCTTTGAAGTCAAATATATTGTTCTCATAAAATACTTTTATTATCATCAAAACTCTAAATATAAAACCAATTTGGTTCCAACAAACGTAGCATGAACTCATATAGAATAACTTGTTTTGAGAACTTCACACTAAAATAGAACATTAATGTTTTAAATTGTTCCCACAAAATAATGTTGTTATAATCAAAACAAGTAAAGGTCATAGTTCTTCAAACCAACTTGGTACTAACACGTAAAGGAGTATATTTTTCAATATGAGACTTCAATAGTGAATTTTGAAAGAGTTCCTTGAGTGTCAAATTAAGAAACGTTGAACATAACTAAATAACCAACTTTGAGCAATAATATAACATTTAAAACAATTTTATTTACCTTCATGGTAAAAATAAAAATTATATTCATTGCTTCTCACTTTTAAATAACACAAGTTTTATCTCAAAACAATATTTAAAACTCCATATATTATCGCCAGAAGTAATTGATTTGAGCAACAAATGCAATATGTCACCTTAGACTTGTTGACAAGTTTTTACTATGTTAGAGACCGAATTTGGTGTTTCTTTAAACAATGGAGTTGTATTTCTTTTTAGTAGCTTTCAAATGATATAAAGAACGTTTTGAATATTAGCTTTTCAAATAATTTTTATTTCGTTTTAAAATGATATTTAAAATGGTTTCAACATCATCTTCAATCATTTTAATATTTACACTTAAATTATTATTTTTGAAAACCTTATTTCATACAAAAATAAAATATATAAAATTAATTATATTAATTTGATCATATATATATATCAAATTGATTCATAAACCAAATGAGTCGAAGTTTACATAGCTCACTACAAGAAAATCTCTATTTTCCTACCAAAATTTTCAAGGAAACAAACGTACAAGCAAAAAATAGTGTTTCCGAGCAAAATTTTCCTAGGAAATTGATTGCTTTATTATTTTTGTTAGTAAAAATATTATCAAGAAACATTTACTCCTCGCAAATGCTGATAGGACAATAGACTCGACTAACAGCCCGAAAAGGCACAAAAAAACTGCTTTGCTCTGAATGACCTACATGGGAACGCGCTAAAATTTGAAATTTGCTAGTTCCTCGAAAGTTATTGGATACAGAAAAAGCTTTTATGCTTTGATTGACTTGTATTGGGAATGCGTAGAAATTTGAAGTTTGCGAGAAACTAGTTCCTTAGAAATTATTAGAAATAGAAAAAGTTACTTTGCTCTGAGTAACTTGCTTTGGGAACACAGAAATTTGAAGGCAATCGTTTGAGTTTTGTGAGGAACAAATGTCCTAAAAAATTATTTTATATATATATATATATATATATATATATATATATATATATATCTTCATTTTCATTATCCTTACACTTTATTTTCTCACTCTTTTTTCTTTCATAATTTTTAATCTACATAAATCTTTTTGTTTACATTTTTTTTTGTCAATCTTCAACAAAAATCACTCAGTGTCATATGCTTCAACTACTCTCTTGAGATTGTTGTTTCCATAGAGTATTTTTCATACGCATTTAGCCAGTTAGTTTTTCAAATTTTGTTTAATTTAATCTTTATGTATTGTTAATTTAATTACTCAGATAATTTGTTAATTTAATTACTCAAATAATATGCATGAATAAATGTTAGTGTAAAAAATACATGAATAAATAGATTTTTATTTACTGTAAAAAAAACTAGTTTTAGTAAAAAAAATAATTAAAATATTTTATATTTATAGTATAGGAATTAATTAGTAGAGTTAATATTGATAGAGAGAATGAGCTTTATTATATTTGTATTTAATAATATATATATATATATATATGAGAGAGATTAGTTTAAGAAATATATGACTAAACAAAGTTAAAGTTAATGTTGATTTTTTTAAACATAAATTTAATGTTGGTAAACATAAGAGTAGTTCTAACTTTAGTTTTAGTTAATATAAAATTTAGTTCTCATATAATTTATTAATTAACATATGCATGCATAAATATATTGATAAAAAAATTAGATGAATATGTTTTTTGTCGGGTGCAGATGATGAATGTGTTAGAGAAGACGGTACATTTCTCATGCTCATAATTCAGTTTGACAGCTCACCATCTCCATATATGAATTTACTTTTGCACTTGATAAAGCTAGCACCAATAATCTTTGGGAGTATGTAGTTGGACAAAAAAAAAAGTATATGGCTACCGAAACTTGGCCCCTAACCGGAAGAGGAGGAATAAGCCTTTATTAACAAATTGCTGATGGAGAAAGGTCTTCTCATCCCCATAATCAACTCCAGAAATGCTGAACTTAATAGAACAAATAGATATAAGGAATAGATGAATCAAAAATTGAGTCAACAACGGTCATAGAGTCAAATTGTGGAGCAAGAATTGAGGGTCCAATTACGGATGTGGGAGGAGCGTGAAAGATAGATGTTGGAGAAACAACAACAAATGTATTAGATTATGCAGAATCAAACAAAGAGTTAAAAGGATCAGACGAAGCTTCAAAATACACAGAATCGGAACCGCAATGATCGCCAGTCATCGCCTGTAGATGAACTAGCATGACAATGATTATTATGATTATATGGAATGAGTTTTTGTTCTATATTCTTGCATTTTAACCGTATGCAGATGTGTATAATAATATTTGGATAATTTTAATTTTATCATACTAGATTTATATAATTTTATTTCCATTTATTTAGATTTATTGCATACTTACTATTTATTTTGCAATATATTTTAATTAGTTTAAATAAATTAATCATATTTTTATAATTATTTTGAATTAATCTTTTTTTAAAATTATTAAATATTTTATCTAGATAAAAATAATACAAAAGAAAAAAAATTAAAAAAAAATATTCAGTAATTTGTGACAAACAAAGTTCTTATGAGACATTTGAGCGAGAAACTGTACTTTGAAAATGGATTTTGAATTTAGGAAACATTTGAGCAGGTAAGTGTATAGGTAATATTCACAGCAAAAGTGGATTTTGAATTTCAAAATTTGTGTGGAACTTCGTTCCTAACAAACTTTTGCATGAAAAATTCCCCTCCTCCTCCTTTTTCATCAATTTTTTTTTAAATTATTATTTTCTTTTAACTAATTAGAAATTTTAATTTTTATTCTAATTTCATTTCTATTATCTAATTGTTAATAATATTTTTATTTTTTGTAACATTTTTAAATTATAAATTATGATAAATTTTATTTAAATCATTTTTCAATATTTATGAATTAATTTTTTTAATTTGTGAGGACATTTTTTCTTAGTAGTTTTTTTTTTAATTTATTAATTACCGAGGACTATAGTTCCTCGCAAAAATATTTTTTTTTTTTAGTATTTTTAATTTTTTCATGAGAAGGCTTTCACATTTTTCTTTTATTTTTTTAATAAAAAGTCTGTTCACAAATGTTTCTGCAAAAAATCAGTCATAAGCTAGACATGTTTAACGAGAGACTTTGCAAGGACCTTGTTGCTCACAAATGTTTCAGCAAAAAGTTTGTCCAAATCTAAGTAGGGTTCATACACGTTCAATGAGGCACTTTGCGAGGATTTTGTTTCTAGCAAATTTTTCTGCCAAACATCAAGTCAAACTAACAACAGTTCAATTATATCAGATTGACAGGAAAAGAGAGCAGTAGGCAGAAAAATTGAATGCATTTTTGCGATCAACATTTTTCTAGATAGATCAATTTCTTCAAAAAGTTCTTATGAAATATAGTTTTGTAAGGAAATTAGGTGTATTTCCTAGGACAAACGTATGTTGCAAATTTGGTTTTTTCTTGTATTCGCTTAACATCAATTCATTTATCTAGCAAGTTCAATTTTCAACTCCAGTTTGAATTATTAGGTTAATGAACTAAGATCAACGGACTAATTATTAAATTGAGTCTCAAACTATTTTTGAGTTGGATTGTTCATTTCCAGCCCTAAATTGATACAACTTACTAGGAAAGACCTATGTTACCCTTTTTGTTTTAAAAAAAAAACTATTTTTTGTATCTCATTAAATTCAACTTGATGTCAAAAAATTTGAACATTGTGTAGATACACAAATGTAATTTAAAAATTTTGAATTTTCAAAAACCTTTATTCAAGCTTTTTGAAACACATTTATATACCGAAAAACATTAAAAAAAGTTTTACATAATACAAATGTATTCTGCAAAACTTAAAAAAAGAAAAATTCTAGAACACAAATGTTTCTAAAAAATTCAAACTTCATGTTTTGTTGAGTTCTCTGAACACATTTTTGGTCTAGAAAACTTTTTTTAAATTTTTCAAAAACACAAACATGTAACAAAACATACAAAGTTTACTTCTTCCTTTTTTAAAAAAAGGTAAAATTGAATTTTTAAAATGTGGGGTTTTTTTAGTAGAATCTTCCCCTCGTAAATGATCCAATAAGTAAAAAATATATCTTTTATTTTAAATTTATAATAAAATAATTACATTATTGAATTTAATTTTTAAAAAATTATAATATAAATTCACTTAAATTTAATTATATAATTTTATTTTGGTAAAAAATTAATTATATAATTGTTATAAATATAATTGAATAATTAAAAAATATTATATTAAATTATTTATGCAATTAAATAAATAATTTTAAATTTATATAACATTGAATATATTTTCATTTAATTAAAAAAATTTATATATTTTTGTTTACATTATTATTTATATTTAAACTATAATTAAATTATTTAAAATGATTAAAAAGATATAAAAAAAATTGAAAATAAA